>JAYJMM010000108.1:215000-795667 GCA_037349105.1 Limnomonas spitsbergensis
CCGCAGTGTGCAGACTGGTGTACAGTCGCTCATTAGGTAGTTATTAGGCCGACCATGCAACCATGCCTTTTGACACAGGCCATGCCACGCCCCAGCCACACACATCTCTATCACTCTCAATGCTGTAATAGACGTATGGCATGATTGCACGGTAGGCCGCAGTGTGCAGACTGGTGTACAGTCGCTCATTAGGTAGTGGTTAGGCCGACCATGCAACCATGCCTTTTGACACAGGCCATGCCCCGACCCGCCACACACATATCTATCACTCTCAATGCTGTAATAGACGTATGGCATGATTGCACGGTAGGCCGCAGTGTGCAGACTGGTGTACAGTCGCTCATTAGGTATTGGTTAGGCCGACCATACAACCATGCCTTTTGACACAGGCCATGCCCCGACCCGCCACACACATATCTATCACTCTCAATGCTGTAATAGACGTATGGCATGATTGCACGGTAGGCCGCAGTGTGCAGACTGGTGTACAGTCGCTCATTAGGTAGTGGTTAGGCCGACCATGCAACCATGCCTTTTGACACAGGCCATGCCCCGCCTCCGCCACACACATATCTATCACTCTCAATGCTGTAATAGACGTATGGCATGATTGCACGGTAGGCCGCAGTGTGCAGACTGGTGTACAGTCGCTCATTAGGTAGTGGTTAGGCCGACCATGCAACCATGCCTTTTGACACAGGCCATGACCCGCCCCCGTCACACACATATCTATCACTCTCAATGCTGTAATAGACGTATGGCATGATTGCACGGTAGGCCGCAGTGTGCAGACTGGTGTACAGACGCTCATTAGGTAGTGGTTAGGCCGACCATGCAACCATGCCTTTTGACACAGGCCATGCCCCGACCCCGCCACACACATCTCTATCACTCTCAATGCTGTAATAGACGTATGGCATGATTGCACGGTAGGCCGCAGTGTGCAAACTGGTGTACAGTCGCTCATTAGGTAGTGGTTAGGCCGACCATGCAACCATGCCTTTTGACACAGGCCATGACCCGCCCCCGCCACACACATATCTATCACTCTCAATGCTGTAATAGACGTATGGCATGATTGCACGGTAGGCCGCAGTGTGCAAACTGGTGTACAGTCGCTCATTAGGTAGTGGTTAGGCCGACCATGCAACCATGCCTTTTGACACAGGCCATGCCCCGACCCCGCCACACACATCTCTATCACTCTCAATGCTGTAATAGACGTATGGCATGATTGCACGGTAGGCCGCAGTGTGCAAACTGGTGTACAGTGGCTCATTAGGTAGTGGTTAGGCCGACCATGCAACCATGCCTTTTGACACAGGCCATGCCCCGCCCCCGCCACACACATATCTATCTCTCTCAATGCTGTAATAGACGTATGGCATGATTGCACGGTAGGCCGCAGTGTGCAGACTGGTGTACAGTCGCTCATTAGGTAGTGGTTAGGCCGACCATGCAACCATGCCTTTTGACACAGGCCATGCCCCGCCCCCGCCACACACATATCTATCACTCTCAATGCTGTAATAGACGTATGGCATGATTGCACGGTAGGCCGCAGTGTGCAGACTGGTGTACAGACGCTCATTAGGTAGTGGTTAGGCCGACCATGCAACCATGCCTTTTGACACAGGCCATGCCCCGACCCCGCCACACACATCTCTATCACTCTCAATGCTGTAATAGACGTATGGCATGATTGCACGGTAGGCCGCAGTGTGCAAACTGGTGTACAGTCGCTCATTAGGTAGTGGTTAGGCCGACCATGCAACCATGCCTTTTGACACAGGCCATGACCCGCCCCCGCCACACACATATCTATCACTCTCAATGCTGTAATAGACGTATGACATGATTGCACGGTAGGCCGCAGTGTGCAGACTGGTGTACAGTCGCTCATTAGGTAGTGGTTAGGCCGACCATGCAACCATGCCTTTTGACACAGGCCATGCCCCGCCCCCGCCACACACATCTCTATCACTCTCAATGCTGTATCAGACGTATGGCATGATTGCACGGTAGGCCGCAGTGTGCAAACTGGTGTACAGTCGCTCATTAGGTAGTGGTTAAGCCGACCATGCAACCATGCCTTTTGACACAGGCCATGCCCCGCCCCCGCCACACACATATCTATCACTCTCAATGCTGTATCAGACGTATGGCATGATTGCACGGTAGGCCGCAGTGTGCAAACTGGTGTACAGTCGCTCATTAGGTAGTGGTTAGGCCAACCATGCAACCATGCCTTTTGACACAGGCCATGCCCCGCCCCCGCCACACATATATCTATCACTCTCAATGGTGTAATAGACGTATGGCATGATTGCACGGTAGGCCGCAGTGTGCAGACTGGTGTACAGTCGCTCATTAGGTAGTGGTTAGGCCGACCATGCAACCATGCCTTTTGACACAGGCCATGACCCGCCCCCGCCACACACATATCTATCACTCTCAATGCTGTAATAGACGTATGGCATGATTGCACGGTAGGCCGCAGTGTGCAGACTGGTGTACAGTCGCTCATTAGGTAGTGGTTAGGCCGACCATGCAACCATGCCTTTTGACACAGGCCATGCCCCGCCCCCGCCACACACATATCTATCACTCTCAATGCTGTAATAGACGTATGGCATGATTGCACGGTAGGCCGCAGTGTGCAGACTGGTGTACAGTCGCTCATTAGGTAGTGGTTAGGCCGACCATGCAACCATGCCTTTTGACACAGGCCATGCCCCGACCCGCCAAACACATCTCTATCACTCTCAATGCTGTAATAGACGTATGGCATGATTGCACGGTAGGCCGCAGTGTGCAGACTGGTGTACAGTCGCTCATTAGGTAGTTATTAGGCCGACCATGCAACCATGCCTTTTGACACAGGCCATGCCCCGCCCCAGCCACACACATCTCTATCACTCTCAATGCTGTAATAGACGTATGGCATGATTGCACGGTAGGCCGCAGTGTGCAGACTGGTGTACAGTCGCTCATTAGGTAGTGGTTAGGCCGACCATGCAACCATGCCTTTTGACACAGGCCATGCCCCGACCCGCCACACACATATCTATCACTCTCAATGCTGTAATAGACGTATGGCATGATTGCACGGTAGGCCGCAGTGTGCAGACTGGTGTACAGTCGCTCATTAGGTAGTGGTTAGGCCGACCATGCAACCATGCCTTTTGACACAGGCCATGACCCGCCCCCGTCACACACATATCTATCACTCTCAATGCTGTAATAGACGTATGGCATGATTGCACGGTAGGCTGCAGTGTGCAGACTGGTGTACAGTCGCTCATTAGGTAGTGGTTAGGCCGACCATGCAACCATGCCTTTTGACACAGGCCATGCCCTGCCCCCGCCACACACATATCTATCACTCTCAATGCTGTAATAGACGTATGGCATGATTGCACGGTAGGCCGCAGTGCGCAGACTGGTGTACAGTCGCTCATTAGGTAGTGGTTAGGCCGACCATGCAACCATGCCTTTTGACACAGGCCATGCCCCGACCCCGCCACACACATCTCTATCACTCTCAATGGTGTAATAGACGTATGGCATGATTGCACGGTAGGCCGCAGTGTGCAGACTGGTGTACAGTCGCTCATTAGGTAGTGGTTAGGCCGACCATGCAGCCATGCCTTTTGACACAGGCCATGACCCGCCCCCGCCACACACATATCTATCACTCTCAATGCTGTAATAGACGTATGGCATGATTGCACGGTAGGCCGCAGTGTGCAGACTGGTGTACAGTCGCTCATTAGGTAGTGGTTAGGCCGACCATGCAACCATGCCTTTTGACACAGGCCATGCCCCGCCCCCGCCACACACATATCTATCACTCTCAATGCTGTATCAGACGTATGGCATGATTGCACGGTAGGCCGCAGTGTGCAGACTGGTGTACAGTCGCTCATTAGGTAGTGGTTAGGCCGACCATGCAACCATGCCTTTTGCACAGGCCAAGCCCCGCCTCCACCATATCTCTATCACTCTCAATGCTGTAATAGACGTATGGCATGATTGCACGGTAGGCCGCAGTGTGCAGACTGGTGTACAGACGCTCATTAGGTAGTGGTTAGGCCGACCATGCAACCATGCCTTTTGACACAGGCCATGCCCCGACCCCGCCACACACATATCTATCACTCTCAATGCTGTAATAGACGTATGGCATGATTGCACGGTAGGCCGCAGTGTGCAGACTGGTGTACAGCCGCTCATTAGGTAGTGGTTAGGCCGACCATGCAACCATGCCTTTTGACACAGGCCATGATCCGCCCCCGCCACACACATATCTATCACTCTCAATGCTGTAATAGACGTATGGCATGATTGCACGGTAGGCCGCAGTGTGCAGACTGGTGTACAGTCGCTCATTAGGTTGTGGTTAGGCCGACCATGCAACCATGCCTTTTGACACAGGCCATGACCCGCCCCCGCCACACACATATCTATCACTCTCAATGCTGTAATAGACGTATGGCATGATTGCACGGTAGGCCGCAGTGTGCAGACTGGTGTACAGTCGCTCATTAGGTAGTGGTTAGGCCGACCATGCAACTATGCCTTTTGACACAGGCCATGCCCCGCCCCAGCCACACACATATCTATCACTCTCAATGCTGTATCAGACGTATGGCATGATTGCACGGTAGGCCGCAGTGTGCAGACTGGTGTACAGTCGCTCATTAGGTAGTGGTTAGGCCGACCATGCAACCATGCCTTTTGACACAGGCCATGCCCCGACCCGCCACACACATATCTATCACTCTCAATGCTGTAATAGACGTATGGCATGATTGCACGGTAGGCCGCAGTGTGCAGACTGGTGTACAGTCGCTCATTAGGTAGTGGTTAGGCCGACCATGCAACCATGCCTTTTGACACAGGCCATGCCCCGCCCCCGCCACACACATATCTATCACTCTCAATGCTGTAATAGACGTATGGCATGATTGCACGGTAGGCCGCAGTGTGCAGACTGGTGTACAGTCGCTCATTAGGTAGTGGTTAGGCCGACCATGCAACCATGCCTTTTGACACAGGCCATGACCCGCCCCCGCCACACACATATCTATCACTCTCAATGCTGTAATAGACGTATGGCATGATTGCACGGTAGGCCGCAGTGTGCAGACTGGTGTACAGTCGCTCATTAGGTAGTGGTTAGGCCGACCATGCAACCATGCCTTTTGACACAGGCCATGACCCGCCCCCGCCACACACATCTCTATCACTCTCAATGCTGTATCAGACGTATGGCATGATTGCACGGTAGGCCGCAGTGTGCAAACTGGTGTACAGTCGCTCATTAGGTAGTGGTTAGGCCGACCATGCAACCATGCCTTTTGACACAGGCCATGCCCCACCCCAGCCACACACATATCTATCACTCTCAATGCTGTAACAGACGTATGGCATGATTGCACGGTAGGCCGCAGTGTGCAGACTGGTGTACAGTCGCTCATTAGGTAGTGGTTAGGCCGACCATGCAACCATGCCTTTCGACACAGGCCATGCCCCGCCCCCGCCACACACATATCTATCACTCTCAATGCTGTATCAGACGTATGGCATGATTGCACGGTAGGCCGCAGTGTGCAGACTGGTGTACAGTCGCTCATTAGGTAGTGGTTAGGCCGACCATGCAACCATGCCTTTTGACACAGGCCATGACCCGCCCCCGCCACACACATATCTATCACTCTCAATGCTGTAATAGACGTATGGCATGATTGCACGGTAGGCCGCAGTGTGCAAACTGGTGTACAGACGCTCATTAGGTAGTGGTTAGGCCGACCATGCAACCATGCCTTTTGACACAGGCCATGCCCCGCCCCGCCACACACATATCTATCACTCTCAATGCTGTAATAGACGTATGGCATGATTGCACGGTAGGCCGCAGTGTGCAGACTGGTGTACAGTCGCTCATTAGGTAGTGGTTAGGCCGACCATGCAACCATGCCTTTTGACACAGGCCATGACCCGCCTCCGCCACACACATATCTATCACTCTCAATGCTGTAATAGACGTATGGCATGATTGCACGGTAGGCCGCAGTGTGCAGACTGGGGTACAGTCGCTCATTAGGTAGTGGTTAGGCCGACCATGCAACCATGCCTTTTGACACAGGCCATGACCCGCCTCCGCCACACACATATCTATCACTCTCAATGCTGTAATAGACGTATGGCATGATTGCACGGTAGGCCGCAGTGTGCAGACTGGGGTACAGTCGCTCATTAGGTAGTGGTTAGGCCGACCATGCAACCATGCCTTTTGACACAGGCCATGACCCGCCCCCGTCACACACATATCTATCACTCTCAATGCTGTAATAGACGTATGGCATGATTGCACGGTAGGCCGCAGTGTGCAGACTGGTGTACAGTCGCTCATTAGGTAGTGGTTAGGCCGACCATGCAACCATGCCTTTTGACACAGGCCATGCCCTGCCCCCGCCACACACATATCTATCACTCTCAATGCTGTAATAGACGTATGGCATGATTGCACGGTAGGCCGCAGTGTGCAGACTGGTGTACAGACGCTCATTAGGTAGTGGTTAGGCCGACCATGCAACCATGCCTTTTGACACAGGCCATGCCCCGCCCCCGCCACACACATATCTATCACTCTCAATGCTGTAATAGACGTATGGCATGATTGCACGGTAGGCCGCAGTGTGCAGACTGGTGTACAGTCGCTCATTAGGTAGTGGTTAGGCCGACCATGCAACCATGCCTTTTGACACAGGCCATGCCCCGCCCCCGCCACACACATATCTATCACTCTCAATGCTGTAATAGACGTATGGCATGATTGCACGGTAGGCCGCAGTGTGCAGACTGGGGTACAGTCGCTCATTAGGTAGTGGTTAGGCCGACCATGCAACCATGCCTTTTGACACAGGCCATGACCCGCCTCCGCCACACACATATCTATCACTCTCAATGCTGTAATAGACGTATGGCATGATTGCACGGTAGGCCGCAGTGTGCAGACTGGGGTACAGTCGCTCATTAGGTAGTGGTTAGAACGACCATGCAACCATGCCTTTTGACACAGGCCATGACCCGCCCCCGTCACACACATATCTATCACTCTCAATGCTGTAATAGACGTATGGCATGATTGCACGGTAGGCCGCAGTGTGCAGACTGGTGTACAGTCGCTCATTAGGTAGTGGTTAGGCCGACCATGCAACCATGCCTTTTGACACAGGCCATGCCCTGCCCCCGCCACACACATATCTATCACTCTCAATGCTGTAATAGACGTATGGCATGATTGCACGGTAGGCCGCAGTGTGCAGACTGGTGTACAGACGCTCATTAGGTAGTGGTTAGGCCGACCATGCAACCATGCCTTTTGACACAGGCCATGCCCCGCCCCCGCCACACACATATCTATCACTCTCAATGCTGTAATAGACGTATGGCATGATTGCACGGTAGGCCGCAGTGTGCAGACTGGTGTACAGTCGCTCATTAGGTAGTGGTTAGGCCGACCATGCAACCATGCCTTTTGACACAGGCCATGCCCCGCCCCCGCCACACACATATCTATCACTCTCAATGCTGTAATAGACGTATGGCATGATTGCACGGTAGGCCGCAGTGTGCAGACTGGTGTACAGTCGCTCATTAGGTAGTGGTTAGGCCGACCATGCAACCATGCCTTTTGACACAGGCCATGACCCGCCCCCGCCACACACATATCTATCACTCTCAATGCTGTAATAGACGTATGGCATGATTGCACGGTAGGCCGCAGTGTGCAGACTGGTGTACAGTCGCTCATTAGGTAGTGGTTAGGCCGACCATGCAACCATGCCTTTTGACACAGGCCATGCCCCGCCCCCGCCACACACATCTCTATCACTCTCAATGCTGTAATAGACGTATGGCATGATTGCACGGTAGGCCGCAGTGTGCAAACTGGTGTACAGTCGCTCATTAGGTAGTGGTTAGGCCAACCATGCAACCATGCCTTTTGACACAGGCCATGCCCCGCCCCCGCCACACATATATCTATCACTCTCAATGGTGTAAAAGACGTATGGCATGATTGCACGGTAGGCCGCAGTGTGCAGACTGGTGTACAGTCGCTCATTAGGTAGTGGTTAGGCCGACCATGCAACCATGCCTTTTGACACAGGCCATGACCCGCCCCCGCCACACACATATCTATCACTCTCAATGCTGTAATAGACGTATGGCATGATTGCACGGTAGGCCGCAGTGTGCAGACTGGTGTACAGTCGCTCATTAGGTAGTGGTTAGGCCGACCATGCAACCATGCCTTTCGACACAGGCCATGACCCGCCCCCGCCACACACATATCTATCACTCTCAATGCTGTAATAGACGTATGGCATGATTGCACGGTAGGCCGCAGTGTGCAGACTGGTGTACAGTCGCTCATTAGGTAGTGGTTAGGCCGACCATGCAACCATGCCTTTTGACACAGGCCATGCCCCGCCCCAGCCACACACATCTCTATCACTCTCAATGCTGTAATAGACGTATGGCATGATTGCACGGTAGGCCGCAGTGTGCAGACTGGTGTACAGTCGCTCATTAGGTAGTGGTTAGGCCGACCATGCAACCATGCCTTTTGACACAGGCCATGCCCCGCCCCCGCCACACACATATCTATCACTCTCAATGCTGTATCAGACGTATGGCATGATTGCACGGTAGGCCGCAGTGTGCAGACTGGTGTACAGTCGCTCATTAGGTAGTGGTTAGGCCGACCATGCAACCATGCCTTTTGACACAGGCCATGACCCGCCCCCGCCACACACATATCTATCACTCTCAATGCTGTAATAGACGTATGGCATGATTGCACGGTAGGCCGCAGTGTGCAGACTGGTGTACAGTCGCTCATTAGGTAGTGGTTAGGCCGACCATGCAACCATGCCTTTTGACACAGGCCATGCCCCGCCCCCGCCACACACATCTCTATCACTCTCAATGCTGTAATAGACGTATGGCATGATTGCACGGTAGGCCGCAGTGTGCAGACTGGTGTACAGTCGCTCATTAGGTAGTGGTTCGGCCGACCATGCAACCATGCCTTTTGACACAGGCCATGCCCCGCCTCCGCCACACACATATCTATCACTCTCAATGCTGTAATAGACGTATGGCATGATTGCACGGTAGGCCGCAGTGTGCAGACTGGTGTACAGTCGCTCATTAGGTAGTGGTTAGGCCGACCATGCAACCATGCCTTTTGACACAGGCCATGACCCGCCCCCGCCACACACATATCTATCACTCTCAATGCTGTAATAGACGTATGGCATGATTGCACGGTAGGCCGCAGTGTGCAGACTGGTGTACAGTCGCTCATTAGGTAGTGGTTAGGCCGACCATGCAACCATGCCTTTTGACACAGGCCATGCCCCGCCCCCGCCACACACATCTCTATCACTCTCAATGCTGTAATAGACGTATGGCATGATTGCACGGTAGGCCGCAGTGTGCAAACTGGTGTACAGTCGCTCATTAGGTAGTGGTTAAGCCGACCATGCAACCATGCCTTTTGACACAGGCCATGCCCCGCCCCCGCCACACACATATCTATCACTCTCAATGCTGTATCAGACGTATGGCATGATTGCACGGTAGGCCGCAGTGTGCAAACTGGTGTACAGTCGCTCATTAGGTAGTGGTTAGGCCAACCATGCAACCATGCCTTTTGACACAGGCCATGCCCCGCCCCCGCCACACATATATCTATCACTCTCAATGGTGTAAAAGACGTATGGCATGATTGCACGGTAGGCCGCAGTGTGCAGACTGGTGTACAGTCGCTCATTAGGTAGTGGTTAGGCCGACCATGCAACCATGCCTTTTGACACAGGCCATGACCCGCCCCCGCCACACACATATCTATCACTCTCAATGCTGTAATAGACGTATGGCATGATTGCACGGTAGGCCGCAGTGTGCAGACTGGTGTACAGTCGCTCATTAGGTAGTGGTTAGGCCGACCATGCAACCATGCCTTTCGACACAGGCCATGACCCGCCCCCGCCACACACATATCTATCACTCTCAATGCTGTAATAGACGTATGGCATGATTGCACGGTAGGCCGCAGTGTGCAGACTGGTGTACAGTCGCTCATTAGGTAGTGGTTAGGCCGACCATGCAACCATGCCTTTTGACACAGGCCATGCCCCGCCCCAGCCACACACATCTCTATCACTCTCAATGCTGTAATAGACGTATGGCATGATTGCACGGTAGGCCGCAGTGTGCAGACTGGTGTACAGTCGCTCATTAGGTAGTGGTTAGGCCGACCATGCAACCATGCCTTTTGACACAGGCCATGCCCCGCCCCCGCCACACACATATCTATCACTCTCAATGCTGTATCAGACGTATGGCATGATTGCACGGTAGGCCGCAGTGTGCAGACTGGTGTACAGTCGCTCATTAGGTAGTGGTTAGGCCGACCATGCAACCATGCCTTTTGACACAGGCCATGACCCGCCCCCCGCCACACACATATCTATCACTCTCAATGCTGTAATAGACGTATGGCATGATTGCACGGTAGGCCGCAGTGTGCAGACTGGTGTACAGTCGCTCATTAGGTAGTGGTTAGGCCGACCATGCAACCATGCCTTTTGACACAGGCCATGCCCCGCCCCCGCCACACACATATCTATCACTCTCAATGCTGTAATAGACGTATGGCATGATTGCACGGTAGGCCGCAGTGTGCAGACTGGTGTACAGTCGCTCATTAGGTAGTGGTTCGGCCGACCATGCAACCATGCCTTTTGACACAGGCCATGCCCCGCCTCCGCCACACACATATCTATCACTCTCAATGCTGTAATAGACGTATGGCATGATTGCACGGTAGGCCGCAGTGTGCAGACTGGTGTACAGTCGCTCATTAGGTAGTGGTTAGGCCGACCATGCAACCATGCCTTTTGACACAGGCCATGCCCCGCCCCCGCCACACACATATCTATCACTCTCAATGCTGTAATAGACGTATGGCATGATTGCACGGTAGGCCGCAGTGTGCAGACTGGTGTACAGTCGCTCATTAGGTAGTGGTTAGGCCGACCATGCAACCATGCCTTTTGACACAGGCCATGCCCCGCCCCCGCCACACACATATCTATCACTCTCAATGCTGTATCAGACGTATGGCATGATTGCACGGTATGCCGCAGTGTGCAGACTGGTGTACAGTCGCTCATTAGGTAGTGGTTAGGCCGACCATGCAACCATGCCTTTTGACACAGGCCATGCCCCGCCCCCGCCACACACATATCTATCACTCTCAATGCTGTAATAGACGTATGGCATGATTGCACGGTAGGCTGCAGTGTGCAGACTGGTGTACAGTCGCTCATTAGGTAGTGGTTAGGCCGACCATGCAACCATGCCTTTTGACACAGGCCATGCCCCGACCCGCCACACACATATCTATCACTCTCAATGCTGTAATAGACGTATGGCATGATTGCACGGTAGGCCGCAGTGTGCAGACTGGTGTACAGTCGCTCATTAGGTATTGGTTAGGCCGACCATACAACCATGCCTTTTGACACAGGCCATGCCCCGCCCCGCCACACACATATCTATCACTCTCAATGCTGTAATAGACGTATGGCATGATTGCACGGTAGGCCGCAGTGTGCAGACTGGTGTACAGTCGCTCATTAGGTAGTGGTTAGGCCGACCATGCAACCATGCCTTTTGACACAGGCCATGACCCGCCTCCGCCACACACATATCTATCACTCTCAATGCTGTAATAGACGTATGGCATGATTGCACGGTAGGCCGCAGTGTGCAGACTGGGGTACAGTCGCTCATTAGGTAGTGGTTAGGCCGACCATGCAACCATGCCTTTTGACACAGGCCATGACCCGCCTCCGCCACACACATATCTATCACTCTCAATGCTGTAATAGACGTATGGCATGATTGCACGGTAGGCCGCAGTGTGCAGACTGGGGTACAGTCGCTCATTAGGTAGTGGTTAGGCCGACCATGCAACCATGCCTTTTGACACAGGCCATGACCCGCCCCCGTCACACACATATCTATCACTCTCAATGCTGTAATAGACGTATGGCATGATTGCACGGTAGGCCGCAGTGTGCAGACTGGTGTACAGTCGCTCATTAGGTAGTGGTTAGGCCGACCATGCAACCATGCCTTTTGACACAGGCCATGCCCTGCCCCCGCCACACACATATCTATCACTCTCAATGCTGTAATAGACGTATGGCATGATTGCACGGTAGGCCGCAGTGTGCAGACTGGTGTACAGACGCTCATTAGGTAGTGGTTAGGCCGACCATGCAACCATGCCTTTTGACACAGGCCATGCCCCGCCCCCGCCACACACATATCTATCACTCTCAATGCTGTAATAGACGTATGGCATGATTGCACGGTAGGCCGCAGTGTGCAGACTGGTGTACAGTCGCTCATTAGGTAGTGGTTAGGCCGACCATGCAACCATGCCTTTTGACACAGGCCATGCCCCGCCCCCGTCACACACATATCTATCACTCTCAATGCTGTAATAGACGTATGGCATGATTGCACGGTAGGCCGCAGTGTGCAGACTGGGGTACAGTCGCTCATTAGGTAGTGGTTAGGCCGACCATGCAACCATGCCTTTTGACACAGGCCATGACCCGCCTCCGCCACACACATATCTATCACTCTCAATGCTGTAATAGACGTATGGCATGATTGCACGGTAGGCCGCAGTGTGCAGACTGGGGTACAGTCGCTCATTAGGTAGTGGTTAGGCCGACCATGCAACCATGCCTTTTGACACAGGCCATGACCCGCCCCCGTCACACACATATCTATCACTCTCAATGCTGTAATAGACGTATGGCATGATTGCACGGTAGGCCGCAGTGTGCAGACTGGTGTACAGTCGCTCATTAGGTAGTGGTTAGGCCGACCATGCAACCATGCCTTTTGACACAGGCCATGCCCTGCCCCCGCCACACACATATCTATCACTCTCAATGCTGTAATAGACGTATGGCATGATTGCACGGTAGGCCGCAGTGTGCAGACTGGTGTACAGACGCTCATTAGGTAGTGGTTAGGCCGACCATGCAACCATGCCTTTTGACACAGGCCATGCCCCGCCCCCGCCACACACATATCTATCACTCTCAATGCTGTAATAGACGTATGGCATGATTGCACGGTAGGCCGCAGTGTGCAGACTGGTGTACAGTCGCTCATTAGGTAGTGGTTAGGCCGACCATGCAACCATGCCTTTTGACACAGGCCATGCCCCGCCCCCCGCCACACACATATCTATCACTCTCAATGCTGTAATAGACGTATGGCATGATTGCACGGTAGGCCGCAGTGTGCAGACTGGTGTACAGTCGCTCATTAGGTAGTGGTTAGGCCGACCATGCAACCATGCCTTTTGACACAGGCCATGACCCGCCCCCGCCACACACATATCTATCACTCTCAATGCTGTAATAGACGTATGGCATGATTGCACGGTAGGCCGCAGTGTGCAGACTGGTGTACAGTCGCTCATTAGGTAGTGGTTAGGCCGACCATGCAACCATGCCTTTTGACACAGGCCATGCCCCGCCCCCGCCACACACATCTCTATCACTCTCAATGCTGTAATAGACGTATGGCATGATTGCACGGTAGGCCGCAGTGTGCAAACTGGTGTACAGTCGCTCATTAGGTAGTGGTTAGGCCAACCATGCAACCATGCCTTTTGACACAGGCCATGCCCCGCCCCCGCCACACATATATCTATCACTCTCAATGGTGTAAAAGACGTATGGCATGATTGCACGGTAGGCCGCAGTGTGCAGACTGGTGTACAGTCGCTCATTAGGTAGTGGTTAGGCCGACCATGCAACCATGCCTTTTGACACAGGCCATGACCCGCCCCCGCCACACACATATCTATCACTCTCAATGCTGTAATAGACGTATGGCATGATTGCACGGTAGGCCGCAGTGTGCAGACTGGTGTACAGTCGCTCATTAGGTAGTGGTTAGGCCGACCATGCAACCATGCCTTTCGACACAGGCCATGACCCGCCCCCGCCACACACATATCTATCACTCTCAATGCTGTATCAGACGTATGGCATGATTGCACGGTAGGCCGCAGTGTGCAGACTGGTGTACAGTCGCTCATTAGGTAGTGGTTAGGCCGACCATGCAACCATGCCTTTTGACACAGGCCATGCCCCGCCCCAGCCACACACATCTCTATCACTCTCAATGCTGTAATAGACGTATGGCATGATTGCACGGTAGGCCGCAGTGTGCAGACTGGTGTACAGTCGCTCATTAGGTAGTGGTTAGGCCGACCATGCAACCATGCCTTTTGACACAGGCCATGCCCCGCCCCCGCCACACACATATCTATCACTCTCAATGCTGTATCAGACGTATGGCATGATTGCACGGTAGGCCGCAGTGTGCAGACTGGTGTACAGTCGCTCATTAGGTAGTGGTTAGGCCGACCATGCAACCATGCCTTTTGACACAGGCCATGACCCGCCCCCGCCACACACATATCTATCACTCTCAATGCTGTAATAGACGTATGGCATGATTGCGCGGTAGGCCGCAGTGTGCAGACTGGTGTACAGTCGCTCATTAGGTAGTGGTTAGGCCGACCATGCAACCATGCCTTTTGACACAGGCCATGCCCCGCCCCCGCCACACACATCTCTATCACTCTCAATGCTGTAATAGACGTATGGCATGATTGCACGGTAGGCCGCAGTGTGCAGGACTGGTGTACAGTCGCTCATTAGGTAGTGGTTCGGCCGACCATGCAACCATGCCTTTTGACACAGGCCATGCCCCGCCTCCGCCACACACATATCTATCACTCTCAATGCTGTAATAGACGTATGGCATGATTGCACGGTAGGCCGCAGTGTGCAGACTGGTGTACAGTCGCTCATTAGGTAGTGGTTAGGCCGACCATGCAACCATGCCTTTTGACACAGGCCATGACCCGCCCCCGCCACACACATATCTATCACTCTCAATGCTGTAATAGACGTTATGGCATGATTGCACGGTAGGCCGCAGTGTGCAGACTGGTGTACAGTCGCTCATTAGGTAGTGGTTAGGCCGACCATGCAACCATGCATTTTGACACAGGCCATGCCCCGCCCCCGCCACACACATCTCTATCACTCTCAATGCTGTAATAGACGTATGGCATGATTGCACGGTAGGCCGCAGTGTGCAAACTGGTGTACAGTCGCTCATTAGGTAGTGGTTAAGCCGACCATGCAACCATGCCTTTTGACACAGGCCATGCCCCGCCCCCGCCACACACATATCTATCACTCTCAATGCTGTATCAGACGTATGGCATGATTGCACGGTAGGCCGCAGTGTGCAAACTGGTGTACAGTCGCTCATTAGGTAGTGGTTAGGCCAACCATGCAACCATGCCTTTTGACACAGGCCATGCCCCGCCTCCGCCACACACATATCTATCACTCTCAATGCTGTAATAGACGTATGGCATGATTGCACGGTAGGCCGCAGTGTGCAGACTGGTGTACAGTCGCTCATTAGGTAGTGGTTAGGCCGACCATGCAACCATGCCTTTTGACACAGGCCATGACCCGCCCCCGCCACACACATATCTATCACTCTCAATGCTGTAATAGACGTATGGCATGATTGCACGGTAGGCCGCAGTGTGCAGACTGGTGTACAGTCGCTCATTAGGTAGTGGTTAGGCCGACCATGCAACCATGCATTTTGACACAGGCCATGCCCCGCCCCCGCCACACACATATCTATCACTCTCAATGCTGTATCAGACGTATGGCATGATTGCACGGTAGGCCGCAGTGTGCAGACTGGTGTACAGTCGCTCATTAGGTAGTGGTTAAGCCGACCATGCAACCATGCCTTTTGACACAGGCCATGCCCCGCCCCCGCCACACACATATCTATCACTCTCAATGCTGTATCAGACGTATGGCATGATTGCACGGTAGGCCGCAGTGTGCAAACTGGTGTACAGTCGCTCATTAGGTAGTGGTTAGGCCAACCATGCAACCATGCCTTTTGACACCAGGCCATGCCCCGCCCCCGCCACACATATATCTATCACTCTCAATGGTGTAAAAGACGTATGGCATGATTGCACGGTAGGCCGCAGTGTGCAGACTGGTGTACAGTCGCTCATTAGGTAGTGGTTAGGCCGACCATGCAACCATGCCTTTTGACACAGGCCATGACCCGCCCCCGCCACACACATATCTATCACTCTCAATGCTGTAATAGACGTATGGCATGATTGCACGGTAGGCCGCAGTGTGCAGACTGGTGTACAGTCGCTCATTAGGTAGTGGTTAGGCCGACCATGCAACCATGCCTTTCGACACAGGCCAATGACCCGCCCCCGCCTCACACATATCTATCACTCTCAATGCTGTAATAGACGTATGGCATGATTGCACGGTAGGCCGCAGTGTGCAGACTGGTGTACAGTCGCTCATTAGGTAGTGGTTAGGCCGACCATGCAACCATGCCTTTTGACACAGGCCATGCCCCGCCCCAGCCACACACATCTCTATCACTCTCAATGCTGTAATAGACGTATGGCATGATTGCACGGTAGGCCGCAGTGTGCAGACTGGTGTACAGTCGCTCATTAGGTAGTGGTTAGGCCGACCATGCAACCATGCCTTTTGACACAGGCCATGCCCCGCCCCCGCCACACACATATCTATCACTCTCAATGCTGTATCAGACGTATGGCATGATTGCACGGTAGGCCGCAGTGTGCAGACTGGTGTACAGTCGCTCATTAGGTAGTGGTTAGGCCGACCATGCAACCATGCCTTTTGACACAGGCCATGCCCCGCCCCCGCCACACACATCTCTATCACTCTCAATGCTGTAATAGACGTATGGCATGATTGCACGGTAGGCCGCAGTGTGCAAACTGGTGTACAGTCGCTCATTAGGTAGTGGTTAAGCCGACCATGCAACCATGCCTTTTGACACAGGCCATGCCCCGCCTCCGCCACACACATATCTATCACTCTCAATGCTGTAATAGACGTATGGCATGATTGCACGGTAGGCCGCAGTGTGCAGACTGGTGTACAGTCGCTCATTAGGTAGTGGTTAGGCCGACCATGCAACCATGCCTTTTGACACAGGCCATGACCCGCCCCCAGCCACACACATATCTATCACTCTCAATGCTGTAATAGACGTAATGGCATGATTGCACGGTAGGCCGCAGTGTGCAGACTGGTGTACAGTCCGCTCATTAGGTAGTGGTTAGGCCGACCATGCAACCATGCCTTTGACACAGGCCATGCCCCGCCCCCGCCACACACATCTCTATCACTCTCAATGCTGTAATAGACGTATGGCATGATTGCACGGTAGGCCGCAGTGTGCAAACTGGTGTACAGTCGCTCATTAGGTAGTGGTTAAGCCGACCAATGCAACCATGCCTTTTGACACAGGCCATGCCCCGCCCCCGCCACACACATATCTATCACTCTCAATGCTGTATCAGACGTATGGCATGATTGCACGGTAGGCCGCAGTGTGCAAACTGTGTACAGTCGCTTCATTAGGTAGTGGTTAGGCCAACCATGCAACCATGCCTTTTGACACAGGCCATGCCCCGCCCCCGCCACACATATATCTATCACTCTCAATGGTGTAAAAGACGTATGGCATGATTGCACGGTAGGCCGCAGTGTGCAGACTGGTGTACAGTCGCTCATTAGGTAGTGGTTAGGCCGACCATGCAACCATGCCTTTTGACACAGGCCATGCCCCGCCCCCGCCACACACATATCTATCACTCTCAATGCTGTATAGACGTATGGCATGATTGCACGGTAGGCCGCAGTGTGCAGACTGGTGTACAGTCGCTCATTAGGTAGTGGTTAGGCCGACCATGCAACCATGCCTTTCGACACAGGCCATGACCCGCCCCCGCCACACACATATCTATCACTCTCAATGCTGTAATAGACGTATGGCATGATTGCACGGTAGGCCGCAGTGTGCAGACTGGTGTACAGTCGCTCATTAGGTAGTGGTTAGGCCGACCATGCAACCATGCCTTTTGACACAGGCCATGCCCCGCCCCCGCCACACACATATCTATCACTCTCAATGCTGTAATAGACGTATGGCATGATTGCACGGTAGGCCGCAGTGTGCAGACTGGTGTACAGTCGCTCATTAGGTAGTGGTTAGGCCGACCATGCAACCATGCCTTTTGACACAGGCCATGCCCCGCCCCCGCCACACACATATCTATCACTCTCAATGCTGTAATAGACGTATGGCATGATTGCACGGTAGGCCGCAGTGTGCAGACTGGTGTACAGTCGCTCATTAGGTAGTGGTTAGGCCGACCATGCAACCATGCCTTTTGACACAGGCCATGCCCCGCCCCCGCCACACACATATCTATCACTCTCAATGCTGTAATAGACGTATGGCATGATTGCACGGTAGGCCGCAGTGTGCAGACTGGTGTACAGTCGCTCATTAGGTAGTGGTTAGGCCGACCATGCAACCATGCCTTTTGACACAGGCCATGCCCCGCCCCGCCACACACATATCTATCACTCTCAATGCTGTAATAGACGTATGGCATGATTGCACGGTAGGCCGCAGTGTGCAGACTGGTGTACAGTCGCTCATTAGGTAGTGGTTAGGCCGACCATGCAACCATGCCTTTTGACACAGGCCATGCCCCGCCCCCGCCACACACATATCTATCACTCTCAATGCTGTAATAGACGTATGGCATGATTGCACGGTAGGCCGCAGTGTGCAGACTGGTGTACAGTCGCTCATTAGGTAGTGGTTAGGCCGACCATGCAACCATGCCTTTTGACACAGGCCATGCCCCGCCCCCGCCACACACATATCTATCACTCTCAATGCTGTAATAGACGTATGGCATGATTGCACGGTAGGCCGCAGTGTGCAGACTGGTGTACAGTCGCTCATTAGGTAGTGGTTAGGCCGACCATGCAACCATGCCTTTTGACACAGGCCATGCCCCGCCCCCGCCACACACATATCTATCACTCTCAATGCTGTAATAGACGTATGGCATGATTGCACGGTAGGCCGCAGTGTGCAGACTGGTGTACAGTCGCTCATTAGGTAGTGGTTAGGCCGACCATGCAACCATGCCTTTTGACACAGGCCATGCCCCGCCCCCGCCACACACATATCTATCACTCTCAATGCTGTAATAGACGTATGGCATGATTGCACGGTAGGCCGCAGTGTGCAGACTGGTGTACAGTCGCTCATTAGGTAGTGGTTAGGCCGACCATGCAACCATGCCTTTTGACACAGGCCATGCCCCGCCCCCGCCACACACATATCTATCACTCTCAATGCTGTAATAGACGTATGGCATGATTGCACGGTAGGCCGCAGTGTGCAGACTGGTGTACAGTCGCTCATTAGGTAGTGGTTAGGCCGACCATGCAACCATGCCTTTTGACACAGGCCATGCCCCGCCCCCGCCACACACATATCTATCACTCTCAATGCTGTAATAGACGTATGGCATGATTGCACGGTAGGCCGCAGTGTGCAGACTGGTGTACAGTCGCTCATTAGGTAGTGGTTAGGCCGACCATGCAACCATGCCTTTTGACACAGGCCATGCCCCGCCCCCGCCACACACATCTCTATCACTCTCAATGCTGTAATAGACGTATGGCATGATTGCACGGTAGGCCGCAGTGTGCAGACTGGTGTACAGTCGCTCATTAGGTAGTGGTTAGGCCGACCATGCAACCATGCCTTTTGACACAGGCCATGCCCCGCCCCCGCCACACACATATCTATCACTCTCAATGCTGTAATAGACGTATGGCATGATTGCACGGTAGGCCGCAGTGTGCAGACTGGTGTACAGTCGCTCATTAGGTAGTGGTTAGGCCGACCATGCAACCATGCCTTTTGACACAGGCCATGCCCCGCCCCCGCCACACACATATCTATCACTCTCAATGCTGTAATAGACGTATGGCATGATTGCACGGTAGGCCGCAGTGTGCAGACTGGTGTACAGTCGCTCATTAGGTAGTGGTTAGGCCGACCATGCAACCATGCCTTTTGACACAGGCCATGCCCCGCCCCGCCACACACATATCTATCACTCTCAATGCTGTAATAGACGTATGGCATGATTGCACGGTAGGCCGCAGTGTGCAGACTGGTGTACAGTCGCTCATTAGGTAGTGGTTAGGCCGACCATGCAACCATGCCTTTTGACACAGGCCATGCCCCGCCCCCGCCACACACATATCTATCACTCTCAATGCTGTAATAGACGTATGGCATGATTGCACGGTAGGCCGCAGTGTGCAGACTGGTGTACAGTCGCTCATTAGGTAGTGGTTAGGCCGACCATGCAACCATGCCTTTTGACACAGGCCATGCCCCGCCCCCGCCACACACATATCTATCACTCTCAATGCTGTAATAGACGTATGGCATGATTGCACGGTAGGCCGCAGTGTGCAGACTGGTGTACAGTCGCTCATTAGGTAGTGGTTAGGCCGACCATGCAACCATGCCTTTTGACACAGGCCATGCCCCGCCCCCGCCACACACATATCTATCACTCTCAATGCTGTAATAGACGTATGGCATGATTGCACGGTAGGCCGCAGTGTGCAGACTGGTGTACAGTCGCTCATTAGGTAGTGGTTAGGCCGACCATGCAACCATGCCTTTTGACACAGGCCATGCCCCGCCCCCGCCACACACATATCTATCACTCTCAATGCTGTAATAGACGTATGGCATGATTGCACGGTAGGCCGCAGTGTGCAGACTGGTGTACAGTCGCTCATTAGGTAGTGGTTAGGCCGACCATGCAACCATGCCTTTTGACACAGGCCATGCCCCGCCCCCGCCACACACATATCTATCACTCTCAATGCTGTAATAGACGTATGGCATGATTGCACGGTAGGCCGCAGTGTGCAGACTGGTGTACAGTCGCTCATTAGGTAGTGGTTAGGCCGACCATGCAACCATGCCTTTTGACACAGGCCATGCCCCGCCCCCGCCACACACATATCTATCACTCTCAATGCTGTAATAGACGTATGGCATGATTGCACGGTAGGCCGCAGTGTGCAGACTGGTGTACAGTCGCTCATTAGGTAGTGGTTAGGCCGACCATGCAACCATGCCTTTTGACACAGGCCATGCCCCGCCCCCGCCACACACATATCTATCACTCTCAATGCTGTAATAGACGTATGGCATGATTGCACGGTAGGCCGCAGTGTGCAGACTGGTGTACAGTCGCTCATTAGGTAGTGGTTAGGCCGACCATGCAACCATGCCTTTTGACACAGGCCATGCCCCGCCCCCGCCACACACATATCTATCACTCTCAATGCTGTAATAGACGTATGGCATGATTGCACGGTAGGCCGCAGTGTGCAGACTGGTGTACAGTCGCTCATTAGGTAGTGGTTAGGCCGACCATGCAACCATGCCTTTTGACACAGGCCATGCCCCGCCCCCGCCACACACATATCTATCACTCTCAATGCTGTAATAGACGTATGGCATGATTGCACGGTAGGCCGCAGTGTGCAGACTGGTGTACAGTCGCTCATTAGGTAGTGGTTAGGCCGACCATGCAACCATGCCTTTTGACACAGGCCATGCCCCGCCCCCGCCACACACATATCTATCACTCTCAATGCTGTAATAGACGTATGGCATGATTGCACGGTAGGCCGCAGTGTGCAGACTGGTGTACAGTCGCTCATTAGGTAGTGGTTAGGCCGACCATGCAACCATGCCTTTTGACACAGGCCATGCCCCGCCCCCGCCACACACATATCTATCACTCTCAATGCTGTAATAGACGTATGGCATGATTGCACGGTAGGCCGCAGTGTGCAGACTGGTGTACAGTCGCTCATTAGGTAGTGGTTAGGCCGACCATGCAACCATGCCTTTTGACACAGGCCATGCCCCGCCCCGCCACACACATATCTATCACTCTCAATGCTGTAATAGACGTATGGCATGATTGCACGGTAGGCCGCAGTGTGCAGACTGGTGTACAGTCGCTCATTAGGTAGTGGTTAGGCCGACCATGCAACCATGCCTTTTGACACAGGCCATGCCCCGCCCCCGCCACACACATATCTATCACTCTCAATGCTGTAATAGACGTATGGCATGATTGCACGGTAGGCCGCAGTGTGCAGACTGGTGTACAGTCGCTCATTAGGTAGTGGTTAGGCCGACCATGCAACCATGCCTTTTGACACAGGCCATGCCCCGCCCCCGCCACACACATATCTATCACTCTCAATGCTGTAATAGACGTATGGCATGATTGCACGGTAGGCCGCAGTGTGCAGACTGGTGTACAGTCGCTCATTAGGTAGTGGTTAGGCCGACCATGCAACCATGCCTTTTGACACAGGCCATGCCCCGCCCCCGCCACACACATATCTATCACTCTCAATGCTGTAATAGACGTATGGCATGATTGCACGGTAGGCCGCAGTGTGCAGACTGGTGTACAGTCGCTCATTAGGTAGTGGTTAGGCCGACCATGCAACCATGCCTTTTGACACAGGCCATGCCCCGCCCCCGCCACACACATATCTATCACTCTCAATGCTGTAATAGACGTATGGCATGATTGCACGGTAGGCCGCAGTGTGCAGACTGGTGTACAGTCGCTCATTAGGTAGTGGTTAGGCCGACCATGCAACCATGCCTTTTGACACAGGCCATGCCCGCCCCCGCCACACACATATCTATCACTCTCAATGCTGTAATAGACGTATGGCATGATTGCACGGTAGGCCGCAGTGTGCAGACTGGTGTACAGTCGCTCATTAGGTAGTGGTTAGGCCGACCATGCAACCATGCCTTTTGACACAGGCCATGCCCCGCCCCCGCCACACACATATCTATCACTCTCAATGCTGTAATAGACGTATGGCATGATTGCACGGTAGGCCGCAGTGTGCAGACTGGTGTACAGTCGCTCATTAGGTAGTGGTTAGGCCGACCATGCAACCATGCCTTTTGACACAGGCCATGCCCCGCCCCCGCCACACACATATCTATCACTCTCAATGCTGTAATAGACGTATGGCATGATTGCACGGTAGGCCGCAGTGTGCAGACTGGTGTACAGTCGCTCATTAGGTAGTGGTTAGGCCGACCATGCAACCATGCCTTTTGACACAGGCCATGCCCCGCCCCCGCCACACACATATCTATCACTCTCAATGCTGTAATAGACGTATGGCATGATTGCACGGTAGGCCGCAGTGTGCAGACTGGTGTACAGTCGCTCATTAGGTAGTGGTTAGGCCGACCATGCAACCATGCCTTTTGACACAGGCCATGCCCCGCCCCCGCCACACACATATCTATCACTCTCAATGCTGTAATAGACGTATGGCATGATTGCACGGTAGGCCGCAGTGTGCAGACTGGTGTACAGTCGCTCATTAGGTAGTGGTTAGGCCGACCATGCAACCATGCCTTTTGACACAGGCCATGCCCCGCCCCCGCCACACACATATCTATCACTCTCAATGCTGTAATAGACGTATGGCATGATTGCACGGTAGGCCGCAGTGTGCAGACTGGTGTACAGTCGCTCATTAGGTAGTGGTTAGGCCGACCATGCAACCATGCCTTTTGACACAGGCCATGCCCCGCCCCCGCCACACACATATCTATCACTCTCAATGCTGTAATAGACGTATGGCATGATTGCACGGTAGGCCGCAGTGTGCAGACTGGTGTACAGTCGCTCATTAGGTAGTGGTTAGGCCGACCATGCAACCATGCCTTTTGACACAGGCCATGCCCCGCCCCCGCCACACACATATCTATCACTCTCAATGCTGTAATAGACGTATGGCATGATTGCACGGTAGGCCGCAGTGTGCAGACTGGTGTACAGTCGCTCATTAGGTAGTGGTTAGGCCGACCATGCAACCATGCCTTTTGACACAGGCCATGCCCCGCCCCGCCACACACATATCTATCACTCTCAATGCTGTAATAGACGTATGGCATGATTGCACGGTAGGCCGCAGTGTGCAGACTGGTGTACAGTCGCTCATTAGGTAGTGGTTAGGCCGACCATGCAACCATGCCTTTTGACACAGGCCATGCCCCGCCCCCGCCACACACATATCTATCACTCTCAATGCTGTAATAGACGTATGGCATGATTGCACGGTAGGCCGCAGTGTGCAGACTGGTGTACAGTCGCTCATTAGGTAGTGGTTAGGCCGACCATGCAACCATGCCTTTTGACACAGGCCATGCCCCGCCCCCGCCACACACATATCTATCACTCTCAATGCTGTAATAGACGTATGGCATGATTGCACGGTAGGCCGCAGTGTGCAGACTGGTGTACAGTCGCTCATTAGGTAGTGGTTAGGCCGACCATGCAACCATGCCTTTTGACACAGGCCATGCCCCGCCCCCGCCACACACATATCTATCACTCTCAATGCTGTAATAGACGTATGGCATGATTGCACGGTAGGCCGCAGTGTGCAGACTGGTGTACAGTCGCTCATTAGGTAGTGGTTAGGCCGACCATGCAACCATGCCTTTTGACACAGGCCATGCCCCGCCCCCGCCACACACATATCTATCACTCTCAATGCTGTAATAGACGTATGGCATGATTGCACGGTAGGCCGCAGTGTGCAGACTGGTGTACAGTCGCTCATTAGGTAGTGGTTAGGCCGACCATGCAACCATGCCTTTTGACACAGGCCATGCCCCGCCCCCGCCACACACATATCTATCACTCTCAATGCTGTAATAGACGTATGGCATGATTGCACGGTAGGCCGCAGTGTGCAGACTGGTGTACAGTCGCTCATTAGGTAGTGGTTAGGCCGACCATGCAACCATGCCTTTTGACACAGGCCATGCCCCGCCCCCGCCACACACATATCTATCACTCTCAATGCTGTAATAGACGTATGGCATGATTGCACGGTAGGCCGCAGTGTGCAGACTGGTGTACAGTCGCTCATTAGGTAGTGGTTAGGCCGACCATGCAACCATGCCTTTTGACACAGGCCATGCCCCGCCCCCGCCACACACATATCTATCACTCTCAATGCTGTAATAGACGTATGGCATGATTGCACGGTAGGCCGCAGTGTGCAGACTGGTGTACAGTCGCTCATTAGGTAGTGGTTAGGCCGACCATGCAACCATGCCTTTTGACACAGGCCATGCCCCGCCCCCGCCACACACATATCTATCACTCTCAATGCTGTAATAGACGTATGGCATGATTGCACGGTAGGCCGCAGTGTGCAGACTGGTGTACAGTCGCTCATTAGGTAGTGGTTAGGCCGACCATGCAACCATGCCTTTTGACACAGGCCATGCCCCGCCCCCGCCACACACATATCTATCACTCTCAATGCTGTAATAGACGTATGGCATGATTGCACGGTAGGCCGCAGTGTGCAGACTGGTGTACAGTCGCTCATTAGGTAGTGGTTAGGCCGACCATGCAACCATGCCTTTTGACACAGGCCATGCCCCGCCCCCGCCACACACATATCTATCACTCTCAATGCTGTAATAGACGTATGGCATGATTGCACGGTAGGCCGCAGTGTGCAGACTGGTGTACAGTCGCTCATTAGGTAGTGGTTAGGCCGACCATGCAACCATGCCTTTTGACACAGGCCATGCCCCGCCCCAGCCACACACATATCTATCACTCTCAATGCTGTATCAGACGTATGGCATGATTGCACGGTAGGCCACAGTGTGCAAACTGGTGTACAGTCGCTCATTAGGTAGTGGTTAGGCCGACCATGCAACCATGCCTTTTGACACAGGCCATGCCCCGCCCCCGCCACACACATCTCTATCACTCTCAATGCTGTAATAGACGTATGACATGATTGCACGGTAGGCCGCAGTGTGCAAACTGGTGTACAGTCGCTCATTAGGTAGTGGTTAGGCCGACCATGCAACCATGCCTTTTGACACAGGCCATGCCCCGCCCCAGCCACACACATCTCTATCACTCTCAATGCTGTAATAGACGTATGGCATGATTGCACGGTAGGCCGCAGTGTGCAGACTGGTGTACAGTCGCTCATTAGGTAGTGGTTAGGCCGACCATGCAACCATGCCTTTTGACACAGGCCATGCCCCGCCTCCGCCACACACATATCTATCACTCTCAATGCTGTAATAGACGTATGGCATGATTGCACGGTAGGCCGCAGTGTGCAGACTGGTGTACAGTCGCTCATTAGGTAGTGGTTAGGCCGACCATGCAACCATGCCTTTTGACACAGGCCATGCCCTGCCCCCGCCACACACATATCTATCACTCTCAATGCTGTAATAGACGTATGGCATGATTGCACGGTAGGCCGCAGTGTGCAGACTGGTGTACAGACGCTCATTAGGTAGTGGTTAGGCCGACCATGCAACCATGCCTTTTGACACAGGCCATGCCCCGCCCCCGCCACACACATATCTATCACTCTCAATGCTGTAATAGACGTATGGCATGATTGCACGGTAGGCCGCAGTGTGCAGACTGGTGTACAGTCGCTCATTAGGTAGTGGTTAGGCCGACCATGCAACCATGCCTTTTGACACAGGCCATGCCCCGCCCCCGCCACACACATATCTATCACTCTCAATGCTGTAATAGACGTATGGCATGATTGCACGGTAGACCACAGTGTGCAAACTGGTGTACAGTCGCTCATTAGGTAGTGGTTAGGCCGACCATGCAACCATGCCTTTTGACACAGGCCATGCCCCGACCCCGCCACACACATCTCTATCACTCTCAATGCTGTAATAGACGTATGACATGATTGCACGGTAGGCCGCAGTGTGCAAACTGGTGTACAGTCGCTCATTAGGTAGTGGTTAGGCCGACCATGCAACCATGCCTTTTGACACAGGCCATGCCCCGCCCCAGCCACACACATCTCTATCACTCTCAATGCTGTAATAGACGTATGGCATGATTGCACGGTAGGCCGCAGTGTGCAGACTGGTGTACAGTCGCTCATTAGGTAGTGGTTAGGCCGACCATGCAACCATGCCTTTTGACACAGGCCATGCCCCGCCCCCGCCACACACATATCTATCACTCTCAATGCTGTAATAGACGTATGGCATGATTGCACAGTAGGCCGCAGTGTGCAAACTGGTGTACAGTCGCTCATTAGGTAGTGGTTAGGCCGACCATGCAACCATGCCTTTTGACACAGGCCATGACCCGCCCCCGCCACACACATATCTATCACTCTCAATGCTGTAATAGACGTATGGCATGATTGCACGGTAGGCCGCAGTGTGCAGACTGGTGTACAGTCGCTCATTAGGTAGTGGTTAGGCCAACCATGCAACCATGCCTTTTGACACAGGCCATGCCCCGACCCCGCCACACACATATCTATCACTCTCAATGCTGTAATAGACGTATGGCATGATTGCACGGTAGGCCGCAGTGTGCAGACTGGTGTACAGTCGCTCATTAGGTAGTGGTTAGGCCGACCATGCAACCATGCCTTTTGACACAGGCCATGCCCCGCCTCCGCCACACACATATCTATCACTCTCAATGCTGTAATAGACGTATGGCATGATTGCACGGTAGGCCGCAGTGTGCAGACTGGTGTACAGTCGCTCATTAGGTAGTGGTTAGGCCAACCATGCAACCATGCCTTTTGACACAGGCCATGCCCCGCCCCCGCCACACACATATCTATCACTCTCAATGCTGTAATAGACGTATGGCATGATTGCACGGTAGGCCGCAGTGTGCAGACTGGTGTACAGTCGCTCATTAGGTAGTGGTTAGGCCAACCATGCAACCATGCCTTTTGACACAGGCCATGCCCCGCCCCCGCCACACACATATCTATCACTCTCAATGCTGTAATAGACGTATGGCATGATTGCACGGTAGGCCGCAGTATGCAGACTGGTGTACAGTCGCTCATTAGGTAGTGGTTAGGCCGACCATGCAACCATGCCTTTTGACACAGGCCATGCCCCGCCCCCGCCACACACATATCTATCACTCTCAATGCTGTATCAGACGTATGGCATGATTGCACGGTAGGCCGCAGTGTGCAGACTGGTGTACAGTCGCTCATTAGGTAGTGGTTAGGCCGACCATGCAACCATGCCTTTTGACACAGGCCATGCCCCGCCTCCGCCACACACATATCTATCACTCTCAATGCTGTAATAGACGTATGGCATGATTGCACGGTAGGCCGCAGTGTGCAGACTGGTGTACAGTCGCTCATTAGGTAGTGGTTAGGCCGACCATGCAACCATGCCTTTTGACACAGGCCATGCCCCGCCCCCGCCACACACATATCTATCACTCTCAATGCTGTAATAGACGTATGGCATGATTGCACGGTAGGCCGCAGTGTGCAGACTGGTGTACAGTCGCTCATTAGGTAGTGGTTAGGCCGACCATGCAACCATGCCTTTTGCACAGGCCATGCCCCGCCTCCACCATATCTCTATCACTCTCAATGCTGTAATAGACGTATGGCATGATTGCACGGTAGGCCGCAGTGTGCAGACTGGTGTACAGTCGCTCATTAGGTAGTGGTTAGGCCGACCATGCAACCATGCCTTTTGACACAGGCCATGCCCCGCCCCCGCCACACACATCTCTATCACTCTCAATGCCGTATCAGACGTATGGCATGATTGCACGGTAGGCCGCAGTGTGCAAACTGGTGTACAGTCGCTCATTAGGTAGTGGTTAGGCCGACCATGCAACCATGCCTTTTGACACAGGCCATGCCCCGCCCCAGCCACACACATATCTATCACTCTCAATGCTGTATCAGACGTATGGCATGATTGCACGGTAGGCCACAGTGTGCAAACTGGTGTACAGTCGCTCATTAGGTAGTGGTTAGGCCGACCATGCAACCATGCCTTTTGACACAGGTCATGCCCCGCCCCCGCCACACACATCTCTATCACTCTCAATGCTGTAATAGACGTATGGCATGATTGCACGGTAGGCCGCAGTGTGCAGACTGGTGTACAGTCGCTCATTAGGTAGTGGTTAGGCCGACCATGCAACCATGCCTTTTGACACAGGCCATGCCCCGCCCCAGCCACACACATCTCTATCACTCTCAATGCTGTAATAGACGTATGGCATGATTGCACGGTAGGCCGCAGTGTGCAGACTGGTGTACAGTCGCTCATTAGGTAGTGGTTAGGCCGACCATGCAACCATGCCTTTTGACACAGGCCATGCCCCGCCCCCGCCACACACATATCTATCACTCTCAATGCTGTAATAGACGTATGGCATGATTGCACGGTAGGCCGCAGTGTGCAGACTGGTGTACAGTCGCTCATTAGGTAGTGGTTAGGCCGACCATGCAACAATGCCTTTTGACACAGGCCATGACCCGCCCCCGCCACACACATATCTATCACTCTCAATGCTGTAATAGACGTATGGCATGATTGCACGGTAGGCCGCAGTGTGCAGACTGGTGTACAGTCGCTCATTAGGTAGTGGTTAGGCCGACCATGCAACCATGCCTTTTGACACAGGCCATGACCCGCCCCCGCCACACACATCTCTATCACTCTCAATGCTGTATCAGACGTATGGCATGATTGCACGGTAGGCCGCAGTGTGCAAACTGGTGTACAGTCGCTCATTAGGTAGTGGTTAGGCCGACCATGCAACCATGCCTTTTGACACAGGCCATGCCCCGCCCCAGCCACACACATATCTATCACTCTCAATGCTGTAACAGACGTATGGCATGATTGCACGGTAGGCCGCAGTGTGCAGACTGGTGTACAGTCGCTCATTAGGTAGTGGTTAGGCCGACCATGCAACCATGCCTTTTGACACAGGCCATGCCCCGCCCCCGCCACACACATATCTATCACTCTCAATGCTGTATCAGACGTATGGCATGATTGCACGGTAGGCCGCAGTGTGCAGACTGGTGTACAGTCGCTCATTAGGTAGTGGTTAGGCCGACCATGCAACCATGCCTTTTGACACAGGCCATGCCCCGCCTCCGCCACACACATATCTATCACTCTCAATGCTGTAATAGACGTATGGCATGATTGCACGGTAGGCCGCAGTGTGCAGACTGGTGTACAGTCGCTCATTAGGTAGTGGTTAGGCCAACCATGCAACCATGCCTTTTGACACAGGCCATGCCCCGCCCCCGCCACACACATATCTATCACTCTCAATGCTGTAATAGACGTATGGCATGATTGCACGGTAGGCCGCAGTGTGCAGACTGGTGTACAGTCGCTCATTAGGTAGTGGTTAGGCCAACCATGCAACCATGCCTTTTGACACAGGCCATGCCCCGCCCCCGCCACACACATATCTATCACTCTCAATGCTGTAATAGACGTATGGCATGATTGCACGGTAGGCCGCAGTGTGCAAACTGGTGTACAGTCGCTCATTAGGTAGTGGTTAGGCCGACCATGCAACCATGCCTTTTGACACAGGCCATGCCCCGCCCCCGCCACACACATCTCTATCACTCTCAATGCTGTAATAGACATATGACATGATTGCACGGTAGGCCGCAGTGTGCAGACTGGTGTACAGTCGCTCATTAGGTAGTGGTTAGGCCGACCATGCAACCATGCCTTTTGACACAGGCCATGCCCCGCCCCCGCCACACACATATCTATCACTCTCAATGCTGTAATAGACGTATGGCATGATTGCACAGTAGGCCGCAGTGTGCAGACTGGTGTACAGTCGCTCATTAGGTAGTGGTTAGGCCGACCATGCAACCATGCCTTTTGCACAGGCCATGCCCCGCCTCCACCATATCTCTATCACTCTCAATGCTGTAATAGACGTATGGCATGATTGCACGGTAGGCCGCAGTGTGCAGACTGGTGTACAGTCGCTCATTAGGTAGTGGTTAGGCCGACCATGCAACCATGCCTTTTGACACAGGCCATGCCCCGCCCCCGCCACACACATCTCTATCACTCTCAATGCCGTATCAGACGTATGGCATGATTGCACGGTAGGCCGCAGTGTGCAGACTGGTGTACAGTCGCTCATTAGGTAGTGGTTAGGCCGACCATGCAACCATGCCTTTTGACACAGGCCATGCCCCGCCCCAGCCACACACATCTCTATCACTCTCAATGCTGTAATAGACGTATGGCATGATTGCACGGTAGGCCACAGTGTGCAGACTGGTGTACAGTCGCTCATTAGGTAGTGGTTAGGCCGACCATGCAACCATGCCTTTTGACACAGGCCATGCCCCGCCCCCGCCACACACATATCTATCACTCTCAATGCTGTATCAGACGTATGGCATGATTGCACGGTAGGCCGCAGTGTGCAGACTGGTGTACAGTCGCTCATTAGGTAGTGGTTAGGCCGACCATGCAACCATGCCTTTTGACACAGGCCATGCCCCGACCCGCCACACACATATCTATCTCTCTCAATGCTGTAATAGACGTATGGCATGATTGCACGGTAGGCCGCAGTGTGCAGACTGGTGTACAGTCGCTCATTAGGTAGTGGTTAGGCCCACCATGCAACCATGCCTTTTGACACAGGCCATGCCCCGACCCGCCACACACATCTCTATCACTCTCAATGCTGTAATAGACGTATGGCATGATTGCACGGTAGGCCGCAGTGTGCAGACTGGTGTACAGTCGCTCATTAGGTAGTGGTTAGGCCGACCATGCAACCATGCCTTTTGCACAGGCCATGCCCCGACCCGCCACACACATATCTATCACTCTCAATGCTGTAATAGACGTATGGCATGATTGCACGGTAGGCCGCAGTGTGCAGACTGGTGTACAGTCGCTCATTAGGTAGTGGTTAGGCCGACCATGCAACCATGCCTTTTGACACAGGCCATGACCCGCCTCCGCCACACACATATCTATCACTCTCAATGCTGTAATAGACGTATGGCATGATTGCACGGTAGGCCGCAGTGTGCAGACTGGTGTACAGTCGCTCATTACGTAGTGGTTAGGCCGACCATGCAACCATGCCTTTTGACACAGGCCATGCCCCGCCCCCGCCACACACATATCTATCACTCTCAATGCTGTAATAGACGTATGGCATGATTGCACGGTAGGCCGCAGTGTGCAAACTGGTGTACAGTCGCTCATTAGGTAGTGGTTAGGCCGACCATGCAACCATGCCTTTTGACACAGGCCATGCCCCGCCCCCGCCACACACATCTCTATCACTCTCAATGCTGTAATAGACGTATGGCATGATTGCACGGTAGGCCGCAGTGTGCAGACTGGTGTACAGTCGCTCATTACGTAGTGGTTAGGCCGACCATGCAACCATGCCTTTTGACACAGGCCATGCCCCGCCCCCGCCACACACATATCTATCACTCTCAATGCTGTAATAGACGTATGGCATGATTGCACGGTAGGCCGCAGTGTGCAGACTGGTGTACAGTCGCTCATTAGGTAGTGGTTAGGCCGACCATGCAACCATGCCTTTTGCACAGGCCATGCCCCGCCTCCACCATATCTCTATCACTCTCAATGCTGTAATAGACGTATGGCATGATTGCACGGTAGGCCGCAGTGTGCAGACTGGTGTACAGTCGCTCATTAGGTAGTGGTTAGGCCGACCATGCAACCATGCCTTTTGACACAGGCCATGCCCCGCCCCCGCCACACACATCTCTATCACTCTCAATGCCGTATCAGACGTATGGCATGATTGCACGGTAGGCCGCAGTGTGCAAACTGGTGTACAGTCGCTCATTAGGTAGTGGTTAGGCCGACCATGCAACCATGCCTTTTGACACAGGCCATGCCCCGCCCCCGCCACACACATCTCTATCACTCTCAATGCTGTAATAGACATATGACATGATTGCACGGTAGGCCGCAGTGTGCAGACTGGTGTACAGTCGCTCATTAGGTAGTGGTTAGGCCGACCATGCAACCATGCCTTTTGACACAGGCCATGCCCCGCCCCCGCCACACACATATCTATCACTCTCAATGCTGTAATAGACGTATGGCATGATTGCACAGTAGGCCGCAGTGTGCAGACTGGTGTACAGTCGCTCATTAGGTAGTGGTTAGGCCGACCATGCAACCATGCCTTTTGACACAGGCCATGCCCCGCCCCAGCCACACACATCTCTATCACTCTCAATGCTGTAATAGACGTATGGCATGATTGCACGGTAGGCCGCAGTGTGCAGACTGGTGTGCAGTCGCTCATTAGGTAGTGGTTAGGCCGACCATGCAACCATGCCTTTTGACACAGGCCATGCCCCGCCCCCGCCACACACATATCTATCACTCTCAATGCTGTAATAGACGTATGGCATGATTGCACGGTAGGCCGCAGTGTGCAGACTGGTGTACAGTCGCTCATTAGGTAGTGGTCAGGCCAACCATGCAACCATGCCTTTTGACACAGGCCATGCCCCGCCCCAGCCACACACATATCTATCACTCTCAATGCTGTAATAGACGTATGGTATGGTTGCACGGTAGGCCGCAGTGTGCAGACTGGTGTACAGTCGCTCATTAGGTAGTGGTTAGGCCGACCATGCAACCATGCATTTTGACACAGGCCATGCCCCGCCCCCGCCACACACATCTCTATCACTCTCAATGCTGTAATAGACGTATGGCATGATTGCACGGTAGGCCGTAGTGTGCAGACTGGTGTACAGTCGCTCATTAGGTAGTGGTTAGGCCGACCATGCAACCATGCATTTTGACACAGGCCATGCCCCGCCCCCGCCACACACATCTCTATCACTCTCAATGCTGTAATAGACGTATGGCATGATTGCACGGTAGGCCGCAGTGTGCAGACTGGTGTACAGTCGCTCATTAGGTAGTGGTTAGGCCGACCATGCAACCATGCCTTTTGACACAGGCCATGCCCTGCCCCCGCCACACATATCTATCACTCTCAATGCTGTATCAGACGTATGGCATGATTGCACGGTAGGCCGCAGTGTGCAGACTGGTGTACAGTCGCTCATTAGGTAGTGGTTAGGCCGACCATGCAACCATGCCTTTTGCACAGGCCATGCCCCGACCCGCCACACACATATCTATCACTCTCAATGCTGTAATAGACGTATGGCATGATTGCACGGTAGGCCGCAGTGTGCAGACTGGTGTACAGTCGCTCATTAGGTAGTGGTTAGGCCGACCATGCAACCATGCATTTTGACACAGGCCATGCCCCGCCCCCGCCACACACATATCTATCACTCTCAATGCTGTAATAGACGTATGGCATGATTGCACGGTAGGCCGCAGTGTGCAGACTGGTGTACAGTCGCTCATTAGGTAGTGGTTAGGCCGACCATGCAACCATGCCTTTTGACACAGGCCATGCCCCGCCTCCGCCACACACATATCTATCACTCTCAATGCTGTAATAGACGTATGGCATGATTGCACGGTAGGCCGCAGTGTGCAGACTGGTGTACAGTCGCTCATTAGGTAGTGGTTAGGCCGACCATGCAACCATGCCTTTTGCACAGGCCATGCCCCGCCGCCACACACATATCTATCACTCTCAATGCTGTAATAGACGTATGAAATGATTGCACGGTAGGCCGCAGTGTGCAGACTGGTGTACAGTCGCTCATTAGGTAGTGGTTAGGCCGACCATGCAACCATGCATTTTGACACAGGCCATGCCCCGCCTCCGCCACACACATATCTATCACTCTCAATGCTGTAATAGACGTATGGCATGATTGCACGGTAGGCCGCAGTGTGCAGACTGGTGTACAGTCGCTCATTAGGTAGTGGTTAGGCCGACCATGCAACCATGCCTTTTGCACAGGCCATGCCCCGCCTCCACCATATCTCTATCACTCACAATGCTGTAATAGACGTATGGCATGATTGCACGGTAGGCCGCAGTGTGCAGACTGGTGTACAGTCGCTCATTAGGTAGTGGTTAGGCCGACCATGCAACCATGCCTTTTGACACAGGCCATGCCCCGCCCCCGCCACACACATATCTATCACTCTCAATGCTGTATCAGACGTATGGCATGATTGCACGGTAGGCCGCAGTGTGCAAACTGGTGTACAGTCGCTCATTAGGTAGTGGTTAGGCCGACCATGCAACCATGCCTTTTGACACAGGCCATGCCCCGCCCCCGCCACACACATCTCTATCACTCTCAATGCTGTAATAGACATATGACATGATTGCACGGTAGGCCGCAGTGTGCAGACTGGTGTACAGTCGCTCATTAGGTAGTGGTTAGGCCGACCATGCAACCATGCCTTTTGACACAGGCCATGCCCCGCCTCCGCCACACACATATCTATCACTCTCAATGCTGTAATAGACGTATGGCATGATTGCACGGTAGGCCGCAGTGTGCAGACTGGTGTACAGTCGCTCATTAGGTAGTGGTTAGGCCGACCATGCAACCATGCCTTTTGCACAGGCCATGCCCCGCCCCAGCCACACACATCTCTATCACTCTCAATGCTGTAATAGACGTATGGCATGATTGCACGGTAGGCCGCAGTGTGCAGACTGGTGTACAGTCGCTCATTAGGTAGTGGTTAGGCCGACCATGCAACCATGCCTTTTGACACAGGCCATGCCCCGCCCCCGCCACACACATCTCTATCACTCTCAATGCTGTATCAGACGTATGGCATGATTGCACGGTAGGCCGCAGTGTGCAGACTGGTGTACAGTCGCTCATTAGGTAGTGGTTAGGCCGACCATGCAACCATGCCTTTTGACACAGGCCATTCCCCGCCCCCGCCACACACATATCTATCACTCTCAATGCTGTAATAGACGTATGGCATGATTGCACGGTAGGCCGCAGTGTGCAGACTGGTGTACAGTCGCTCATTAGGTAGTGGTTAGGCCGACCATGCAACCATGCCTTTTGACACAGGCCATGCCCCGACCCGCCACACACATCTCTATCACTCTCAATGCTGTAATAGACGTATGGCATGATTGCACGGTAGGCCGCAGTGTGCAGACTGGTGTACAGTCGCTCATTAGGTAGTGGTTAGGCCGACCATGCAACCATGCCTTTTGACACAGGCCATGCCCCGCCCCCGCCACACACATCTCTATCACTGTCAATGCTGTAATAGACGTATGGCATGATTGCACGGTAGGCCGCAGTGTGCAGACTGGTGTACAGTCGCTCATTAGGTAGTGGTTAGGCCGACCATGCAACCATGCCTTTTGCACAGGCCATGCCCCGACCCGCCACACACATATCTATCTCTCTCAATGCTGTAATAGACGTATGGCATGATTGCACGGTAGGCCGCAGTGTGCAGACTGGTGTACAGTCGCTCATTAGGTAGTGGTTAGGCCGACCATGCAACCATGCATTTTGACACAGGCCATGCCCCGCCCCCGCCACACACATATCTATCACTCTCAATGCTGTAATAGACGTATGGCATGATTGCACGGTAGGCCGCAGTGTGCAGACTGGTGTACAGTCGCTCATTAGGTAGTGGTTAGGCCGACCATGCAACCATGCCTTTTGACACAGGCCATGCCCCGCCTCCGCCACACACATATCTATCACTCTCAATGCTGTAATAGACGTATGGCATGATTGCACGGTAGGCCGCAGTGTGCAGACTGGTGTACAGTCGCTCATTAGGTAGTGGTTAGGCCGACCATGCAACCATGCCTTTTGCACAGGCCATGCCCCGCCTCCACCATATCTCTATCACTCTCAATGCTGTAATAGACGTATGGCATGATTGCACGGTAGGCCGCAGTGTGCAGACTGGTGTACAGTCGCTCATTAGGTAGTGGTTAGGCCGACCATGCAACCATGCCTTTTGACACAGGCCATGCCCCGCCCCCGCCACACACATATCTATCACTCTCAATGCTGTATCAGACGTATGGCATGATTGCACGGTAGGCCGCAGTGTGCAAACTGGTGTACAGTCGCTCATTAGGTAGTGGTTAGGCCGACCATGCAACCATGCCTTTTGACACAGGCCATGCCCCGCCCCCGCCACACACATCTCTATCACTCTCAATGCTGTAATAGACATATGACATGATTGCACGGTAGGCCGCAGTGTGCAGACTGGTGTACAGTCGCTCATTAGGTAGTGGTTAGGCCGACCATGCAACCATGCCTTTTGACACAGGCCATGCCCCGCCCCCGCCACACACATATCTATCACTCTCAATGCTGTAATAGACGTATGGCATGATTGCACGGTAGGCCGCAGTGTGCAGACTGGTGTACAGTCGCTCATTAGGTAGTGGTTAGGCCGACCATGCAACCATGCCTTTTGACACAGGCCATGCCCCGCCCCCGCCACACACATCTCTATCACTGTCAATGCTGTAATAGACGTATGGCATGATTGCACGGTAGGCCGCAGTGTGCAGACTGGTGTACAGTCGCTCATTAGGTAGTGGTTAGGCCGACCATGCAACCATGCATTTTGACACAGGCCATGCCCCGCCTCCGCCACACACATATCTATCACTCTCAATGCTGTAATAGACGTATGGCATGATTGCACGGTAGGCCGCAGTGTGCAGACTGGTGTACAGTCGCTCATTAGGTAGTGGTTAGGCCGACCATGCAACCATGCCTTTTGACACAGGCCATGCCCCGACCCGCCACACACATATCTATCTCTCTCAATGCTGTAATAGACGTATGGCATGATTGCACGGTAGGCCGCAGTGTGCAGACTGGTGTACAGTCGCTCATTAGGTAGTGGTTAGGCCGACCATGCAACCATGCCTTTTGACACAGGCCATGCCCCGACCCGCCACACACATATCTATCACTCTCAATGCTGTAATAGACGTATGGCATGATTGCACGGTAGGCCGCAGTGTGCAGACTGGTGTACAGTCGCTCATTAGGTAGTGGTTAGGCCGACCATGCAACCATGCCTTTTGACACAGGCCATGCCCCGCCCCCGCCACACACATATCTATCACTCTCAATGCTGTAATAGACGTATGGCATGATTGCACGGTAGGCCGCAGTGTGCAGACTGGTGTACAGTCGCTCATTAGGTAGTGGTTAGGCCGACCATGCAACCATGCCTTTTGACACAGGCCATGCCCCGCCCCAGCCACACACATATCTATCACTCTCAATGCTGTATCAGACGTATGGCATGATTGCACGGTAGGCCGCAGTGTGCAGACTGGTGTACAGTCGCTCATTAGGTAGTGGTAAGGCCGACCATGCAACCATGCCTTTTGACACAGGCCATGACCCGCCCCCGCCACACACATATCTATCACTCTCAATGCTGTAATAGACGTATGGCATGATTGCACGGTAGGCCGCAGTGTGCAGACTGGTGTACAGTCGCTCATTAGGTAGTGGTTAGGCCGACCATGCAACCATGCCTTTTGACACAGGCCATGCCCCGACCCGCCACACACATCTCTATCACTCTCAATGCTGTAATAGACGTATGGCATGATTGCACGGTAGGCCGCAGTGTGCAGACTGGTGTACAGTCGCTCATTAGGTAGTGGTTAGGCCGACCATGCAACCATGCCTTTTGACACAGGCCATGCCCCGCCCCCGCCACACACATATCTATCACTCTCAATGCTGTAATAGACGTATGGCATGATTGCACGGTAGGCCGCAGTGTGCAGACTGGTGTACAGTCGCTCATTAGGTAGTGGTTAGGCCGACCATGCAACCATGCCTTTTGACACAGGCCATGCCCCGCCCCCGCCACACACATATCTATCACTCTCAATGCTGTATCAGACGTATGGCATGATTGCACGGTAGGCCGCAGTGTGCAAACTGGTGTACAGTCGCTCATTAGGTAGTGGTTAGGCCGACCATGCAACCATGCCTTTTGACACAGGCCATGCCCCGACCCGCCACACACATCTCTATCACTCTCAATGCTGTAATAGACGTATGGCATGATTGCACGGTAGGCCGCAGTGTGCAGACTGGTGTACAGTCGCTCATTAGGTAGTGGTTAGGCCGACCATGCAACCATGCCTTTTGCACAGGCCATGCCCCGACCCGCCACACACATATCTATCACTCTCAATGCTGTAATAGACGTATGGCATGATTGCACGGTAGGCCGCAGTGTGCAGACTGGTGTACAGTCGCTCATTAGGTAGTGGTTAGGCCGACCATGCAACCATGCCTTTTGACACAGGCCATGCCCCGCCCCCGCCACACACATCTCTATCTCTCTCAATGCTGTAATAGACGTATGGCATGATTGCACGGTAGGCCGCAGTGTGCAGACTGGTGTACAGTCGCTCATTAGGTAGTGGTTAGGCCGACCATGCAACCATGCCTTTTGACACAGGCCATGCCCCGCCTCCGCCACACACATATCTATCACTCTCAATGCTGTAATAGACGTATGGCATGATTGCACGGTAGGCCGCAGTGTGCAGACTGGTGTACAGTCGCTCATTAGGTAGTGGTTAGGCCGACCATGCAACCATGCCTTTTGCACAGGCCATGCCCCGCCTCCACCATATCTCTATCACTCACAATGCTGTAATAGACGTATGGCATGATTGCACGGTAGGCCGCAGTGTGCAGACTGGTGTACAGTCGCTCATTAGGTAGTGGTTAGGCCGACCATGCAACCATGCCTTTTGACACAGGCCATGCCCCGCCCCCGCCACACACATCTCTATCACTGTCAATGCTGTAATAGACGTATGGCATGATTGCACGGTAGGCCGCAGTGTGCAGACTGGTGTACAGTCGCTCATTAGGTAGTGGTTAGGCCGACCATGCAACCATGCCTTTTGCACAGGCCATGCCCCGACCCGCCACACACATATCTATCACTCTCAATGCTGTAATAGACGTATGGCATGATTGCACGGTAGGCCGCAGTGTGCAGACTGGTGTACAGTCGCTCATTAGGTAGTGGTTAGGCCGACCATGCAACCATGCCTTTTGACACAGGCCATGCCCCGCCCCCGCCACACACATCTCTATCTCTCTCAATGCTGTAATAGACGTATGGCATGATTGCACGGTAGGCCGCAGTGTGCAGACTGGTGTACAGTCGCTCATTAGGTAGTGGTTAGGCCGACCATGCAACCATGCCTTTTGACACAGGCCATGCCCCGCCTCCGCCACACACATATCTATCACTCTCAATGCTGTAATAGACGTATGGCATGATTGCACGGTAGGCCGCAGTGTGCAGACTGGTGTACAGTCGCTCATTAGGTAGTGGTTAGGCCGACCATGCAACCATGCCTTTTGACACAGGCCATGCCCCGCCCCCGCCACACACATCTCTATCACTCTCAATGCTGTAATAGACATATGACATGATTGCACGGTAGGCCGCAGTGTGCAGACTGGTGTACAGTCGCTCATTAGGTAGTGGTTAGGCCGACCATGCAACCATGCCTTTTGACACAGGCCATGCCCCGCCCCCGCCACACACATATCTATCACTCTCAATGCTGTAATAGACGTATGGCATGATTGCACGGTAGGCCGCAGTGTGCAGACTGGTGTACAGTCGCTCATTAGGTAGTGGTTAGGCCGACCATGCAACCATGCCTTTTGACACAGGCCATGCCCCGCCCCCGCCACACACATCTCTATCACTGTCAATGCTGTAATAGACGTATGGCATGATTGCACGGTAGGCCGCAGTGTGCAGACTGGTGTACAGTCGCTCATTAGGTAGTGGTTAGGCCGACCATGCAACCATGCCTTTTGACACAGGCCATGCCCCGCCTCCGCCACACACATATCTATCACTCTCAATGCTGTAATAGACGTATGGCATGATTGCACGGTAGGCCGCAGTGTGCAGACTGGTGTACAGTCGCTCATTAGGTAGTGGTTAGGCCGACCATGCAACCATGCCTTTTGCACAGGCCATGCCCCGCCTCCACCATATCTCTATCACTCTCAATGCTGTAATAGACGTATGGCATGATTGCACGGTAGGCCGCAGTGTGCAGACTGGTGTACAGTCGCTCATTAGGTAGTGGTTAGGCCGACCATGCAACCATGCCTTTTGACACAGGCCATGCCCCGCCCCCGCCACACACATATCTATCACTCTCAATGCTGTATCAGACGTATGGCATGATTGCACGGTAGGCCGCAGTGTGCAAACTGGTGTACAGTCGCTCATTAGGTAGTGGTTAGGCCGACCATGCAACCATGCCTTTTGACACAGGCCATGCCCCGCCCCCGCCACACACATCTCTATCACTCTCAATGCTGTAATAGACATATGACATGATTGCACGGTAGGCCGCAGTGTGCAGACTGGTGTACAGTCGCTCATTAGGTAGTGGTTAGGCCGACCATGCAACCATGCCTTTTGACACAGGCCATGCCCCGCCCCCGCCACACACATATCTATCACTCTCAATGCTGTAATAGACGTATGGCATGATTGCACGGTAGGCCGCAGTGTGCAGACTGGTGTACAGTCGCTCATTAGGTAGTGGTTAGGCCGACCATGCAACCATGCCTTTTGACACAGGCCATGCCCCGCCCCCGCCACACACATCTCTATCACTGTCAATGCTGTAATAGACGTATGGCATGATTGCACGGTAGGCCGCAGTGTGCAGACTGGTGTACAGTCGCTCATTAGGTAGTGGTTAGGCCGACCATGCAACCATGCATTTTGACACAGGCCATGCCCCGCCTCCGCCACACACATATCTATCACTCTCAATGCTGTAATAGACGTATGGCATGATTGCACGGTAGGCCGCAGTGTGCAGACTGGTGTACAGTCGCTCATTAGGTAGTGGTTAGGCCGACCATGCAACCATGCCTTTTGACACAGGCCATGCCCCGACCCGCCACACACATATCTATCTCTCTCAATGCTGTAATAGACGTATGGCATGATTGCACGGTAGGCCGCAGTGTGCAGACTGGTGTACAGTCGCTCATTAGGTAGTGGTTAGGCCGACCATGCAACCATGCCTTTTGACACAGGCCATGCCCCGACCCGCCACACACATCTCTATCACTCTCAATGCTGTAATAGACGTATGGCATGATTGCACGGTAGGCCGCAGTGTGCAGACTGGTGTACAGTCGCTCATTAGGTAGTGGTTAGGCCGACCATGCAACCATGCCTTTTGACACAGGCCATGCCCCGCCCCCGCCACACACATATCTATCACTCTCAATGCTGTAATAGACGTATGGCATGATTGCACGGTAGGCCGCAGTGTGCAGACTGGTGTACAGTCGCTCATTAGGTAGTGGTTAGGCCGACCATGCAACCATGCCTTTTGACACAGGCCATGCCCCGCCCCAGCCACACACATATCTATCACTCTCAATGCTGTATCAGACGTATGGCATGATTGCACGGTAGGCCGCAGTGTGCAGACTGGTGTACAGTCGCTCATTAGGTAGTGGTAAGGCCGACCATGCAACCATGCCTTTTGACACAGGCCATGACCCGCCCCCGCCACACACATATCTATCACTCTCAATGCTGTAATAGACGTATGGCATGATTGCACGGTAGGCCGCAGTGTGCAGACTGGTGTACAGTCGCTCATTAGGTAGTGGTTAGGCCGACCATGCAACCATGCCTTTTGACACAGGCCATGCCCCGACCCGCCACACACATCTCTATCACTCTCAATGCTGTAATAGACGTATGGCATGATTGCACGGTAGGCCGCAGTGTGCAGACTGGTGTACAGTCGCTCATTAGGTAGTGGTTAGGCCGACCATGCAACCATGCCTTTTGACACAGGCCATGCCCCGCCCCCGCCACACACATATCTATCACTCTCAATGCTGTAATAGACGTATGGCATGATTGCACGGTAGGCCGCAGTGTGCAGACTGGTGTACAGTCGCTCATTAGGTAGTGGTTAGGCCGACCATGCAACCATGCCTTTTGACACAGGCCATGCCCCGCCCCCGCCACACACATATCTATCACTCTCAATGCTGTATCAGACGTATGGCATGATTGCACGGTAGGCCGCAGTGTGCAAACTGGTGTACAGTCGCTCATTAGGTAGTGGTTAGGCCGACCATGCAACCATGCCTTTTGACACAGGCCATGCCCCGACCCGCCACACACATCTCTATCACTCTCAATGCTGTAATAGACGTATGGCATGATTGCACGGTAGGCCGCAGTGTGCAGACTGGTGTACAGTCGCTCATTAGGTAGTGGTTAGGCCGACCATGCAACCATGCCTTTTGCACAGGCCATGCCCCGACCCGCCACACACATATCTATCACTCTCAATGCTGTAATAGACGTATGGCATGATTGCACGGTAGGCCGCAGTGTGCAGACTGGTGTACAGTCGCTCATTAGGTAGTGGTTAGGCCGACCATGCAACCATGCCTTTTGACACAGGCCATGCCCCGCCCCCGCCACACACATCTCTATCTCTCTCAATGCTGTAATAGACGTATGGCATGATTGCACGGTAGGCCGCAGTGTGCAGACTGGTGTACAGTCGCTCATTAGGTAGTGGTTAGGCCGACCATGCAACCATGCCTTTTGACACAGGCCATGCCCCGCCTCCGCCACACACATATCTATCACTCTCAATGCTGTAATAGACGTATGGCATGATTGCACGGTAGGCCGCAGTGTGCAGACTGGTGTACAGTCGCTCATTAGGTAGTGGTTAGGCCGACCATGCAACCATGCCTTTTGCACAGGCCATGCCCCGCCTCCACCATATCTCTATCACTCACAATGCTGTAATAGACGTATGGCATGATTGCACGGTAGGCCGCAGTGTGCAGACTGGTGTACAGTCGCTCATTAGGTAGTGGTTAGGCCGACCATGCAACCATGCCTTTTGACACAGGCCATGCCCCGCCCCCGCCACACACATCTCTATCACTGTCAATGCTGTAATAGACGTATGGCATGATTGCACGGTAGGCCGCAGTGTGCAGACTGGTGTACAGTCGCTCATTAGGTAGTGGTTAGGCCGACCATGCAACCATGCCTTTTGCACAGGCCATGCCCCGACCCGCCACACACATATCTATCACTCTCAATGCTGTAATAGACGTATGGCATGATTGCACGGTAGGCCGCAGTGTGCAGACTGGTGTACAGTCGCTCATTAGGTAGTGGTTAGGCCGACCATGCAACCATGCCTTTTGACACAGGCCATGCCCCGCCCCCGCCACACACATCTCTATCTCTCTCAATGCTGTAATAGACGTATGGCATGATTGCACGGTAGGCCGCAGTGTGCAGACTGGTGTACAGTCGCTCATTAGGTAGTGGTTAGGCCGACCATGCAACCATGCCTTTTGACACAGGCCATGCCCCGCCTCCGCCACACACATATCTATCACTCTCAATGCTGTAATAGACGTATGGCATGATTGCACGGTAGGCCGCAGTGTGCAGACTGGTGTACAGTCGCTCATTAGGTAGTGGTTAGGCCGACCATGCAACCATGCCTTTTGCACAGGCCATGCCCCGCCTCCACCATATCTCTATCACTCACAATGCTGTAATAGACGTATGGCATGATTGCACGGTAGGCCGCAGTGTGCAGACTGGTGTACAGTCGCTCATTAGGTAGTGGTTAGGCCGACCATGCAACCATGCCTTTTGACACAGGCCATGCCCCGCCCCCGCCACACACATATCTATCACTCTCAATGCTGTATCAGACGTATGGCATGATTGCACGGTAGGCCGCAGTGTGCAAACTGGTGTACAGTCGCTCATTAGGTAGTGGTTAGGCCGACCATGCAACCATGCCTTTTGACACAGGCCATGCCCCGCCCCCGCCACACACATCTCTATCACTCTCAATGCTGTAATAGACATATGACATGATTGCACGGTAGGCCGCAGTGTGCAGACTGGTGTACAGTCGCTCATTAGGTAGTGGTTAGGCCGACCATGCAACCATGCCTTTTGACACAGGCCATGCCCCGCCTCCGCCACACACATATCTATCACTCTCAATGCTGTAATAGACGTATGGCATGATTGCACGGTAGGCCGCAGTGTGCAGACTGGTGTACAGTCGCTCATTAGGTAGTGGTTAGGCCGACCATGCAACCATGCCTTTTGCACAGGCCATGCCCCGCCCCAGCCACACACATCTCTATCACTCTCAATGCTGTAATAGACGTATGGCATGATTGCACGGTAGGCCGCAGTGTGCAGACTGGTGTACAGTCGCTCATTAGGTAGTGGTTAGGCCGACCATGCAACCATGCCTTTTGACACAGGCCATGCCCCGCCCCCGCCACACACATCTCTATCACTCTCAATGCTGTATCAGACGTATGGCATGATTGCACGGTAGGCCGCAGTGTGCAAACTGGTGTACAGTCGCTCATTAGGTAGTGGTTAGGCCGACCATGCAACCATGCCTTTTGACACAGGCCATGCCCCGCCCCCGCCACACACATCTCTATCACTCTCAATGCTGTAATAGACATATGACATGATTGCACGGTAGGCCGCAGTGTGCAGACTGGTGTACAGTCGCTCATTAGGTAGTGGTTAGGCCGACCATGCAACCATGCCTTTTGACACAGGCCATTCCCCGCCCCCGCCACACACATATCTATCACTCTCAATGCTGTAATAGACGTATGGCATGATTGCACGGTAGGCCGCAGTGTGCAGACTGGTGTACAGTCGCTCATTAGGTAGTGGTTAGGCCGACCATGCATCCATGCCTTTTGACACAGGCCATGCCCCGCCCCCGCCACACACATATCTATCACTCTCAATGCTGTAATAGACGTATGGCATGATTGCACGGTAGGCCGCAGTGTGCAGACTGGTGTACAGTCGCTCATTAGGTAGTGGTTAGGCCGACCATGCAACCATGCCTTTTGACACAGGCCATGCCCCGACCCGCCACACACATCTCTATCACTCTCAATGCTGTAATAGACGTATGGCATGATTGCACGGTAGGCCGCAGTGTGCAGACTGGTGTACAGTGGCTCATTAGGTAGTGGTTAGGCCGACCATGCAACCATGCCTTTTGACACAGGCCATGCCCCGCCCCCGCCACACACATCTCTATCACTGTCAATGCTGTAATAGACGTATGGCATGATTGCACGGTAGGCCGCAGTGTGCAGACTGGTGTACAGTCGCTCATTAGGTAGTGGTTAGGCCGACCATGCAACCATGCCTTTTGACACAGGCCATGCCCCGCCCCCGCCACACACATCTCTATCACTGTCAATGCTGTAATAGACGTATGGCATGATTGCACGGTAGGCCGCAGTGTGCAGACTGGTGTACAGTCGCTCATTAGGTAGTGGTTAGGCCGACCATGCAACCATGCCTTTTGACACAGGCCATGCCCCGCCTCCGCCACACACATATCTATCACTCTCAATGCTGTAATAGACGTATGGCATGATTGCACGGTAGGCCGCAGTGTGCAGACTGGTGTACAGTCGCTCATTAGGTAGTGGTTAGGCCGACCATGCAACCATGCCTTTTGACACAGGCCATGCCCCGACCCGCCACACACATATCTATCTCTCTCAATGCTGTAATAGACGTATGGCATGATTGCACGGTAGGCCGCAGTGTGCAGACTGGTGTACAGTCGCTCATTAGGTAGTGGTTAGGCCGACCATGCAACCATGCCTTTTGACACAGGCCATGCCCCGACCCGCCACACACATATCTATCACTCTCAATGCTGTAATAGACGTATGGCATGATTGCACGGTAGGCCGCAGTGTGCAGACTGGTGTACAGTCGCTCATTAGGTAGTGGTTAGGCCGACCATGCAACCATGCCTTTTGACACAGGCCATGCCCCGCCCCCGCCACACACATCTCTATCACTCTCAATGCTGTATCAGACGTATGGCATGATTGCACGGTAGGCCGCAGTGTGCAAACTGGTGTACAGTCGCTCATTAGGTAGTGGTTAGGCCGACCATGCAACCATGCCTTTTGACACAGGCCATGCCCCGCCCCCGCCACACACATCTCTATCACTCTCAATGCTGTAATAGACATATGACATGATTGCACGGTAGGCCGCAGTGTGCAGACTGGTGTACAGTCGCTCATTAGGTAGTGGTTAGGCCGACCATGCAACCATGCCTTTTGACACAGGCCATTCCCCGCCCCCGCCACACACATATCTATCACTCTCAATGCTGTAATAGACGTATGGCATGATTGCACGGTAGGCCGCAGTGTGCAGACTGGTGTACAGTCGCTCATTAGGTAGTGGTTAGGCCGACCATGCATCCATGCCTTTTGACACAGGCCATGCCCCGCCCCCGCCACACACATATCTATCACTCTCAATGCTGTAATAGACGTATGGCATGATTGCACGGTAGGCCGCAGTGTGCAGACTGGTGTACAGTCGCTCATTAGGTAGTGGTTAGGCCGACCATGCAACCATGCCTTTTGACACAGGCCATGCCCCGACCCGCCACACACATCTCTATCACTCTCAATGCTGTAATAGACGTATGGCATGATTGCACGGTAGGCCGCAGTGTGCAGACTGGTGTACAGTGGCTCATTAGGTAGTGGTTAGGCCGACCATGCAACCATGCCTTTTGACACAGGCCATGCCCCGCCCCCGCCACACACATCTCTATCACTGTCAATGCTGTAATAGACGTATGGCATGATTGCACGGTAGGCCGCAGTGTGCAGACTGGTGTACAGTCGCTCATTAGGTAGTGGTTAGGCCGACCATGCAACCATGCCTTTTGACACAGGCCATGCCCCGCCCCCGCCACACACATCTCTATCACTGTCAATGCTGTAATAGACGTATGGCATGATTGCACGGTAGGCCGCAGTGTGCAGACTGGTGTACAGTCGCTCATTAGGTAGTGGTTAGGCCGACCATGCAACCATGCCTTTTGACACAGGCCATGCCCCGCCTCCGCCACACACATATCTATCACTCTCAATGCTGTAATAGACGTATGGCATGATTGCACGGTAGGCCGCAGTGTGCAGACTGGTGTACAGTCGCTCATTAGGTAGTGGTTAGGCCGACCATGCAACCATGCCTTTTGACACAGGCCATGCCCCGACCCGCCACACACATATCTATCTCTCTCAATGCTGTAATAGACGTATGGCATGATTGCACGGTAGGCCGCAGTGTGCAGACTGGTGTACAGTCGCTCATTAGGTAGTGGTTAGGCCGACCATGCAACCATGCCTTTTGACACAGGCCATGCCCCGACCCGCCACACACATATCTATCACTCTCAATGCTGTAATAGACGTATGGCATGATTGCACGGTAGGCCGCAGTGTGCAGACTGGTGTACAGTCGCTCATTAGGTAGTGGTTAGGCCGACCATGCAACCATGCCTTTTGACACAGGCCATGCCCCGCCCCCGCCACACACATATCTATCACTCTCAATGCTGTAATAGACGTATGGCATGATTGCACGGTAGGCCGCAGTGTGCAGACTGGTGTACAGTCGCTCATTAGGTAGTGGTTAGGCCGACCATGCAACCATGCCTTTTGACACAGGCCATGCCCCGCCCCAGCCACACACATATCTATCACTCTCAATGCTGTATCAGACGTATGGCATGATTGCACGGTAGGCCGCAGTGTGCAGACTGGTGTACAGTCGCTCATTAGGTAGTGGTAAGGCCGACCATGCAACCATGCCTTTTGACACAGGCCATGACCCGCCCCCGCCACACACATATCTATCACTCTCAATGCTGTAATAGACGTATGGCATGATTGCACGGTAGGCCGCAGTGTGCAGACTGGTGTACAGTCGCTCATTAGGTAGTGGTTAGGCCGACCATGCAACCATGCCTTTTGACACAGGCCATGCCCCGCCCCCGCCACACACATCTCTATCACTCTCAATGCTGTAATAGACGTATGGCATGATTGCACGGTAGGCCGCAGTGTGCAGACTGGTGTACAGTCGCTCATTAGGTAGTGGTTAGGCCGACCATGCAACCATGCCTTTTGACACAGGCCATGCCCCGACCCGCCACACACATATCTATCTCTCTCAATGCTGTAATAGACGTATGGCATGATTGCACGGTAGGCCGCAGTGTGCAGACTGGTGTACAGTCGCTCATTAGGTAGTGGTTAGGCCGACCATGCAACCATGCCTTTTGACACAGGCCATGCCCCGCCCCCGCCACACACATATCTATCACTCTCAATGCTGTATCAGACGTATGGCATGATTGCACGGTAGGCCGCAGTGTGCAAACTGGTGTACAGTCGCTCATTAGGTAGTGGTTAGGCCGACCATGCAACCATGCCTTTTGACACAGGCCATGCCCCGACCCGCCACACACATCTCTATCACTCTCAATGCTGTAATAGACGTATGGCATGATTGCACGGTAGGCCGCAGTGTGCAGACTGGTGTACAGTCGCTCATTAGGTAGTGGTTAGGCCGACCATGCAACCATGCCTTTTGCACAGGCCATGCCCCGACCCGCCACACACATATCTATCACTCTCAATGCTGTAATAGACGTATGGCATGATTGCACGGTAGGCCGCAGTGTGCAGACTGGTGTACAGTCGCTCATTAGGTAGTGGTTAGGCCGACCATGCAACCATGCCTTTTGACACAGGCCATGCCCCGCCCCCGCCACACACATATCTATCACTCTCAATGCTGTAATAGACGTATGGCATGATTGCACGGTAGGCCGCAGTGTGCAGACTGGTGTACAGTGGCTCATTAGGTAGTGGTTAGGCCGACCATGCAACCATGCCTTTTGACACAGGCCATGCCCCGCCCCCGCCACACACATCTCTATCACTGTCAATGCTGTAATAGACGTATGGCATGATTGCACGGTAGGCCGCAGTGTGCAGACTGGTGTACAGTCGCTCATTAGGTAGTGGTTAGGCCGACCATGCAACCATGCCTTTTGACACAGGCCATGCCCCGCCCCCGCCACACACATCTCTATCACTGTCAATGCTGTAATAGACGTATGGCATGATTGCACGGTAGGCCGCAGTGTGCAGACTGGTGTACAGTCGCTCATTAGGTAGTGGTTAGGCCGACAATGCAACCATGCCTTTTGACACAGGCCATGCCCCGCCTCCGCCACACACATATCTATCACTCTCAATGCTGTAATAGACGTATGGCATGATTGCACGGTAGGCCGCAGTGTGCAGACTGGTGTACAGTCGCTCATTAGGTAGTGGTTAGGCCGACCATGCAACCATGCCTTTTGACACAGGCCATGCCACACACATATCTATCTCTCTCAATGCTGTAATAGACGTATGGCATGATTGCACGGTAGGCCGCAGTGTGCAGACTGGTGTACAGTCGCTCATTAGGTAGTGGTTAGGCCGACCATACAACCATGCCTTTTGACACAGGCCATGCCCCGACCCGCCACACACATATCTATCTCTCTCAATGCTGTAATAGACGTATGGCATGATTGCACGGTAGGCCGCAGTGTGCAGACTGGTGTACAGTCGCTCATTAGGTAGTGGTTAGGCCGACCATGCAACCATGCCTTTTGACACAGGCCATGCCCCGCCCCCGCCACACACATCTCTATCACTGTCAATGCTGTAATAGACGTATGAAATGATTGCACGGTAGGCCGCAGTGTGCAAACTGGTGTACAGTCGCTCATTAGGTAGTGGTTAGGCCGACCATGCAACCATGCCTTTTGACACAGGCCATGCCCCGCCCCCGCCACACACATCTCTATCACTCTCAATGCTGTAATAGACATATGACATGATTGCACGGTAGGCCGCAGTGTGCAGACTGGTGTACAGTCGCTCATTAGGTAGTAGTTAGGCCGACCATGCAACCATGCCTTTTGACACAGGCCATGCCCCGCCCCCGCCACACACATATCTATCACTCTCAATGCTGTAATAGACGTATGGCATGATTGCACGGTAGGCCGCAGTGTGCAGACTGGTGTACAGTCGCTCATTAGGTAGTGGTTAGGCCGACCATGCAACCATGCCTTTTGCACAGGCCATGCCCCGCCTCCACCATATCTCTATCACTCTCAATGCTGTAATAGACGTATGGCATGATTGCACGGTAGGCCGCAGTGTGCAGACTGGTGTACAGTCGCTCATTAGGTAGTGGTTAGGCCGACCATGCAACCATGCCTTTTGACACAGGCCATGCCCCGCCCCCGCCACACACATATCTATCACTCTCAATGCTGTATCAGACGTATGGCATGATTGCACGGTAGGCCGCAGTGTGCAGACTGGTGTACAGTCGCTCATTAGGTAGTGGTTAGGCCGACCATGCAACCATGCCTTTTGACACAGGCCATGCCCCGCCCCCGCCACACACATCTCTATCACTCTCAATGCTGTAATAGACATATGACATGATTGCACGGTAGGCCGCAGTGTGCAGACTGGTGTACAGTCGCTCATTAGGTAGTAGTTAGGCCGACCATGCAACCATGCCTTTTGACACAGGCCATGCCCCGCCCCCGCCACACACATATCTATCACTCTCAATGCTGTAATAGACGTATGGCATGATTGCACGGTAGGCCGCAGTGTGCAGACTGGTGTACAGTCGCTCATTAGGTAGTGGTTAGGCCGACCATGCAACCATGCCTTTTGACACAGGCCATGCCCCGCCCCCGCCACACACATCTCTATCACTCTCAATGCTGTAATAGACATATGACATGATTGCACGGTAGGCCGCAGTGTGCAGACTGGTGTACAGTCGCTCATTAGGTAGTAGTTAGGCCGACCATGCAACCATGCCTTTTGACACAGGCCATGCCCCGCCCCCGCCACACACATATCTATCACTCTCAATGCTGTAATAGACGTATGGCATGATTGCACGGTAGGCCGCAGTGTGCAGACTGGTGTACAGTCGCTCATTAGGTAGTGGTTAGGCCAACCATGCAACCATGCCTTTTGCACAGGCCATGCCCCGCCTCCACCATATCTCTATCACTCTCAATGCTGTAATAGACGTATGGCATGATTGCACGGTAGGCCGCAGTGTGCAGACTGGTGTACAGTCGCTCATTAGGTAGTGGTTAGGCCGACCATGCAACCATGCCTTTTGACACAGGCCATGCCCCGCCCCCGCCACACACATATCTATCACTCTCAATGCTGTATCAGACGTATGGCATGATTGCACGGTAGGCCGCAGTGTGCAAACTGGTGTACAGTCGCTCATTAGGTAGTGGTTAGGCCGACCATGCAACCATGCCTTTTGACACAGGCCATGCCCCGCCCCCGCCACACACATCTCTATCACTCTCAATGCTGTAATAGACATATGACATGATTGCACGGTAGGCCGCAGTGTGCAGACTGGTGTACAGTCGCTCATTAGGTAGTAGTTAGGCCGACCATGCAACCATGCCTTTTGACACAGGCCATGCCCCGCCCCCGCCACACACATATCTATCACTCTCAATGCTGTAATAGACGTATGGCATGATTGCACGGTAGGCCGCAGTGTGCAGACTGGTGTACAGTCGCTCATTAGGTAGTGGTTAGGCCGACCATGCAACCATGCCTTTTGACACAGGCCATGCCCCGACCCGCCACACACATCTCTATCACTCTCAATGCTGTAATAGACGTATGGCATGATTGCACGGTAGGCCGCAGTGTGCAGACTGGTGTACAGTGGCTCATTAGGTAGTGGTTAGGCCGACCATGCAACCATGCCTTTTGACACAGGCCATGCCCCGCCCCCGCCACACACATCTCTATCACTGTCAATGCTGTAATAGACGTATGGCATGATTGCACGGTAGGCCGCAGTGTGCAGACTGGTGTACAGTCGCTCATTAGGTAGTGGTTAGGCCGACCATGCAACCATGCCTTTTGACACAGGCCATGCCCCGCCCCCGCCACACACATCTCTATCACTCTCAATGCTGTACTAGACGTATGGCATGATTGCACGGTAGGCCGCAGTGTGCAGACTGGTGTACAGTCGCTCATTAGGTAGTGGTTAGGCCGACCATGCAACCATGCCTTTTGCACAGGCCATGCCCCGCCTCCACCATATCTCTATCACTCTCAATGCTGTAATAGACATATGACATGATTGCACGGTAGGCCGCAGTGTGCAGACTGGTGTACAGTCGCTCATTAGGTAGTAGTTAGGCCGACCATGCAACCATGCCTTTTGACACAGGCCATGCCCCGCCCCCGCCACACACATATCTATCACTCTCAATGCTGTAATAGACGTATGGCATGATTGCACGGTAGGCCGCAGTGTGCAGACTGGTGTACAGTCGCTCATTAGGTAGTGGTTAGGCCGACCATGCAACCATGCCTTTTGCACAGGCCATGCCCCGCCTCCACCATATCTCTATCACTCTCAATGCTGTAATAGACGTATGGCATGATTGCACGGTAGGCCGCAGTGTGCAGACTGGTGTACAGTCGCTCATTAGGTAGTGGTTAGGCCGACCATGCAACCATGCCTTTTGACACAGGCCATGCCCCGCCCCCGCCACACACATATCTATCACTCTCAATGCTGTATCAGACGTATGGCATGATTGCACGGTAGGCCGCAGTGTGCAAACTGGTGTACAGTCGCTCATTAGGTAGTGGTTAGGCCGACCATGCAACCATGCCTTTTGACACAGGCCATGCCCCGCCCCCGCCACACACATCTCTATCACTCTCAATGCTGTAATAGACATATGACATGATTGCACGGTAGGCCGCAGTGTGCAGACTGGTGTACAGTCGCTCATTAGGTAGTAGTTAGGCCGACCATGCAACCATGCCTTTTGACACAGGCCATGCCCCGCCCCCGCCACACACATATCTATCACTCTCAATGCTGTAATAGACGTATGGCATGATTGCACGGTAGGCCGCAGTGTGCAGACTGGTGTACAGTCGCTCATTAGGTAGTGGTTAGGCCGACCATGCAACCATGCCTTTTGACACAGGCCATGCCCCGACCCGCCACACACATCTCTATCACTCTCAATGCTGTAATAGACGTATGGCATGATTGCACGGTAGGCCGCAGTGTGCAGACTGGTGTACAGTGGCTCATTAGGTAGTGGTTAGGCCGACCATGCAACCATGCCTTTTGACACAGGCCATGCCCCGCCCCCGCCACACACATCTCTATCACTGTCAATGCTGTAATAGACGTATGGCATGATTGCACGGTAGGCCGCAGTGTGCAGACTGGTGTACAGTCGCTCATTAGGTAGTGGTTAGGCCGACCATGCAACCATGCCTTTTGACACAGGCCATGCCCCGCCCCCGCCACACACATCTCTATCACTCTCAATGCTGTAATAGACGTATGGCATGATTGCACGGTAGGCCGCAGTGTGCAGACTGGTGTACAGTCGCTCATTAGGTAGTGGTTAGGCCGACCATGCAACCATGCCTTTTGCACAGGCCATGCCCCGCCTCCACCATATCTCTATCACTCTCAATGCTGTAATAGACATATGACATGATTGCACGGTAGGCCGCAGTGTGCAGACTGGTGTACAGTCGCTCATTAGGTAGTAGTTAGGCCGACCATGCAACCATGCCTTTTGACACAGGCCATGCCCCGCCCCCGCCACACACATATCTATCACTCTCAATGCTGTAATAGACGTATGGCATGATTGCACGGTAGGCCGCAGTGTGCAGACTGGTGTACAGTCGCTCATTAGGTAGTGGTTAGGCCGACCATGCAACCATGCCTTTTGCACAGGCCATGCCCCGCCTCCACCATATCTCTATCACTCTCAATGCTGTAATAGACGTATGGCATGATTGCACGGTAGGCCGCAGTGTGCAGACTGGTGTACAGTCGCTCATTAGGTAGTGGTTAGGCCGACCATGCAACCATGCCTTTTGACACAGGCCATGCCCCGCCCCCGCCACACACATATCTATCACTCTCAATGCTGTATCAGACGTATGGCATGATTGCACGGTAGGCCGCAGTGTGCAAACTGGTGTACAGTCGCTCATTAGGTAGTGGTTAGGCCGACCATGCAACCATGCCTTTTGACACAGGCCATGCCCCGCCCCCGCCACACACATCTCTATCACTCTCAATGCTGTAATAGACATATGACATGATTGCACGGTAGGCCGCAGTGTGCAGACTGGTGTACAGTCGCTCATTAGGTAGTAGTTAGGCCGACCATGCAACCATGCCTTTTGACACAGGCCATGCCCCGCCCCCGCCACACACATATCTATCACTCTCAATGCTGTAATAGACGTATGGCATGATTGCACGGTAGGCCGCAGTGTGCAGACTGGTGTACAGTCGCTCATTAGGTAGTGGTTAGGCCGACCATGCAACCATGCCTTTTGACACAGGCCATGCCCCGCCCCCGCCACACACATCTCTATCACTCTCAATGCTGTAATAGACATATGACATGATTGCACGGTAGGCCGCAGTGTGCAGACTGGTGTACAGTCGCTCATTAGGTAGTAGTTAGGCCGACCATGCAACCATGCCTTTTGACACAGGCCATGCCCCGCCCCCGCCACACACATATCTATCACTCTCAATGCTGTAATAGACGTATGGCATGATTGCACGGTAGGCCGCAGTGTGCAGACTGGTGTACAGTCGCTCATTAGGTAGTGGTTAGGCCGACCATGCAACCATGCCTTTTGCACAGGCCATGCCCCGCCTCCACCATATCTCTATCACTCTCAATGCTGTAATAGACGTATGGCATGATTGCACGGTAGGCCGCAGTGTGCAGACTGGTGTACAGTCGCTCATTAGGTAGTGGTTAGGCCGACCATGCAACCATGCCTTTTGACACAGGCCATGCCCCGCCCCCGCCACACACATATCTATCACTCTCAATGCTGTATCAGACGTATGGCATGATTGCACGGTAGGCCGCAGTGTGCAAACTGGTGTACAGTCGCTCATTAGGTAGTGGTTAGGCCGACCATGCAACCATGCCTTTTGACACAGGCCATGCCCCGCCCCCGCCACACACATCTCTATCACTCTCAATGCTGTAATAGACATATGACATGATTGCACGGTAGGCCGCAGTGTGCAGACTGGTGTACAGTCGCTCATTAGGTAGTAGTTAGGCCGACCATGCAACCATGCCTTTTGACACAGGCCATGCCCCGCCCCCGCCACACACATATCTATCACTCTCAATGCTGTAATAGACGTATGGCATGATTGCACGGTAGGCCGCAGTGTGCAGACTGGTGTACAGTCGCTCATTAGGTAGTGGTTAGGCCGACCATGCAACCATGCATTTTGACACAGGCCATGCCCCGCCCCCGCCACACACATCTCTATCACTCTCAATGCTGTAATAGACGTATGGCATGATTGCACGGTAGGCCGCAGTGTGCAAACTGGTGTACAGTCGCTCATTAGGTAGTGGTTAGGCCGACCATGCAACCATGCCTTTTGCACAGGCCATGCCCCGCCTCCACCATATCTCTATCACTCTCAATGCTGTAATAGACGTATGGCATGATTGCACGGTAGGCCGCAGTGTGCAGACTGGTGTACAGTCGCTCATTAGGTAGTGGTTAGGCCGACCATGCAACCATGCCTTTTGACACAGGCCATGCCCCGCCCCCGCCACACACATATCTATCACTCTCAATGCTGTATCAGACGTATGGCATGATTGCACGGTAGGCCGCAGTGTGCAAACTGGTGTACAGTCGCTCATTAGGTAGTGGTTAGGCCGACCATGCAACCATGCCTTTTGACACAGGCCATGCCCCGCCCCCGCCACACACATCTCTATCACTCTCAATGCTGTAATAGACATATGACATGATTGCACGGTAGGCCGCAGTGTGCAGACTGGTGTACAGTCGCTCATTAGGTAGTAGTTAGGCCGACCATGCAACCATGCATTTTGACACAGGCCATGCCCCGCCCCCGCCACACACATATCTATCACTCTCAATGCTGTAATAGACGTATGGCATGATTGCACGGTAGGCCGCAGTGTGCAGACTGGTGTACAGTCGCTCATTAGGTAGTGGTTAGGCCGACCATGCAACCATGCCTTTTGACACAGGCCATGCCCCGCCCCCGCCACACACATCTCTATCACTCTCAATGCTGTAATAGACATATGACATGATTGCACGGTAGGCCGCAGTGTGCAGACTGGTGTACAGTCGCTCATTAGGTAGTAGTTAGGCCGACCATGCAACCATGCATTTTGACACAGGCCATGCCCCGCCCCCGCCACACACATATCTATCACTCTCAATGCTGTAATAGACGTATGGCATGATTGCACGGTAGGCCGCAGTGTGCAGACTGGTGTACAGTCGCTCATTAGGTAGTGGTTAGGCCGACCATGCAACCATGCCTTTTGCACAGGCCATGCCCCGCCTCCACCATATCTCTATCACTCTCAATGCTGTAATAGACATATGACATGATTGCACGGTAGGCCGCAGTGTGCAGACTGGTGTACAGTCGCTCATTAGGTAGTAGTTAGGCCGACCATGCAACCATGCCTTTTGACACAGGCCATGCCCCGCCCCCGCCACACACATATCTATCACTCTCAATGCTGTAATAGACGTATGGCATGATTGCACGGTAGGCCGCAGTGTGCAGACTGGTGTACAGTCGCTCATTAGGTAGTGGTTAGGCCGACCATGCAACCATGCCTTTTGACACAGGCCATGCCCCGCCCCCGCCACACACATCTCTATCACTGTCAATGCTGTAATAGACGTATGGCATGATTGCACGGTAGGCCGCAGTGTGCAGACTGGTGTACAGTCGCTCATTAGGTAGTGGTTAGGCCGACCATGCAACCATGCCTTTTGACACAGGCCATGCCCCGCCTCCGCCACACACATATCTATCACTCTCAATGCTGTAATAGACGTATGGCATGATTGCACGGTAGGCCGCAGTGTGCAGACTGGTGTACAGTCGCTCATTAGGTAGTGGTTAGGCCGACCATGCAACCATGCCTTTTGACACAGGCCATGCCCCGACCCGCCACACACATATCTATCTCTCTCAATGCTGTAATAGACGTATGGCATGATTGCACGGTAGGCCGCAGTGTGCAGACTGGTGTACAGTCGCTCATTAGGTAGTGGTTAGGCCGACCATGCAACCATGCCTTTTGACACAGGCCATGCCCCGACCCGCCACACACATATCTATCTCTCTCAATGCTGTAATAGACGTATGGCATGATTGCACGGTAGGCCGCAGTGTGCAGACTGGTGTACAGTCGCTCATTAGGTAGTGGTTAGGCCGACCATGCAACCATGCCTTTTGACACAGGCCATGCCCCGACCCGCCACACACATATCTATCACTCTCAATGCTGTAATAGACGTATGGCATGATTGCACGGTAGGCCGCAGTGTGCAGACTGGTGTACAGTCGCTCATTAGGTAGTGGTTAGGCCGACTATGCAACCATGCATTTTGACACAGGCCATGCCCCGCCCCCGCCACACACATATCTATCACTCTCAATGCTGTAATAGACGTATGGCATGATTGCACGGTAGGCCGCAGTGTGCAGACTGGTGTACAGTCGCTCATTAGGTAGTGGTTAGGCCGACCATGCAACCATGCCTTTTGACACAGGCCATGCCCCGCCCCCGCCACACACATCTCTATCACTCTCAATGCTGTATCAGACGTATGGCATGATTGCACGGTAGGCCGCAGTGTGCAGACTGGTGTACAGTCGCTCATTAGGTAGTGGTTAGGCCGACCATGCAACCATGCCTTTTGACACAGGCCATGCCCCGCCTCCGCCACACACATATCTATCACTCTCAATGCTGTAATAGACGTATGGCATGATTGCACGGTAGGCCGCAGTGTGCAGACTGGTGTACAGTCGCTCATTAGGTAGTGGTTAGGCCGACCATGCAACCATGCCTTTTGACACAGGCCATGCCCCGCCCCCGCCACACACATCTCTATCACTCTCAATGCTGTATCAGACGTATGGCATGATTGCACGGTAGGCCGCAGTGTGCAGACTGGTGTACAGTCGCTCATTAGGTAGTGGTTAGGCCGACCATGCAACCATGCCTTTTGACACAGGCCATGCCCCGCCTCCGCCACACACATATCTATCACTCTCAATGCTGTAATAGACGTATGGCATGATTGCACGGTAGGCCGCAGTGTGCAGACTGGTGTACAGTCGCTCATTAGGTAGTGGTTAGGCCGACCATGCAACCATGCCTTTTGACACAGGCCATGCCCCGCCTCCGCCACACACATATCTATCACTCTCAATGCTGTAATAGACGTATGGCATGATTGCACGGTAGGCCGCAGTGTGCAGACTGGTGTACAGTCGCTCATTAGGTAGTGGTTAGGCCGACCATGCAACCATGCCTTTTGACACAGGCCATGCCCCGCCCCCGCCACACACATCTCTATCACTCTCAATGCTGTATCAGACGTATGGCATGATTGCACGGTAGGCCGCAGTGTGCAGACTGGTGTACAGTCGCTCATTAGGTAGTGGTTAGGCCGACCATGCAACCATGCCTTTTGACACAGGCCATGCCCCGCCTCCGCCACACACATATCTATCACTCTCAATGCTGTAATAGACGTATGGCATGATTGCACGGTAGGCCGCAGTGTGCAGACTGGTGTACAGTCGCTCATTAGGTAGTGGTTAGGCCGACCATGCAACCATGCCTTTTGACACAGGCCATGCCCCGACCCGCCACACACATATCTATCACTCTCAATGCTGTAATAGACGTATGGCATGATTGCACGGTAGGCCGCAGTGTGCAGACTGGTGTACAGTCGCTCATTAGGTAGTGGTTAGGCCGACCATGCAACCATGCCTTTTGACACAGGCCATGCCCCGCCCCCGCCACACACATATCTATCACTCTCAATGCTGTAATAGACGTATGGCATGATTGCACGGTAGGCCGCAGTGTGCAGACTGGTGTACAGTCGCTCATTAGGTAGTGGTTAGGCCGACCATGCAACCATGCCTTTTAACACAGGCCATGCCCCGCCCCCGCCACACACATATCTATCACTCTCAATGCTGTAATAGACGTATGGCATGATTGCACGGTAGGCCGCAGTGTGCAGACTGGTGTACAGTCGCTCATTAGGTAGTGGTTAGGCCGACCATGCAACCATGCCTTTTGACACAGGCCATGCCCCGACCCGCCACACACATATCTATCACTCTCAATGCTGTAATAGACGTATGGCATGATTGCACGGTAGGCCGCAGTGTGCAGACTGGTGTACAGTCGCTCATTAGGTAGTGGTTAGGCCGACCATGCAACCATGCCTTTTGACACAGGCCATGCCCCGCCCCCGCCACACACATATCTATCACTCTCAATGCTGTAATAGACGTATGGCATGATTGCACGGTAGGCCGCAGTGTGCAGACTGGTGTACAGTCGCTCATTAGGTAGTGGTTAGGCCGACCATGCAACCATGCCTTTTGACACAGGCCATGCCCCGCCCCAGCCACACACATCTCTATCACTCTCAATGCTGTATCAGACGTATGGCATGATTGCACGGTAGGCCGCAGTGTGCAGACTGGTGTACAGTCGCTCATTGGGTAGTGGTTAGGCCGACCATGCAACCATGCCTTTTGACACAGGCCATGCCCCGCCCCCGCCACACACATATCTATCACTCTCAATGCTGTAATAGACGTATGGCATGATTGCACGGTAGGCCGCAGTGTGCAGACTGGTGTACAGTGGCTCATTAGGTAGTGGTTAGGCCGACCATGCAACCATGCCTTTTGACACAGGCCATGCCCCGCCCCCGCCACACACATCTCTATCACTCTCAATGCTGTATCAGACGTATGGCATGATTGCACGGTAGGCCGCAGTGTGCAGACTGGTGTACAGTCGCTCATTAGGTAGTGGTTAGGCCGACCATGCAACCATGCCTTTTGACACAGGCCATGCCCCGCCTCCGCCACACACATATCTATCACTCTCAATGCTGTAATAGACGTATGGCATGATTGCACAGTAGGCCGCAGTGTGCAGACTGGTGTACAGTCGCTCATTAGGTAGTGGTTAGGCCGACCATGCAACCATGCATTTTGACACAGGCCATGCCCCGACCCGCCACACACATATCTATCACTCTCAATGCTGTAATAGACGTATGGCATGATTGCACGGTAGGGCGCAGTGTGCAGACTGGTGTACAGTCGCTCATTAGGTAGTAGTTAGGCCGACCATGCAACCATGCATTTTGACACAGGCCATGCCCCGCCCCCGCCACACACATATCTATCACTCTCAATGCTGTAATAGACGTATGGCATGATTGCACGGTAGGCCGCAGTGTGCAGACTGGTGTACAGTCGCTCATTAGGTAGTGGTTAGGCCGACCATGCAACCATGCCTTTTGACACAGGCCATGCCCCGCCCCAGCCACACACATATCTATCACTCTCAATGCTGTATCAGACGTATGGCATGATTGCACGGTAGGCCGCAGTGTGCAGACTGGTGTACAGTCGCTCATTAGGTAGTGGTTAGGCTGACCATGCAACCATGCCTTTTGACACAGGCCATGCCCCGACCCAGCCACACACATATCTATCACTCTCAATGCTGTAATAGACGTATGGCATGATTGCACGGTAGGCCGCAGTGTGCAGACTGGTGTACAGTCGCTCATTAGGTAGTGGTTAGGCCGACCATGCAACCATGCCTTTTGACACAGGCCATGCCCCGACCCGCCACACACATATCTATCACTCTCAATGCTGTAATAGACGTATGGCATGATTGCACGGTAGGCCGCAGTGTGCAGACTGGTGTACAGTCGCTCATTAGGTAGTGGTTAGGCCGACCATGCAACCATGCCTTTTGACACAGGCCATGCCCCGCCCCCGCCACACACATCTCTATCACTCTCAATGCTGTATCAGACGTATGGCATGATTGCACGGTAGGCCGCAGTGTGCAGACTGGTGTACAGTCGCTCATTAGGTAGTGGTTAGGCCGACCATGCAACCATGCCTTTTGACACAGGCCATCCCCGCCTCCGCCACACACATATCTATCACTCTCAATGCTGTAATAGACGTATGGCATGATTGCACGGTAGGCCGCAGTGTGCAGACTGGTGTACAGTCGCTCATTAGGTAGTGGTTAGGCCGACCATGCAACCATGCATTTTGACACAGGCCATGCCCCGACCCGCCACACACATATCTATCACTCTCAATGCTGTAATAGACGTATGGCATGATTGCACGGTAGGCCGCAGTGTGCAGACTGGTGTACAGTCGCTCATTAGGTAGTGGTTAGGCCGACCATGCAACCATGCCTTTTGACACAGGCCATGACCCGCCCCCGTCACACACATATCTATCACTCTCAATGCTGTAATAGACGTATGGCATGATTGCACGGTAGGCCGCAGTGTGCAGACTGGTGTACAGTCGCTCATTAGGTAGTGGTTAGGCCGACCATGCAACCATGCATTTTGACACAGGCCATGCCCCGCCCCCGCCACACACATATCTATCACTCTCAATGCTGTATCAGACGTATGGCATGATTGCACGGTAGGCCGCAGTGTGCAGACTGGTGTACAGTCGCTCATTAGGTAGTGGTTAGGCCGACCATGCAACCATGCCTTTTGACACAGGCCATCCCCGCCTCCGCCACACACATATCTATCACTCTCAATGCTGTAATAGACGTATGGCATGATTGCACGGTAGGCCGCAGTGTGCAGACTGGTGTACAGTCGCTCATTAGGTAGTGGTTAGGCCGACCATGCAACCATGCATTTTGACACAGGCCATGCCCCGACCCGCCACACACATATCTATCACTCTCAATGCTGTAATAGACGTATGGCATGATTGCACGGTAGGCCGCAGTGTGCAGACTGGTGTACAGTCGCTCATTAGGTAGTGGTTAGGCCGACCATGCAACCATGCAATTTGACACAGGCCATGCCCCGCCCCCGCCACACACATATCTATCACTCTCAATGCTGTAATAGACGTATGGCATGATTGCACGGTAGGCCGCAGTGTGCAGACTGGTGTACAGTCGCTCATTAGGTAGTGGTTAGGCCGACCATGCAACCATGCCTTTTGACACAGGCCATGCCCCGCCCCAGCCACACACATATCTATCACTCTCAATGCTGTATCAGACGTATGGCATGATTGCACGGTAGGCCGCAGTGTGCAGACTGGTGTACAGTCGCTCATTAGGTAGTGGTTAGGCCGACCATGCAACCATGCCTTTTGACACAGGCCATGCCCTGACCCGCCACACACATATCTATCACTCTCAATGCTGTAATAGACGTATGGCATGATTGCACGGTAGGCCGCAGTGTGCAGACTGGTGTACAGTCGCTCATTAGGTAGTGGTTAGGCCGACCATGCAACCATGCATTTTGACACAGGCCATGCCCCGCCCCCGCCACACACATATCTATCACTCTCAATGCTGTAATAGACGTATGGCATGATTGCACGGTAGGCCGCAGTGTGCAGACTGGTGTACAGTCGCTCATTAGGTAGTGGTTAGGCCGACCATGCAACCATGCCTTTTGACACAGGCCATGACCCGCCCCAGCCACACACATATCTATCACTCTCAATGCTGTATCAGACGTATGGCATGATTGCACGGTAGGCCGCAGTGTGCAGACTGGTGTACAGTCGCTCATTAGGTAGTGGTTAGGCTGACCATGCAACCATGCCTTTTGACACAGGCCATGCCCCGACCCAGCCACACACATATCTATCACTCTCAATGCTGTATCAGACGTATGGCATGATTGCACGGTAGGCCGCAGTGTGCAGACTGGTGTACAGTCGCTCATTAGGTAGTGGTTAGGCCGACCATGCAACCGTGCCTTTTGACACAGGCCATGACCCGCCCCCGCCACACACATCTCTATCACTCTCAATGCTGTAATAGACATATGAAATGATTGCACGGTAGGCCGCAGTGTGCAGACTGGTGTACAGTCGCTCATTAGGTAGTGGTTAGGCCGACCATGCAACCATGCCTTTTGACACAGGCCATGACCCGCCCCCGCCACACACATCTCTATCACTCTCAATGCTGTAATAGACGTATGGCATGATTGCACGGTAGGCCGCAGTGTGCAGACTGGTGTACAGTCGCTCATTAGGTAGTGGTTAGGCCGACCATGCAACCATGCATTTTGACACAGGCCATGCCCCGCCCCCGCCACACACATATCTATCACTCTCAATGCTGTAATAGACGTATGGCATGATTGCACGGTAGGCCGCAGTGTGCAGACTGGTGTACAGTCGCTCATTAGGTAGTGGTTAGGCCGACCATGCAACCATGCCTTTTGACACAGGCCATGACCCGCCCCAGCCACACACATATCTATCACTCTCAATGCTGTATCAGACGTATGGCATGATTGCACGGTAGGCCGCAGTGTGCAGACTGGTGTACAGTCGCTCATTAGGTAGTGGTTAGGCTGACCATGCAACCATGCCTTTTGACACAGGCCATGCCCCGACCCAGCCACACACATATCTATCACTCTCAATGCTGTATCAGACGTATGGCATGATTGCACGGTAGGCCGCAGTGTGCAGACTGGTGTACAGTCGCTCATTAGGTAGTGGTTAGGCCGACCATGCAACCGTGCCTTTTGACACAGGCCATGACCCGCCCCCGCCACACACATCTCTATCACTCTCAATGCTGTAATAGACATATGAAATGATTGCACGGTAGGCCGCAGTGTGCAGACTGGTGTACAGTCGCTCATTAGGTAGTGGTTAGGCCGACCATGCAACCATGCCTTTTGACACAGGCCATGCCCCGACCCGCCACACACATATCTATCACTCTCAATGCTGTAATAGACGTATGGCATGATTGCACGGTAGGCCGCAGTGTGCAGACTGGTGTACAGTCGCTCATTAGGTAGTGGTTAGGCCGACCATGCAACCATGCATTTTGACACAGGCCATGCCCCGCCCCCGCCACACACATATCTATCACTCTCAATGCTGTAATAGACGTATGGCATGATTGCACGGTAGGCCGCAGTGTGCAGACTGGTGTACAGTCGCTCATTAGGTAGTGGTTAGGCCGACCATGCAACCATGCCTTTTGACACAGGCCATGCCCCGCCCCAGCCACACACATATCTATCACTCTCAATGCTGTATCAGACGTATGGCATGATTGCACGGTAGGCCGCAGTGTGCAGACTGGTGTACAGTCGCTCATTAGGTAGTGGTAAGGCCGACCATGCAACCATGCCTTTTGACACAGGCCATGACCCGCCCCCGCCACACACATATCTATCACTCTCAATGCTGTAATAGACGTATGGCATGATTGCACGGTAGGCCGCAGTGTGCAGACTGGTGTACAGTCGCTCATTAGGTAGTGGTTAGGCCCACCATGCAACCATGCCTTTTGACACAGGCCATGCCCCGACCCGCCACACACATCTCTATCACTCTCAATGCTGTAATAGACGTATGGCATGATTGCACGGTAGGCCGCAGTGTGCAGACTGGTGTACAGTCGCTCATTAGGTAGTGGTTAGGCCGACCATGCAACCATGCCTTTTGACACAGGCCATGCCCCGCCCCCGCCACACACATATCTATCACTCTCAATGCTGTATCAGACGTATGGCATGATTGCACGGTAGGCCGCAGTGTGCAGACTGGTGTACAGTCGCTCATTAGGTAGTGGTTAGGCCGACCATGCAACCATGCATTTTGACACAGGCCATGCCCCGCCCCCGCCACACACATATCTATCACTCTCAATGCTGTAATAGACGTATGGCATGATTGCACGGTAGGCCGCAGTGTGCAGACTGGTGTACAGTCGCTCATTAGGTAGTGGTTAGGCCGACCATGCAACCATGCCTTTTGACACAGGCCATGACCCGCCCCAGCCACACACATATCTATCACTCTCAATGCTGTATCAGACGTATGGCATGATTGCACGGTAGGCCGCAGTGTGCAGACTGGTGTACAGTCGCTCATTAGGTAGTGGTTAGGCTGACCATGCAACCATGCCTTTTGACACAGGCCATGCCCCGACCCAGCCACACACATATCTATCACTCTCAATGCTGTATCAGACGTATGGCATGATTGCACGGTAGGCCGCAGTGTGCAGACTGGTGTACAGTCGCTCATTAGGTAGTGGTTAGGCCGACCATGCAACCGTGCCTTTTGACACAGGCCATGACCCGCCCCCGCCACACACATCTCTATCACTCTCAATGCTGTAATAGACATATGAAATGATTGCACGGTAGGCCGCAGTGTGCAGACTGGTGTACAGTCGCTCATTAGGTAGTGGTTAGGCCGACCATGCAACCATGCCTTTTGACACAGGCCATGACCCGCCCCCGCCACACACATATCTATCACTCTCAATGCTGTAATAGACGTATGGCATGATTGCACGGTAGGCCGCAGTGTGCAGACTGGTGTACAGTCGCTCATTAGGTAGTGGTTAGGCCGACCATGCAACCATGCCTTTTGACACAGGCCATGCCCCGACCCGCCACACACATATCTATCTCTCTCAATGCTGTAATAGACGTATGGCATGATTGCACGGTAGGCCGCAGTGTGCAGACTGGTGTACAGTCGCTCATTAGGTAGTGGTTAGGCCGACCATGCAACCATGCCTTTTGACACAGGCCATGCCCCGACCCGCCACACACATATCTATCACTCTCAATGCTGTAATAGACGTATGGCATGATTGCACGGTAGGCCGCAGTGTGCAGACTGGTGTACAGTCGCTCATTAGGTAGTGGTTAGGCCGACCATGCAACCATGCCTTTTGACACAGGCCATGCCCCGCCCCAGCCACACACATATCTATCACTCTCAATGCTGTATCAGACGTATGGCATGATTGCACGGTAGGCCGCAGTGTGCAGACTGGTGTACAGTCGCTCATTAGGTAGTGGTAAGGCCGACCATGCAACCATGCCTTTTGACACAGGCCATGACCCGCCCCCGCCACACACATATCTATCACTCTCAATGCTGTAATAGACGTATGGCATGATTGCACGGTAGGCCGCAGTGTGCAGACTGGTGTACAGTCGCTCATTAGGTAGTGGTTAGGCCCACCATGCAACCATGCCTTTTGACACAGGCCATGCCCCGACCCGCCACACACATCTCTATCACTCTCAATGCTGTAATAGACGTATGGCATGATTGCACGGTAGGCCGCAGTGTGCAGACTGGTGTACAGTCGCTCATTAGGTAGTGGTTAGGCCGACCATGCAACCATGCCTTTTGACACAGGCCATGCCCCGCCCCCGCCACACACATATCTATCACTCTCAATGCTGTAATAGACGTATGGCATGATTGCACGGTAGGCCGCAGTGTGCAGACTGGTGTACAGTCGCTCATTAGGTAGTGGTTAGGCCGACCATGCAACCATGCATTTTGACACAGGCCATGCCCCGCCCCCGCCACACACATCTCTATCACTCTCAATGCTGTATCAGACGTATGGCATGATTGCACGGTACGCCGCAGTGTGCAGACTGGTGTACAGTCGCTCATTAGGTAGTGGTTAGGCCGACCATGCAACCATGCCTTTTGACACAGGCCATGCCCCGCCCCCGCCACACACATCTCTATCACTCTCAATGCTGTAATAGACGTATGGCATGATTGCACGGTAGGCCGCAGTGTGCAGACTGGTGTACAGTCGCTCATTAGGTAGTGGTTAGGCCGACCATGCAATCATGCCTTTTCACACAGGCCATGCCCCGACCCGCCACACACATCTCTATCACTCTCAATGCTGTAATAGACGTATGGCATGATTGCACGGTAGGCCGCAGTGTGCAGACTGGTGTACAGTCGCTCATTAGGTAGTGGTTAGGCCGACCATGCAACCATGCCTTTTGACACAGGCCATGCCCCGACCCGCCACACACATATCTATCACTCTCAATGCTGTAATAGACGTATGGCATGATTGCACGGTAGGCCGCAGTGTGCAGACTGGTGTACAGTCGCTCATTAGGTAGTGGTTAGGCCGACCATGCAACCATGCCTTTTGACACAGGCCATGCCCCGCCCCAGCCACACACATATCTATCACTCTCAATGCTGTATCAGACGTATGGCATGATTGCACGGTAGGCCGCAGTGTGCAGACTGGTGTACAGTCGCTCATTAGGTAGTGGTAAGGCCGACCATGCAACCATGCCTTTTGACACAGGCCATGACCCGCCCCCGCCACACACATATCTATCACTCTCAATGCTGTAATAGACGTATGGCATGATTGCACGGTAGGCCGCAGTGTGCAGACTGGTGTACAGTCGCTCATTAGGTAGTGGTTAGGCCCACCATGCAACCATGCCTTTTGACACAGGCCATGCCCCGACCCGCCACACACATCTCTATCACTCTCAATGCTGTAATAGACGTATGGCATGATTGCACGGTAGGCCGCAGTGTGCAGACTGGTGTACAGTCGCTCATTAGGTAGTGGTTAGGCCGACCATGCAACCATGCCTTTTGACACAGGCCATGCCCCGCCCCCGCCACACACATATCTATCACTCTCAATGCTGTAATAGACGTATGGCATGATTGCACGGTAGGCCGCAGTGTGCAGACTGGTGTACAGTCGCTCATTAGGTAGTGGTTAGGCCGACCATGCAACCATGCATTTTGACACAGGCCATGCCCCGCCCCCGCCACACACATCTCTATCACTCTCAATGCTGTATCAGACGTATGGCATGATTGCACGGTAGGCCGCAGTGTGCAGACTGGTGTACAGTCGCTCATTAGGTAGTGGTTAGGCCGACCATGCAACCATGCCTTTTGACACAGGCCATGCCCCGCCCCCGCCACACACATCTCTATCACTCTCAATGCTGTAATAGACATATGGCATGATTGCACGGTAGGCCGCAGTGTGCAGACTGGTGTACAGTCGCTCATTAGGTAGTGGTTAGGCCGACCATGCAATCATGCCTTTTCACACAGGCCATGCCCCGACCCGCCACACACATCTCTATCACTCTCAATGCTGTAATAGACGTATGGCATGATTGCACGGTAGGCCGCAGTGTGCAGACTGGTGTACAGTCGCTCATTAGGTAGTGGTTAGGCCGACCATGCAACCATGCCTTTTGACACAGGCCATGCTCTGCCCCCGCCACACACATATCTATCACTCTCAATGCTGTAACAGACGTATGACATGATTGCACGGTAGGCCGCAGTGTGCAGACTGGTGTACAGTCGCTCATTAGGTAGTGGTTAGGCCGACCATGCAACCATGCCTTTTGCACAAGCCATGCCCCACCTCACCACACACATATCTACCACGCCCAATGCTATTTTGGACACAAGGCATGATTGCACGGTAGGCCGCATTGTGCAGACTGGTGTACAGTGGCTCATTAGGTAGTGGTTAGGCCGACCATGCAACCATGCCTTTTGACACAGGCCATGCCCCGCCCCCGCCACACACATATCTATCACTCTCAATGCTGTAATAGACGTATGGCATGATTGCACGGTAGGCCGCAGTGTGCAGACTGGTGTACAGTCGCTCATTAGGTAGTGGTTAGGCCGACCACGCAACCATGCCTTTTGCACAAGCCATGCCCCACCTCACCACACACATATCTACCATGCCCAATGCTATTTTGGACACAAGGCATGATTGCACGGTAGGCCGCATTGTGCAGACTGGTGTACAGTGGCTCATTAGGTAGTGGTTAGGCCGACCATGCAACCATGCCTTTTGACACAGGCCATGCCCCGCCCCCGCCACACACATCTCTATCACTCTCAATGCTGTATCAGACGTATGGCATGATTGCACGGTAGGCCGCAGTGTGCAGACTGGTGTACAGTCGCTCATTAGGTAGTGGTTAGGCCGACCATGCAACCATGCCTTTTGACACAGGCCATGCTCTGCCCCCGCCACACACATATCTATCACTCTCAATGCTGTAACAGACGTATGACATGATTGCACGGTAGGCCGCACTGTGCAGACTGGTGTACAGTCGCTCATTAGGTAGGGGTTAGGCCGACCATGCAACCATGCCTTTTGCACAAGCCATGCCCCACCTCACCACACACATATCTACCACGCCCAATGCTATTTTGGACACAAGGCATGATTGCACGGTAGGCCGCATTGTGCAGACTGGTGTACAGTGGCTCATTAGGTAGTGGTTAGGCCGACCATGCAACCATGCCTTTTGACACAGGCCATGCCCCGCCCCCGCCACACACATATCTATCACTCTCAATGCTGTAATAGACGTATGGCATGATTGCACGGTAGGCCGCAGTGTGCAGACTGGTGTACAGTCGCTCATTAGGTAGTGGTTAGGCCGACCATGCAACCATGCCTTTCGACACAGGCCATGCTCTGCCCCCGCCACACACATATCTATCACTCTCAATGCTGTAACAGACGTATGACATGATTGCACGGTAGGCCGCAGTGTGCAGACTGGTGTACAGTCGCTCATTAGGTAGTGGTTAGGCCGACCATGCAACCATGCCTTTTGCACAAGCCATGCCCCACCTCACCACACACATATCTACCACGCCCAATGCTATTTTGGACACAAGGCATGATTGCACGGTAGGCCGCATTGTGCAGACTGGTGTACAGTGGCTCATTAGGTAGTGGTTAGGCCGACCATGCAACCATGCCTTTTGACACAGGCCATGCCCCGCCCCCGCCACACACATATCTATCACTCTCAATGCTGTAATAGACGTATGGCATGATTGCACGGTAGGCCGCAGTGTGCAGACTGGTGTACAGTCGCTCATTAGGTAGTGGTTAGGCCGACCATGCAACCATGCCTTTTGCACAAGCCATGCCCCACCTCACCACACACATATCTACCATGCCCAATGCTATTTTGGACACAAGGCATGATTGCACGGTAGGCCGCATTGTGCAGACTGGTGTACAGTGGCTCATTAGGTAGTGGTTAGGCCGACCATGCAACCATGCCTTTTGACACAGGCCATGCCCCGCCCCCGCCACACACATATCTATCACTCTCAATGCTGTAATAGACGTATGGCATGATTGCACGGTAGGCCGCAGTGTGCAGACTGGTGTACAGTCGCTCATTAGGTAGTGGTTAGGCCGACCATGCAACCATGCCTTTTGACACAGGCCATGCCCCGCCCCCGCCACACACATATCTATCACTCTCAATGCTGTATCAGACGTATGGCATGATTGCACGGTAGGCCGCAGTGTGCAGACTGGTGTACAGTCGCTCATTAGGTAGTGGTTAGGCCGACCATGCAACCATGCCTTTTGACACAGGCCATGCCCCGCCCCCGCCACACACATATCTATCACTCTCAATGCTGTAATAGACGTATGGCATGATTGCACGGTAGGCCGCAGTGTGCAGACTGGTGTACAGTCGCTCATTAGGTAGTGGTTAGGCCGACCATGCAACCATGCCTTTTGACACAGGCCATGCCCCGCCCCCGCCACACACATATCTATCACTCTCAATGCTGTAATAGACGTATGGCATGATTGCACGGTAGGCCGCAGTGTGCAGACTGGTGTACAGTCGCTCATTAGGTAGTGGTTAGGCCGACCATGCAACCATGCCTTTTGACACAGGCCATGCCCCGCCCCCGCCACACACATATCTATCACTCTCAATGCTGTAATAGACGTATGGCATGATTGCACGGTAGGCCGCAGTGTGCAGACTGGTGTACAGTCGCTCATTAGGTAGTGGTTAGGCCGACCATGCAACCATGCATTTTGACACAGGCCATGCCCCGCCCCCGCCACACATATCTCTATCACTCTCAATGCTGTAACAGACGTATGACATGATTGCACGGTAGGCCGCAGTGTGCAGACTGGTGTACAGTCGCTCATTAGGTAGTGGTTAGGCCGACCATGCAACCATGCCTTTTGACACAGGCCATGCCCCGCCTCCGCCACACACATCTCTATCACTCTCAATGCTGTATCAGACGTATGGCATGATTGCATGGTAGGCCGCAGTGTGCAGACTGGTGTACAGTCGCTCATTAGGTAGTGGTTAGGCCGACCATGCAACCATGCCTTTTGACACAGGCCATGCCCCGCCTCCGCCACACACATATCTATCACTCTCAATGCTGTAATAGACGTATAGCATGATTGCACGGTAGGCCGCAGTGTGCAGACTGGTGTACAGTCGCTCATTAGGTAGTGGTTAGGCCGACCATGCAACCATGCATTTTGACACAGGCCATGCCCCGCCCCCGCCACACACATATCTATCACTCTCAATGCTGTAACAGACGTATGGCATGATTGCACGGTAGGCCGCAGTGTGCAGACTGGTGTACAGTGGCTCATTAGGTAGTGGTTAGGCCGACCATGCAACCATGCCTTTTGACACAGGCCATGCCCCGCCCCCGCCACACACATATCTATCACTCTCAATGCTGTAATAGACGTATGGCATGATTGCACGGTAGGCCGCAGTGTGCAGACTGGTGTACAGTGGCTCATTAGGTAGTGGTTAGGCCGACCATGCAACCATGCCTTTTGACACAGGCCATGCCCCGACCCGCCACACACATCTCTATCACTCTCAATGCTGTAATAGACGTATGGCATGATTGCACGGTAGGCCGCAGTGTGCAGACTGGTGTACAGTCGCTCATTAGGTAGTGGTTAGGCCGACCATGCAACCATGCATTTTGACACAGGCCATGCTCTGCCCCCGCCACACACATATCTATCACTCTCAATGCTGTAACAGACGTATGACATGATTGCACGGTAGGCCGCAGTGTGCAGACTGGTGTACAGTCGCTCATTAGGTAGTGGTTAGGCCGACCATGCAACCATGCCTTTTGCACAAGCCATGCCCCACCTCACCACACACATATCTACCACGCCCAATGCTATTTTGGACACAAGGCATGATTGCACGGTAGGCCGCAGTGTGCAGACTGGTGTACAGTGGCTCATTAGGTAGTGGTTAGGCCGACCATGCAACCATGCCTTTTGACACAGGCCATGCCCCGCCCCCGCCACACACATATCTATCACTCTCAATGCTGTAATAGACGTATGGCATGATTGCACGGTAGGCCGCACTGTGCAGACTGGTGTACAGTCGCTCATTAGGTAGGGGTTAGGCCGACCATGCAAACATGCCTTTTGCACAAGCCATGCCCCACCTCACCACACACATATCTACCACGCCCAAGGCTATTTTGGACACAAGGCATGATTGCAAAGAAGGCCGCAGTGTGCAGACTGGTGTACAGTGGCTCATTAGGTAGGGGTTAGGCCGACCATGCAACCATGCCTTTTGACACAGGCCATGCCCCACCTCACCACACACATATATTCCACGCCCATGGCTATTTTGGACACAAGGCATAATTGCAAAGAAGGCCGCAGTGTGCAAACTGGTGTACAGTCGCTCATTAGGTAGTGGTTAGGCCGACCATGCAACCATGCCTTTTGACACAGGCCATGCACCGCCCCCGCAACACACATACCTATCACTCTCAATGATGTAATAGACGTATGGCATGATTGCACGGTAGGCCGCAGTGTGCAGACTGGTGTACAGTCGCTCATTAGGTAGGGGTTAGGCCGACCATGCAACCATGTCTTTTGCACAAGCCATGCCCCACCTCACCACACACATATCTACCACGCCCATGGCTATTTTGGACACAGGCATGATTGCAAAGAAGGCCGTAGTGTACAGACTGGTGTACAGTCGCTCATTAGGTAGTGGTTAGGCCGACCATGCAAACATGCCTTTTGACACAGGCCATGCCCCACCTCACCACACACATATCTACCACGCCCAAGGCTATTTTGGACACAAGGCATGATTGCAAAGAAGGCCGCGGTGTGCAAACTGGTGTACAGTCGCTCATTAGGTACGGGTTAGGCCGACCATGCAAACATGCCTTTTGACACAGGCCATGCCCCACCTCACCACACACATATCTACCACGCCCAAGGCTATTTTGGACACAAGGCATGATTGCAAAGAAGGCCGCGGTGTGCAAACTGGTGTACAGTCGCTCATTAGGTACGGGTTAGGCCGACCATGCAAACATGCCTTTTGACACAGGCCATGCCCCACCTCACCACACACATATCTACCACGCCCAAGGCTATTTTGGACACAAGGCATGATTGCAAAGAAGGCCGCGGTGTGCAAACTGGTGTACAGTCGCTCATTAGGTACGGGTTAGGCCGACCATGCAAACATGCCTTTTGACACAGGCCATGCCCCACCTCACCACACACATATCTACCACGCCCAAGGCTATTTTGGACACAAGGCATGATTGCAAAGAAGGCCGCGGTGTGCAAACTGGTGTACAGTCGCTCATTAGGTACGGGTTAGGCCGACCATGCAAACATGCCTTTTGACACAGGCCATGCCCCACCTCACCACAAACATATCTACCACGCCCAAGGCTATTTTGGACACAAGGCATGATTGGAAAGAAGGCCGCGGTGTGCAAACTAGTCTACAGTCGCTCATTGGTTAGGGGTTAGGCCAATTATACAACCATGCATTGGACATAGGCCATGCCCGCCCCTACCTCAGACATGTATGCAACTTAATTACCCTACTCCGTGCACTCGCAGTTTTTTTTTTTCGTGCTGGGAAACACCCATACAAGTTGTTGTCAATTGTTATAATATCGCGCATCAACTCCGCGCACCCGCAGCAAGAATTAATTAATAGTAGAGTCATCGTTCTACGGTTGTTAGGTACGTAATCAACTCCCCCCTGCTTGAGTTCCTGCCCCAACCCACCCAGTACACCCGTCCATGAAGTGTTTGTCCTCCTGGACGGCCATTCGAAGCAACGCCCATGTCGCACAGGGTCGCAAATGGGGAGCAGCTTGGGGGTGTTATGCCATCACATCGCAGACACAAAGTGCCTATGGGAAGGCGAAACAGTGAAACATGACATAACTGTTTTATCTACCTTTCCATTTTGCACTGTATGGACCAATTAGAAATGCCACTGTATCAGGGGAGGCACGAGTGATGTCACAATAATAGCCAACCGCCAAAAAAAATGATTATTGCAGTTGAGGATGCCCTTCATTGATAATTTGGCAACATCCATGGGCATTGTGAAAGACCGAGGGGCATGGCATGGTAAACTTTACGATGTCGGAGGATGTCAGTGATATGAGGTGAATCAGAACTTCAGCTACATTTCGGCTACAACTTGGAAGGAGATTTAGATATACAAAACCCGCATTTATGAATATGAGATTGAAAACTCAAGAGGAGGACGACCGTGTGGAACACTTGATCAAGGCCCCCCATCACCTGCCCCCCCCCCCCCCATTACACAGGTATAGTGTTCTATGTAAATGGCTCTCACGTCAGGTGTGACGGAATGTGTCAATTGCAACAAACATTAGGCAGCTGAGATGCCTCATTCACCTGGGTGCATCGCATTTCAGGGTGTTTCAGACACAATACATAATTTGCAGCACACTTACGACGGGGGGCCTAGTTTCATGAAGAAGCAAGCCTCGCTAGGTCGCATGGGTCATGGGCCGATCAAGGTTAGGTACCCACTATCCTAGCCCAACGGTGGATGCATAGTAGCATGCCAAAGGAGTGGTCTGATATGCAAAAAACGAGCACGACTTAGCAACTGTTTCCATGTTTCACATGAAGCCCACAAAGCAGCCCGGCCCCCAGAAGCAGCATGTGTCAGTCTCATAAACTAGGTGGATACATTGGCATTGTATCAATGACTCACCGAGCAAGAGGAGGCCCCACTTGACATGCATGCCCGCCACCGGGGTATTGACCAAACTTTGCAGATCCAAGCCGTGAGTGCAACGCACCACCCCACACCGCGTGGTCGAGGGAGCAGGGAGCCGATTACAGGCGCCGCCTCGCCGATGCGCCGCCTCTCCGGTTGTGCACCCCGACTAGCACGGCATAAGCCAAGAATTCCCGGACAGGCAGGGCAGCTGGCCATGCACCCAAGAGCAGGATCGGTTTAGCAGCAAGTGGGAGGACAGTTGTTGGACGCTTTATTTACAAGGCGTGCAGCGTTTGTGTGAGTCTGAGGGGGGGGATGAACGGCATAAGCAAAAGATTAGTAGATTTGATCATGAATTTACAGTCCAAAATAGTTAACGAGCAAAAGCTCCTATGCAACAGCTGGCCTCTCACATTCGTTACAACTAGCATAGATGGTCCAAATCTGAAATTATAAACTGGTTATATCGACAGAGCGCCAATAGTCTGCACCTTCAGACCCAACATCGGCGCTTGCCTAAAAGAAGGGGATATCTTTCAAAGAGTGGGGCAAAGGGTGCTCGTGCAATGCTTCCACACCACTGTTTATTGAAGGGTTTTCGACCACAGATCAGCTTGAAGGAATGGGCGGCTTATTAAAACATTGAGCAATGGAAGTGAAATGTGTGTTATATAAGATAGCGCATGGGGCGAAATGTCATGCAAGGGAAGGGGAGGACTGATCAGTCCGGGCACCGAATTTATTTCCTTGTCAGTGCAAGAAAGTAAGGTTGATGAGGACAACTTGATGGAGCTAAGAAATCATGGCCAAAGGGTTGATAGTGACTGCTGATTGAGGAGAGAGGGTGGAGTGAAGAAATCAAGGATGCAGTTTGGTAAACAATTTGTTCAAAGACTTCAGGTTCTCACATGAAATCACCGTTTGATAGACATTGCGGAAGATCTTGGCAAGCCGGGAATGTAATTCAAACGAAACAAGGTAGTCGATAGAGGGCATCTGCCTTATTATCCGGATGAGCCAACAGTATACTAATGCCATCTGAAAACTTCGTGCAGAGAATACCCTGCTGCGACAAAACGACGCCCAGAAAGCAGAGAGAGGAACTCCCAAGAGTGTACAGGAGTGCCCAGAGGGGCGTGCCGTACCATACATGCCCGCACCACAGACCTGCCACAGACTTATGACCTCTGATTGGCGAACCTGAAGGCTATCGACAAATAACTACTCTCAGTGAATCAATCTTGGGAATCTATCACTGTTGTGCAGCACAGGGCAAGCCAAGGACATGTCATTTTCTCTCGCCCTCTCGTCCGCAGGCTTTCAATGTCGAACGAAATTTCAGCCACTGGTCCCCTGAGATGCAGCGGCGGAAGCTTGCCGACTGCAGTGCAGCAGGAGCGAGAGTTGTCAGGCAGCTCAGAATACTGCAGTAAGCTCACGAGTGGCAGCTGCGACATGTGATGAGAAGACAGCAATATGAGTGTGCTGTTGGAGAACCCTCAGGGTGGGGGCTGTACTGTGGGATTCGCAATACGGCTTGATTAGTAAGTCTGGCATGTGCAGCGCCCTGCCTGTATGCACATCGCCCTACTCGCATACTTGTATGCACAAGTCCCTACCTGAAGTGCCCCGCCCACATACAAGCACAGCGCCATAACCGGTATGGCATGCGCATTTCTCTCAAATAGGAGCAGTGCCCGTTCAAAGACATGCAGTGCCACACTTAAATCCGTAGTGCCCTATCCTCCCATGTGCATGCACGCTGCAAAGAGCCCGTTGTGCAGGACAGCGCCCGCCCGAGTGCACAGCGCCACTCATGTGTACTATACCATGCTGATGGGTGCAGTACTCATATGCACAGCGCCCGTCCTTGTCTACTATGCTATACCTGTGAGTGTGGCGTCCGTCCAAATGCACCGCGCCCCTTATACTTACTACGCCCTACCAACGCGTGAAGATGCACACCCGCGTGCACAGCAGCCACCTGTATGAACTATGTCCAGATTGCTTTAAAACTTATGTCCGCCGCGCCGCTGTCACCTGGGCAGGTCCTCTCCCTCCGACTCCGAGGCGGCCGTCTCGGTTTGCCTGGGTGTGTGCTCGCAGTTCCCTACCTGGCAGCAGGAGGCTATTGACGGGGAACCTCGGGCACATCAACGTACAGGCTGTCATGCAGATCACAGGTACGCCAACGAAACTGGGATGGTTTATGTGGTTTGGGTTACGGGTTCAGGCTTGGGGGATCAGGTATAGTCCTTGGGGTTCAGGGTTGCTATCTACATGTATGGGGATGGTAGGAGGGTTAACTTTACATCCTTGACGGGGAGCCTGGGGCAATTCAACGCGCAGGCCTTCACGCAGATCACAGGTGTGACAACGTAACTAGTGTAGGCCTGTAGGGTTATGGGGTTAGCCTTGGGGGTTCAGGGTGGATCCCTGCATGTATTGGGATGGTAGGGGTGCACACCCTGCACCTTCGACAGGGAATCTGGGGCAATTCAACACGCAGGCTGCATCAACAGAACTCCGGCAGTGCTGTACATGGCATTTTGCCTGGAAGACTCATGCGTGATTAATGTGACACAAATGCGCAATTGGTGTGATAAATGTGTGATTAGAGTGAACCAGATGTGCGGTCAGTGTCATCGGGGCTCGTAGACGTCTATGTGTTTAGAATGCGAAGTGGAGGAAACGAAGAGGAGGAAATGAATTTCTGGAACACAATTCAAGTTTCAAAATTCGAATTGTGAATTTGTGGTGGTGTGCGCCCCCTCGCTCTGTTGTGCGCCCCCTCTGCCGCTTTTCTGTCATCCATTCATGCCAACCCATCTCTATTCTTCCCAGATTCAGCAGCTGCAGCAGCAGCAGACGCAGTGGGGTCCCAGCTTAAGCTGAAGCAGGGAGATCCATGCACCAGCTGCTCTTGACTGTCGATGCTGCCCTGACGGCAAGCAAGGTGCTGCCCAACCTGCTGGGGCTGTCGTCATCGCTTTCACCAGCGGCCAGCCTGGGGTCACTGCTATCTGTGCAATAGCTTGGCATGTTGTGGAGGTTGATGCAGAGAGTAGCGGATGGTGGGTAGTGCAAGCGAGGATGCGGAAACATGACATAAGGGGTTAGAGGTACTTGTTATATAGCACGTCATGTGTTCATTATATTGCGTGTCCTGTGTTAACGCTGCATCCTAAAGAATCTTAAGTTGAGACAGAACGACAGAAACGCCAGGGGGGTGTTGAGGAATGTCGTACACACATTTAAGGTCCTCTTTAGGAGCTGTTGCAGGATTTTCTGCCAGTATTGAGGCTGGTCTCCGTGAAAATATCAACATAAACTGTTCGAAAAGGCAGCGGTAGGCTCAGCCTTCCCATTTTTCGTACCTCTGTATCAAGCGGGGACAAAAATCTAGGATGGCACTCATGTAGCGCAAAAAGAGAGTGCAATGTGCTCATAATCTCGGGTGTTGCACATTCGCTTTTCGTATTTCGAAGGCAGCCACATTCTGATGTTTCTGACCAGTTTTGCTTCCCTTGGGTTACCCACAGTCATATCCAAAACATCGGTGAAGGCCTGCAATTGAAGGCAAATTTCAGGGCAGATTTGGCACGGGAGGGGGGGTGGGGCGTCAGGCAATGCCTTACTTCTATGGCACGCAGTTCCGGACTGGTGGGAAACTCAGCATGCAAACTCGGCATGCTCATCCATTGCTGTCAGACAATCATGGGGAGGGGGGGGGGGGCTGAAGAGAGCTGTGGTGAGCAAATGGGAAGGTCGGGTCTATCCTCTTTCTTACTACCATCAGCCGGCAGCCCGGTTTGCCGACAGGGCTGAAGCTATGGCGACTAAAGCCGCTTAAAGCCATGCTAAAGGGATTACAGTCCTACCCACATGCCATTGATTCCACCTGTATTGGCCAAGGCTGGTCGCGTGCAGTATGGTGGTGGCCTGGTAGGGCAGTGACCTAACGTCTTCTGAAGCTTGTGCACCTCAGTAGCCTGTCAGTGCCCTTCTGCCTTCCCCGCTTCCCCATGTGCAGTCTCGTTTGGTCATGCTCAATATTGCTCATCCTGCTGGGCCTGATTATGGGCACCTGTTGGGCTGCATTTGCATTGCTTGGGATGAAATAGACCAGCCCAATATGGGTGAGAGTTTCGAGGATAGGTGTTGTGAGAGCACTGCGGCCCATACATTCGCTTAAGGAGGTTGGGCGGGCGCCATAGACTTTCAACAGTTGTACCGGGGCAGGTTTGGAAGGGAGGCTCTAACTTATGTTGAGAACGTCGTACGCATTGTTGAGGCCTACTTTTGTTGCTTTTCTTTGCCTTCTTGGGGAATAGGCTTGAGAGGGGCAAGGGGACTTCGGGCTGCCATTTCCTTTTGGGGAGGGTATTTCTTTCGTTTGTGTTTTTCTCCTCCTTTCACACCTTTCCCTCCTTTCTTTTGTCCTGCCCCCTTGTGTTCTTTCCTCCCAACTCTTTTTCATCGACATTCGCTGGAGAAGGTGCCACAACTGCAGCAGCCCTGTCTATGCCAAAACTCTTCCGGGCATTGCCAAAATATGCTGTCTCGATGGGAGAGAAAGGAAAAAATTGGAATGAAGTAAAGGGACAACAGGAAAAGGCCGGAAAGGGGGTCCGATATGCCAACCCCTCCACACCGTTGGCACATCCCCACTCACTGATGGCCCTTGCTCTGGTCGATTGCCTAGTGCTGTCGGACAGTGCTGATACAAAGTGGCCAAGGCTTGGCCTTACCCCAATAACCTCATACGTTTGCCTGCTTGTGAACTCAGCCAACATGCTCTATCTGCATCGCAAAGCTGGGAGGTGGGAGCTGACAGGGCCCCCCCGACATATTTTTGGCGTTTAGGGTGCTAAATCCACATATGTTACATTCATGGCTCCATCATGGGCATGGTAACCGCCCAGTGTTTAAGTGTTTGTATTTGCTGAGTACTACTGTACACGGGATGATTGGGAGGTCTGGTTTTCACGCATATTTTTATGATGCAGATCGACGAGACAGTAGGTGACAACATGACTGCAGTGTTGTGTCCTCATTTCAATCTTGCGTCTTCAAAAGCTCCTGCTTATTTTGTGTATAAAATTAAAATTAGGGGTACCGTTATAATTTCCCTTTTTATTTGAAAAGAGCGCTAAGCCTTCTTTGCCCCCACCCCCTTTCCTACCCAAGGCCAAGAAACATACACGACCAGATTTGAAAGGCTCTCATCAAGCTCCACAGTCGCGGGGTATTCACAAAAACAATCTGCCACCCCACCCTTGCTTAGCAGCACTCTGTCGCTTCGCTAAAGCATTAGATATAAAATGGCTGATCCCATTCTCTGTCTTAAGCATCAATGCATCCTCCTGCCCAATCCCATCTGCTCCGTTGTATGGTAAGTATATATTTTCGGGTTTTCCGAAGCACGGATATGTGTAGGAGTCTGCTTTGGAAACATACCGGCAGCCTGTTTTCCTGTCATAAATAATACAACGAGCGAGAAATCATGCTTGCTAAGTTTGAGTGGATGAATTAAACTTGATTTCGAAATAAGGGCAGTGCCACAAAAACAGCCTCAATTATTAAGCTCGGTCTGGAAACAATCAAACAACATGGCAAAATAACATATTGTATTAAGCAGCAGCAGCATCAACAATTTTCTGTTAGTCCGTGAAAAGCTTCTTAAATGGAAATTTGTGCTGCGCCAGCGAGGTAGGGCGTAGCAACTGCAAGGGTTGGTGGGAACGCATAGAACATGATGTGATGATAATAATAATACTAGTATTGGTATGGGAATGTGTGGTGATTGCATCGTACTGGTAATCACTAGCAAGAACATAATTTAATCATTAAGTCGACCCGCGCAATTTCGTAAGTTATCTATTAATAAACCGCACGTGAATCCACGTAGGCCAATTCACGTTCTGCTTCCCCATCCTGCTTCTCTCCAGACCAAACAAACCCCCCTCCTGCTGCCCCCCTGCAGGTAGATGTCACAATTCCGCTGTAAAATTATATTATTGCCTGGCCAGCAAGTGGTGTGTACTCCCGCTGCTGTCTCTTGGCCTGGAGACACTCCGCAGTGACAAGGACTTCTTTGGCCAACTGCAACGCACATTGGGAATGCTTAGATGCAAAACATTGGAGCAGCAGCATTAGGGGTGCAGCGACAAGAGAGGATGTACAAATGTGGCACCACCAGGATCCAGGTCCCAAATGTAAGGAGCAGAAACGCTTGCCTGGACCACCATAACAGGCCACTCTGCAGCCTCCCCCACGCCTGCCCCCACCCCCACCCGTGTTCCCCTACCTGCACTCGGGTCATCTTCGGTAGGTCCAGGCACGCAATCAGCTCCTCCGCCCTCCGCAGGCACTCCGCTCGGTCCGCTGAGGTTCCTGCTCCTGGGACAGCACAGCGTCCTGCAAGCAGTGCCAGGCTCAGCACCATCTCCTCGGCCACCATCTGCAGCTCTGAGATATGCAGCTTCAGGCCGGCTGCCGCGGAGGATAACCGAGTGGCCTGAACACCCAGTACAGCGGTGTCTGCAGGAGAGACCAACATACAGGCTGCGGCGGGCAGGTCTGACTGGCTGAGGGTTGGAAGCAGCCCCTCTGCCAGTGTGGGAGCTGCTGCAGGTCCAGGACCTGCCCCGCAGCCTGGAGAAGCGGAGCCAGATCCCTCTTCGTCCTGCACGCCTGCAAGGCCGGAACTCGGGGCTGACCCCGGGGTCGCAAGCGCAATTCCGCTCGCCAGGCTGTCAGCCATGTATGCGTAGGTCCTGACATAGTCATCCAGCATGAGGTATTGTCGCTGCCAGCGATCCGCCAGCTGCCGCCTGAGTGCCGCCACGGTTTCAGTCAGGACCGCCATCGAGTGAGGTGGAGAGAGAGAGGCTGCTGGTTTGGCCGACACAGAGCACGTGATCTCTGGCTCTTGTCCCGAGCCCAACCCCAGGTAACTTATGGCAGTCATGGATCCCATCAGCTTGTTCGCTAGGCCGCGTGCACAGAGCTCGGGGCGCTGCATCTCCTGCACAACACATCAAGGTGACAAACAATTAAAAAACAGTTGAGAAAGCAGTTTCACCGCCAGTTATGGACACGACCCCCGCAGTGCGGCACCCAGGTTGTGATCAGCAAGCCCGTGCATTCCATTGCCGGCCTTGGCACCGCCACGGCCTACAGTACCTGGGCTTGCCTGGCCATCAGCCCATGCAGGTAAGTAGAAGCAGCTGAAGCTAGTGTCAGATGCACGACTGGCCCAGCCCCCTGCATGCGAACAGATGATACAAATTGAAGGCAAGCATGAAGTGTCTCAAGACAGAGTGCCAGTCCAGGCGGTGCTGAGGCAACATGCTACAGCCCGGCAAGCATCGTAAAACAAATGTGAGGTATAAGCAATGAGCGTGAGCGGCTGGTGCTTGTTGCTTACGGGCCTGCCTCCACCTCGACTCACCTGAGGGTAGGGCAGCTCATATAAGTCAGCTGGCTTACACGCTCCATCTGGCAGCGCCTTATTCTGCCGAGGCTCAGGCCCCGCCCGCCTTTTCGATGTATCTGGGTTTGGTGGTGAAGCAGGAGAGCTGGTCCTGAGCGCCGTTGTCGGCCCCCCCCTCTCCTGCCTGCTCGCTGCTGCCATGCCCGCTGCCAGGACCCTGGCTGATCCCACCAGGAGCCCTTGGAGGCCGGCCTGCAGCCCCAGTAGATCCAGCCCCACCCTCTCCAGCAGGTGGCAAGCCTCGCACATCCAAACAAGCATAAGCGCTGGCTGGCGGCTGAAGAGGCCGGTCTGGTTGAGGTGGTGACACATCTTCTGCTCCAGGGAGATGAGAGCGGAGCTCAACTCAGGCAGGCAGGGCAGGCTGCCGGGGAAGGCCACTGCAGCAGCCACAAAGCGATCCGCCTGATTGGACAGGACAGGGCTCCAGGACAAGGAGGCAGCAGCAACGCCGTCCAGGTGGAAATCCTTGGGTGCTTGGAGGATCGGGTAGGACCGGGTAGGCGGTACTGGGCATGCCGCTGGAAGTGTTCCTCGTGGCCAGCTCCCTGTGAAAGCAGCGAGGCTCCACAGCATTTGTACCACCCACTGGGTTAGGACCATCCACAACACCCAGCAAGTGTTTTGTTGTTTAAGCCTGTTGGCGAGCCTATTTGTAAGCTCAGGGAGACATCAGTATCAACATGTATTGCCCCACCAATAAGAGCCAGTCATCACGATGCCAGGCCTTACGATGCAAGGCCTAAGTATAAGGATAATAACCTGTACCCATGCCCAGTCGCACACCCCGTACGGATGGCCCCAAGCGCCCTGCCAAACACCACGCCAGCTGTCACACCTTGCCGAGTCCTGGCATGCCCACCCACCTGGTGGCTGGGCTGCTGCAGCATCCTTTGGTGTCCTGAGCTCCTGGGCTGCACAGGCACATGAAGGACCCAGGGCGCCGCCAACACATGGCCTTACAAGACTGCCAGATTTCACTGGACCAGGCGGGGGGACCCTTATGTTCCGTGACTTGGTCGCCGCACGCTCAGCCATGACAGAATGCGGCCACATCGTAGAAAGGGAACACGGGGCTTGCTCCTTGCCTGATAAGTGATCTGAGCTGTCACATTTCCTGGTCCCCTGTAGAGGCTTTGAGGGGGAGGCAAGGCCTGGACGTAAGGAGGAATGGGGCGGATATGCCTGGCCTTCCACAGCCACACATAATGCCGGTGAAGGATATGCCATGCAAGGACAGTGATGGCGGGGGCCAGCGATGCTGATGATGCCCGATGTCAGGTGCCATGTAGGTAGAAACAGTATGGAGGGGGCTTGGAGGGGGAGGGATCATCTTATGGCACTCACGGATTCACGAGCATGACTGGATGGGCCCCAATACAGCCGAGAAAAAACATGGTGGAGGAAAGGTCCTCCGGTACTCACCAATTCATGCTGCAGTTGCAAACCCTCAAAGCTGAGTTTCTTGGGCACCCCACCCACTCCTCTTCCTTGTTGCCCTTGCATGCCCTTTGTCGCTGCCTCGGCAGCCCGGGAGGAAGGGTCCTGAACCCCAGAGCATGAATTCATTGCCCGATTCCGGAATCCGTAGTCGGAGAGGTATCACGGATCCTGTGCGGTATAATAGCTGTTTATGATTGCAGTAGGTATGAATAAGATTCAAGCCGACACTTATATGACACGTTCTGCATGCGGTAGGTGACAATTCAATTTCATGATTTGAAGCAGTAGCTCGCGCACACTTGCCAGGAACACCAGCAATGTACTCAAAGGCCACGAGTAACCCGATTAAGATAAAGCTTGTTGTATAATGGTTAGGATAGTATGACCTAGCGTCGCCGACGATCTGTTCATGCGGGGTATTGGAAGCAAACTCTCTGGAAGCAAACGATCGTATGTACGGTACTGATCAGGTATAATATAGTACGGTACTCGATTCCACACTTCATGTCTCAAAGTTGTGCAGGCATTCCCTCTGCTCGCGTTCATATACTTCCCTTGTACGTCAGGAACAATATCATCGAGACCCCTTGTACGTCAGGAACAATATCATCGAGACCAGGCAGTGCGATGGTTTGCACTGATACTCAGTCACACTAAATACTTCTCCAACATGTTTTATGCGGGCACCTGCTTGACTCCCAATCCCATCGTGAACTTGGAACACCGATTAGTACTTGCATTCTCACCGCCTCAGCTCAGGTCCCCGGTAAGGCTGTAGCCCCTTATTCAGAGCCATGATCATGACATCATGGCAACTAACTTAGCAAGTCCTCTCCTGAAACAGTGAACTCATGGACATTTGGATATTGTTCTCCATACAGCATGTCTCATTGTGTTGACCACCTTTGGTATACAGATGGTATCTGCGCTTGCTACACATGGAACTTCTGTGAACTCGAATGAGTTTCAACTTTCCCCAACTTTCCACTTTGCTTGTTTTAACTGTTCATTTACTTGTGCTAAGAAATCGCAGATCAGACTATTTCGAAATGACTGACTTGTTGAGACTTAATTCCCATATGGAACTCTGGGAGTCAGATTATTTGAACCTCTTACTTGGACTCATCTTTACTGTTGACGTCTTGAAACCTGGAACCTGATTGGGAACTTTGGATGCTTGGGAGCTTGTACATTCTGTGCACAGCCATCGTGAAGTTTTTACAGTCCAGCGGGGCATCACACTGGACACAAGGGACTTATTTTATGTCATAAAAACAATCGTTTGTTCACCTTTGGGGATAAGCGTCAGGATTAAATATGCTTGGTGATACAGCTAGGGGGATTAAGAATTCCTCCATTTCACCAGCAGCAACGCCCCTCCCCTCCGTGTGAGTATCGGTTTGGGGAAATTGTAAGCATGTTGGTCATATACACAGCAGTACAGCACCCCAGACCATACACACTAGGACCCTACCAACTCACTGCCGGATTTGGGGGATTGCCAATGCAGCACAATTGAAAATGGGTGGTGATTTGGGTTTGGGGATTGCCGATGGATTGAAGAATGCTGGTGTCGCTTTGGGGGATTGCTTTCACCAAAGTCAAATCACCAAAGTCACTCTTAGCAAGGCAGCAGCTGACCTACAGCGCTTACCTGTCACAGAGGTGTTGGCACTCATTGACGCAGCCTACGAGCAGGCGCAGCTGGACGCAAGCGGCTAGGGGGACGCCAGGGACCCTACCACAGAGCACAGGTCTGTGGCGACCTACCGCGCCTGTTTCAGCCCACGGCAGGCGCTTGAAATAGGGATACCGTGAGTGGATTTGGTGGGGTCATAGGTGGACCGGGAGCGCAAGCAAGGAGCCGCACCAACACGAGGGAGTGAGGTTGTGTGCGCACAAATTTGCGACTGCGGCTTGGCTCGATCAGCACGGCTGACACCAGAGGACGGCGCAGCAATCAGTGGCAAGAGGGTGGACAAAGGGTGATGGTGAGAATGCACTGCATGCTTGCTTCCGAAGCCCTAGTGTCAGGGAGCAGTAACAATGGCGGGGGCGAGCAGGTCCCCCGCATGATGCCACAAATTTCCACCAGCTGGACCAGGCTAAGCAGGGGTGGGATGCACTTGCTTTTATGGACGTTGTTGTAGGCCTTGTTGAGGGCTAGTTTCTAGACGAGCAGACGTGTCGGAATTGTTTGCCTTTCCGGCCGATCTAGTCGTGCCCCCCTCTTCCTTTTAATTTTCTCCCATCTGAACAGTTGGGCGCCCACGCGGACAAACCTTTTTGAGCATGGCCCAGAGGTGCATCGTTATTGACTCTTCGTGGATTAAAGTATGCCCTGTGAAGCATAATCAATTGTTGAGGTACCCTTTCATTTTTTGCTTGTAACTCTGTTACATTATGGTACTTGTGCTGAAGTTGTACCTGATGGGGGTGAAGAGGTTTAGAGTGACATGAAATAACTTCCTTGTGCGTGCCTCGTTTGCCCACTCACTAGTGCAGAACATCGCACTGGTGCTTGCCTTGGATCCTCAATAGCGCAGGGCTACCGTGTTACGCCATCACCAATATGAGTCCATATTATCTGTCCATCGCTTGTGGGCATATCATGATAACTAATATTGTAGAGAACCTGACTGACCCGACGACTGAAGATTCACTGGACGTGAAATGTGCTGTTAAGCTTGCCCGTGCAAAGCTTCAAGCGGACAAGTTTGCCATGATTGGGTAGACCTACTGGTGGCGTGGCAACGAGATGCGCTGTGCTACGCCAAGTTGTGCAGTGAAGCCCAAGCCTGTAGAGCACGTGTCAACACCAAGGAAAGTCCAGGACACTAGTGCCGCGCTTCCAGTCCGAGTTTCTCAACTGCTCACCGGAGTTCCATCGGGGTTCCGTGTCGCCCTCCAGAAGGACATCCGAGACAGCAGCATCAAAGTTGTTCTAGCTCCATGTTTCCATGTCAACAGAGGAAACCAATTTACTCAATAGAGGAAATGTCTTGGCTGGCCCTCAAACCCCGTCAGAGCCAAGGACACACCATATCGGGGCTACCGTACACATGAACGATCCCAGGCAACGCAAAAAAAACAAAGTCAATGCACGCAATCCTACAAATCATACACAAACACAAAGATGTAAATTACACTAGAAGAAAGCAAAAACATGGCGAAGATACGAGTGCTTACTTGGAAGGTGGTCAGCTTCCAAATTGGGAGGGCAAGCGCCTGTTGCTCAATATCTAGATGCATGGCTCATGACAGGAAAGCTTAACCTCGCCGCTCCAGCTGATTGATGTCTTTCAATCAACATATGCCTTTGATGACGAAGCCTGCTGATCACACTTAAAAGACAATTCAGGGTTGCCCCATTGGCTAATATGGGATGCGCCTAAATAAAACTGCACTCTACGAACTATGCATGCAACCAGGCGAGAATAAAGGGCGCACAAGAAACATGGAGAGAACTTGAGCGAGGCACAGCCACACACCTGAGCCATTAGCGGTCCGCGTGTGAGGCCCCAATACGCACAACTAGGGACTCAAAGAATGGCAAAAGACACACTGGCCCTGTACGGTATGATGTGCGGTACATAATGTGTCTTGCAGAATGAATGATGCAGCGCGTGGCAAGATGTCTTGATTCGATTCTGCATTGGTTTCTTACATGTAGCGATGCTCTGACTTGACCTGAGGTGGGAGGGGAGGGAAATGCAAAAGGGCAGCAGGCTGTGAGCAACAACCAACACACAGCCTCTTCATAGATTGAGGCTGCTGCCATGTAGCTGCCAAGAGGTATCAATTCCCTAAGCACACGCATATGGGCGTGGTTATGAATTTTATGGGGGTACGCAATTTATTATGACGGTAAGTCATCAAGCTCTTCCTTAGTCATCGCGTATGTTTTGCACTCCCCCCCAACAGCCAGCAAGTGAGTCGCATACAATGATCATCACATAATGGGCACGATCAGACACATGAAGTATACCTCCTGGGCAGCACCCTCACCATAGTCTTGATATCGAAGCCCCGAGTTGCATTCGATTCTGCAGAGTTGGGTCGCGTTGCAAGGCCCGGCATGGGTGCCTGTTGCGCCTGGTATCCGATCTGAACAATGAGCAAGGGAGAAGGGAGAAGGGTTTGATGTACGAACAAATGTTATCAGGGTTGAGGGTTTGAGAGCCTGTCACAGCTAGACTGATCTGAACAACAAGCAAGGCTGATTGAACCCAGAATAATCAAAGATATATCATCAGAGCAAGTGAGCGTTACCGCCCCTGATTGTGAGCAGCAGTACAATCCTGCCCCTATCCATGATGAGTAGAGCCCTAACAGTCACAGGCTCCCTCACCTTGGCCTCGCGCATGGCCTTGGCAATCTTCCCATACTGGGCCATTTTTGAGAAGGAGTCGTTGAACAGCAGTCGCATCTAAGAGGAGGAGGAGGAGCGGGGAACACATACGTGGACGCAGGTGCTGGGTCGCAGTGGTTTGGGTTCAGGCAGCAAGGGCAGGCCCTGGTGGGAGTGGGGAGAGCGAATCCTAGCTTCACAGTGCCCCTCCCCACTCTGCTGCAGACAAAACTGCTACATGTTTCCCTATCCCCCCCCCCCTTCATCTCTCTCTCTCTCTCTTTCTCTCTGTGCGTGCCTGTCTCATAGATGTCTATCTCTCTACCCTCTCCTTCTGCCCCCCTCTGTTGGTCCACCTCCAGCCTTAACAAAGAAAACAAGAAAAACCAAGTGCTCCCACTGCAGACTGCAAGCAGCCAGCTGACCTGCAGGATGCCTGGCAGTCCCAGGAAAGAGAGGAGAGCGATGATGAAAAACATCCCGTAGCCAATGAAGGAGTCCATCAGGAAGAATCCGGCATCCACCTGGACAAGTGGGACGGGACAGGGGACCAGGACAGGGGTGGGCAGGGGACAAGAAGGGGATGTGTCATACCTGGCTGCATCGCTGCATACATGTATTCCCTTCCATAAGCTCCTGCCCTCACACCAGTCATATTTGACAGCGTATGACCTCGACAACAACCCCCTCACATGCCTCACCATCGCGCGTATGGTGTTGTTTTGAGACCATGCCGCACAGGCGAATCGGTGGCAGAAGATGAGCAGGTGGAAGTTGGCATAGCAGATGATGATGATGGTGGCGATGCCATTGCCCTCATACCTGCGCAAACAGGGTGCAGCAATTCAAAGCTACGGCATTGACCAGCTCAACATTTGTTTGAAACAGACAACTCAAAAGAAGCTTGCCATTTAAAATGGCCAGTGGAGCCGGGATGCCAAACCCTACAATTCACTTTCTGCACCCACTCGCCAAACACTGTAACATTCCCCGCCCTTTTTCCTTGACCTCACTACCCACCACTCGGAGAATCCCAGCAGCCAGCCGAACGTGAAGCCCAGCATGACCAGCGCCAGTGCCCACTTGTACATCCTCCATGGCCTATTGTTCGCCATGGAGCCCCAGTACTGCAGGAGAGGGGACAAGTAACGGCGGCATTTCAGACAGGGCAATGATGGACAGGATTTGGAAAGAGCGAAACGACTACATTGGGGATGGAGACGACAACGGCCGCATCAGCCACAGCATGATCCACAGCATGATCCACAAAGGGCGTTGTGATCCACAGACCCCTGCCTCCTCCAACCCAGCCTGCCATCATCCCCACAAGGTCACCTCCTGGAGCGCAAACGTGACGCTGAAGACCAGAATCTGGGCGCCGGTCCCCATGAAGAAGATGAGGAAAGGATTGGCCATGACGGAGTTGATACCATAGGCCTGATCAATGGCAAGAAGCAAGCAGGCATTCTGTGAGGCTGGGCAGGGCAGCACGAAAAATAGTCTGGCAACAGCCGAGCGGTTTTGAAAGCCTCAGGGCCCGATTAGGGAGCAGGGTTCCTTTCTCAGGGGTCCGTACGCAATCAGGGTTCAGTGTCGTTTCATCCCTGGATCCCTTCCCTCACCTTGACCCGGATGTTGAGGTGAGAGACCGAAGCAAGCGCCATCATCAGGTAGGGCCAGCCAGACACGAAGATGCCCACGAGGTTCATCCAATTGTCTGTGTTGTTGCCATTGTCGTTGCGGATCTTCTCCAGCATCGAGCTGCAGGGATGAGCATGAGGCAATAGGGGGGCAACGTTTGATACCCAGGCTTAACAAGGCTCATGTCTGATAATCTTAAGCAACCACTCAATCTTGATGTCTCTCTGCCCTCCACCCCTCTCGTGTCCCAGGAGCAGCACGCCCTGTTTTCCACAGGCCACGAAAATGTTCCAGGCATGCCGTGGGTGCCGATGGCAACCCAGCCTTTCATGCAACTAAACAAACCCCAACAGCCAAGGTTCCAAGCTCCCTGAACACACGGGGGGATTGCACACACTCGCACTCACAGATTAGCATGCTAGGTCATATTTAAACTAGCGTAGTGCCGTGGTAGGTAAACTAACGTTTGCACAGTCCAGCACTGGTGGATATTCCGGCAAAGGAAATGATCAGATAATCCCCTCCCCCCAATGTCCTAACAGCCAAGCCCCCCACGCAGCTTTAAAATCCTTACGTGTTCCAGGTGTGCCAGTTGGTGCCGGTGCCGAAGTCAATGTCCCCGCTCATCCACTGTTGCCAGGCTGAGTAGTTGATGTGCACCTTCTCCATGTCGAAGGTGAATCTGAGCACATGCAAAGCAAGGCGAAGCCTGTCATGCTACAAGGAGGTGTAGGCTCTTATAACTGCCATTCAAGCTTTCAAAGCAACATGCATCCATTCTGTTTCGGCAGGCCTTCTGCGTCCTCGTGGGCATTTCCCGACACTCACGGATTGAACCAGAGCGGCGCAATGAGCAGCACGAAGGCCAGTAGCCACGTGGACCACGTCATGAGGGACAGACTCTCGGTCGGCAGCTTGACCAACTCCAGCGTGATCAGGATGAAGATGAGCTCAAACCCCATGTACAGGTGGCTGCAAGAAAGAGGGGGGCGGGTGCAGGGGAGGAGTCACAGCAGCATCTGGAAACGGGCCAGATCAGAAGGGCATTCATCACACGACGGACCAGCAGCCTCCCTAGCCCCCCACTACCCATCGCCTGTATAACCACCGGTTCATGGGCAGTTTGTCATCTTCTGCCGTGTATGCCTTGGTGCATGCCTCCTCAAGCTTCCAACTCACGTTCTTGCATACAGCGTGAAGACCTTGACAAAGTCCATGGTCGAGATGTTGAAGCCACGCCCGGTTCCGACATACTTTCCGCTGCCATACGTCAGGTCCGCCATGAAGGACATTGCCACCTGCACACGGCACATGGCAGAATGGGCCATGCTGTCATAATCACATGAGCACATATGAAATGCGAATGAAAAACAATTTCAAATTTGCGTTCCATCCATTCAGCCATGCGGCACACCTTCAGCTCAGCACTCTGTATGCTGCACAGGAATCTCTGAACCCAACTTTGATCTCTATGTGTGTCCATTGCTGTCACAAATGCAGCCCTCCTACCGTCATCTGCTGAAACATGTAGAAGAAGAGAGATCCAGTCAAGATCTGCTCAGTGAGTGTCAGGAAAGTCTTGACGGGGCCTCTCTGTACCGCAGCAGCAAGGGGACACACACTCAGCGGTCAAGCAGTCAGGTGAAGCGTCATAAAAGAACATGACCAACATATAAATTGTCAGAGTTTGTAGGTCATGAGTTGGGGCAAGAGAAACAAACAGACAAACGAGGGGTTAAGGGTTTAGGGCGAAACACAAGCTGCATGTCAGGACTGAAGAGAGAGGTTGGGAATAAAAGCGATTCAGAGGACAAAGGCAACCTCAAACAACCGAAAGCCGCACCCTGCCTCAGGGTTAGGAGGTGCAGGGAGTCCTATTTCAAGCTCACTACCAGCAGGAAATGAGCGCGCAGACACCCAGCCGAAGGCCCTAACTCATCCCTGCACCCTGCTCCCTCCCCCGACATCTCACCTCCAGCAGCAGCTGGCCCATGTACGGGATGAGTGCCAGGGTACCCAGCTGCAGGACTTGCTGCACGTTGTACACCGACTGCCCGTCTGTGGTCGTCGCCACGGCCCACTCAAAGATCAGCAGCGCATACACATTGTAGTACACAACCATATACGTCACGTAGCTGTTGATGTAGAATCCAACACCACTATGGTAGTAGGTCATCAGCCTGGGTGGAGGACAGTGGGCAGGGGGGTAAGAAGGTACGGCCTACATGAGGGGATATGGAGCTACGCGGTCGAAAGGCAAGACGGCAGGTGTTGCCGGCTGGTGACAAGGGTGGTGACGAAGCGTGGCCTGAACCGTGACCAGATCGTGGACCGAGAGTGCAGCCTCTCCAGGTGGAATTCCACAACCTTCAAGTGAGTGTCCCCACGGCCGGCCATGCACCCAGATCAAACTTTCAGAATTCCTGACCCACCTGAACCAGTCCAGCCGGGTGCCCAGCCTCCAGCTCTCCCTGCTGATCCCCCACTCCCCGCCTCCACCCGCAACCTTGAAGTTAAATCCGTTGATCGAGTCGAAGCCCATGTCTCGCCCCTTGCCGCAGTAGATGTACTCCTTATACCTGAGGAGGACAACATGTGGAAGCAGGCAACGAGGAGTCTTAGGATTGGGGAGCGCATTAGTCTCACAATTAGAATCAGTTTGAGAGTACAGGAACATCCAAGCACGATATGTAAGCATTACGTACAAATGTCATACAAGTTGGCGCTTAAGACTGTGGTCGTCCTACTCCTCAAGCTTGTGCCATGCTCGTCACTATTCACTGCTGGGTCTCGAAAACAAAAAGTGTACCAGTGTAGAGGGGGCCGGTTTTGAGCACAAATAAGATCTGCTGGAAAGTAACCCGCAGACGACACGGTAGTCTTGTAAGTCTTCACATGGGACAAACTAACGGTTTAGAAAGCAGTGAAAATTGAACAGCCCCTGGCCAAGAAGTGTTCCAAAGGAGCAAGGAGCAACAGAAGCTCACGCGGAGGTAAGGGTGGGTGGGTTTGTAAGTTAGAGGAACTTAAAGCTCAGCCGCAAGAGGACAATATTTTTCCGCCTTCAGATTTCATATGCGTCTTTACACCCATTCTTGGGGGTTCAGGGTTATCTTTCAGGTTTGTACGTTTCTGTGCCCTCCCTTGTTTGTCAGGACCGGGTCACGGCCTCACAGGGTGAGGAACACCCCCCTTGGTTTGTCCTGCCCACTGCACGCTCCCCCATATCTAACCTAATACCTGGCTCCCATCCACTTCCAACCCCTACCTGATTTTCCCGCCCCTGAGGATGTGGCGGCAGCCGCAGAAGACGTCCTCTGTGAGGTGCAGCAGGCGCGTGGCCGCACTGATGCCCCCCCGCGTGAGCGTGAACATCTTGTTAAAGACGTCTGGGTGGCCGTAATGCAGGCGGATGCGCGCTGGCCAGGTCATCTGGGAGGGGCAGGACACATGAGAAGCTGCCTCAAGGGGGACAGGTGGACAAGGGAAAACAAACATGAGCACACCCACATTTAAGCCCCTGGACTGCATGTTATAATCTGTTATTTCAGCACACACGTGACTGCAGGCACACCACACCTCCTCGCAAAACACGCACGTGCTCAAATCGTGCTGCCTCCATAAATGCACAAGCGGCATGCCACACCCACACACTTACGATGCGCTGGCTGATGGTCCCAAACGCATACTCCGTTGCTGCTGCGAAGCGTCCCAGTGCCCCTGCCGACTCGCTAAAGATGTACTCCCTGAAGCCCACCAGCGCCGTCTCAACGCTGTCCATCTGCAGCCTGCGGATGTGCTTCATCAGCTTATCGGCGGACAGGTCCAACTCCACCACAAAGCCCAACTCCTCATTGTCGTCTGCCCACAGGCGGAACTCGCCCTTGGTGCTGGGCAGCAGCTCATTGAGGAGGGTGCGGATCTTGAACGCCTCACACAGGTAGTTGTCCTGACAAGGGGGGCAATATGGACATGGCTTCACACATGAGGGCAAGGCAAGTAGGGTCATCTGGGAGAACGGTGACAGAGGGCAGAAAGTCGGAGGCCTGGTGGTCAAGGGCCTGAGGTCCAAGGGGGCAGGCAAACAGACATCGGGTGGGACGAGTGAGGCAGCTGATTTACCGAGTGAGTCAGGTGACAGGGAGGCTTGGACGGCGCAGACTAACAAGACAACTACAGGTTCAACTGCTTAAGATCAATGAGTACTTGAACCTGTGGCTGAGGATCAAGGGTGCAGTTCAAATGGTTCGAATTCGAATTTACAAACCTGGTTCATATCGATGGCCTGCAGCCCCTCCCCATGCGCAAAGATGGTAGCGTGGTTCTGGTTCTCGGGCTTGCCCTCGCCAAGAATGACGCCGCGGTGGGAATACCGGTTAACAGGCAGCCGCACCCGATACAGCTCGTACACCTAAGGGAGGACGGTACAAGTTACATGCTGTTCAAATTGGCAGTGACACAGCATACGCATATACCAGCACCGTTAAATTGTGAGAAAGGTGTTGGCCCAGCAGCATTAGGGTTTAGGGTTAAGGGCTTTATACATGGGACAGGTGAATGCAACTCATACTACAAGTGTAGTCGTGTACCGTTCATTATATTATCAATGTGTGACATGTTCATCCATGCCCTGGCCTAGGAGTTACAACCATGTGTGTCCTGGGGGTGGAGGACCATGAGTCTGTACAGGAGTTACGATCAGGGCTTCAACATATCATTGGGCAGGGAGGGCGAGATTCCACATGCACTCACCACCTGGTCGCTCTCATCCACATAGCTAGGCAGCGGCATCAGGGGGTCCATGTGCACGCCCTGCAAAGGGGGAAGAGGGAGGGTGAGACGGGGGGATTCCAATGGAGACTGACAAGACGCCTGATCTGCTGGCTCACGTACCACCTCATACAACCACAACACACAGCAACTGTCCTCACCCCCAGCTGAGTCTCCCTTTTAAGTGCACATGCACTCTCCAGCCCCTGGCTCACAAGATTGTCAGATGCGGATGCCCCTACTTGCGGCGCGTACCAGCAGCAAAGGGCAACAGCGCCGGCAACAGGCACCCTACCACCCTAACCCCTGTTGTCTACGCTGTCCTGTATACCCGGCTGATGGGACCATGCAGTTGCTGCCGCTCACCTTAATGCACACGCTGAACTGCGTTGGACCGAGGTCTGTGTCTGCTGAGTCGAGAAAGGCGGCCTTGAGGCGGGGATACCTCTAGGTGCAAGGAGGACAGGCAGTGCGAGTCAGCAATGCAGGCAGAGCTCGCGTACATACCCCCCCCCCCCCACACACCACCCTCTGTCAGCAGATGTCGGCAATCATACACTCCTAATTTTGAAATTAAAAAGGCCTTAGATGCCCCCAACCTTCCCCCCTGCACTCCCCCCCCTCACTTGCAACAGCGTGTCTATGGACTGCGCCAGCCACCTCATACGCATATCTGCGGAGGTGCGGTTCTTGCCATAGGTCTGCGGCGTCACCACGTACTCAAACTTGTACGTCACCAGCTGCTCGATCCAGTTCCTGTTATCCAGAGGCGCGGGGAAGGGTTGAGACACTGGGAGGCAGTGCATAACTCACACTACCTGGGTTCTGTACTGCTCTTTGCTGAGTATGCCACAATCAAGAAGAAGCACACCCCTGAGGCATGCTGTTCCCTTCAATCCTCCTGGCCCCCCTCAGCTTCTGAAAGCACCCACCTGTGCTCATCTTCCGTCATTTGCGGCGGCCGCGGGTGTTCCATCGCCGTGAGCAGCCTCAGCGCCTTCTCACACTTCATCATACCGTTGACCGTGCGAGCTAGCAGCTGCCCGCGAGTGCTGGCCCACATCATCAGCTCCAGACGCAGGTCGTACAGCTTGGCACCTGAGCGAAAAGGAAGTGGGGTGAAGGGACTCTTCAGTAAGCTACTGCACTCAAAATAAGTCAAGGGTGTGACTGTTTGTTTAAGGTTTAGGGTTGGGCAGTGGTTGAGGGGAATGGGTACGAAGCATCCGGGTTGTGCCGGTTAGTGCAAAAAGTGTGTCCAGAGCACTCCTTGACACCCCCAGCTTCAATTGTGTCAGAGTATGGCCGTGGGTGGACCTGCCCATCTCTCACCCGCCTGCCCACCTGGCCACCAGAACCTGTCTCCTGTCATCCCAGGGCACAGAACCAATCCACTCATCTACTGACTTGAACACGGCGTCCCTTCTCTTCCCCACAGCTGCCCACCTGGTGCAAAGTCTGTCTCAGTCAGCTCATCCAGTTTGATTTCGGGAACCATGGTCTTGATACGCTCCTGTAGGTACAGGGGGACAGGGTGACAAGGGGCTGGTGACGGCAGTGGGACACAGGAGCAAGGGGCAGGGTGGCCACACCTGGGACACTGGGCAGGGCGGAGGTCATACTCCCAAACCAGTACCCAGTGCAGGGTTCAAAATGCTGGAGTGCAGGCCAAGCAGCCCCCCACCCTAAGCATATCAGGGCAGAGTACAGGTTGCAGATGTTGGTGCAGCTTATAATCCCTCCCACACATCTGTTGGTGCAGCTTATAATCCCTCCCACACATCTGTTGGTGCAGCTTATAATCCCTCCCACACATCTGTTGGTGCAGCTTATAATCCCTCCCACACATCTGTTGGTGCAGCTTATAAGCCCTCCCACACATCTGTTGGTGCAGCTTATAATCCCTCCCACACATCTGTTGGTGCAGCTTATAATCCCTCCCACACATCTGTTGGTGCAGCTTATAATCCCTCCCACACATCTGTTGGTGCAGCTTATAAGCCCTCCCACACATCTGTTGGTGCAGCTTATAAGCCCTCCCACACATCTGTTGGTGCAGCTTATAATCCCTCCCACACATCTGTTGGTGCAGCTTATAATCCCTCCCACACATCTGTTGGTGCAGCTTATAATCCCTCCCACACATCTGTTGGTGCAGCTTATAATCCCTCCCACACATCTGTTGGTGCAGCTTATAATCCCTCCCACACATCTGTTGGTGCAGCTTATAATCCCTCCCACACATCTGTTGGTGCAGCTTATAAGCCCTCCCACACATCTGTTGGTGCAGCTTATAAGCCCTCCCACACATCTGTTGGTGCAGCTTATAATCCCTCCCACACATCTGTTGGTGCAGCTTATAATCCCTCCCACACATCTGTTGGTGCAGCTTATAATCCCTCCCACACATCTGTTGGTGCAGCTTATAAGCCCTCCCACACATCTGTTGGTGCAGCTTATAAGCCCTCCCACACATCTGTTGGTGCAGCTTATAATCCCTCCCACACATCTGTTGGTGCAGCTTATAATCCCTCCCACACATCTGTTGGTGCAGCTTATAATCCCTCCCACACATCTGTTGGTGCAGCTTATAAGCCCTCCCACACATCTGTTGGTGCAGCTTATAATCCCTCCCACACATCTGTTGGTGCAGCTTATAAGCCCTCCCACACATCTGTTGGTGCAGCTTATAATCCCTCCCACACATCTGTTGGTGCAGCTTATAATCCCTCCCACACATCTGTTGGTGCAGCTTATAATCCCTCCCACACATCTGTTGGTGCAGCTTATAAGCCCTCCCACACATCTGTTGGTGCAGCTTATAAGCCCTCCCACACATCTGTTGGTGCAGCTTATAATCCCTCCCACACATCTGTTGGTGCAGCTTATAATCCCTCCCACACATCTGTTGGTGCAGCTTATAAGCCCTCCCACACATCTGTAGGTGCAGCTTATAATCCCTCCCACACATCTGTTGGTGCAGCTTATAAGCCCTCCCACACATCTGTTGGTGCAGCTTATAAGCCCTCCCACACATCTGTTGGTGCAGCTTATAATCCCTCCCACACATCTGTTGGTGCAGCTTATAAGCCCTCCCACACATCTGTTGGTGCAGCTTATAATCCCTCCCACACATCTGTTGGTGCAGCTTATAATCCCTCCCACACATCTGTTGGTGCAGCTTATAATCCCTCCCACACATCTGTTGGTGCAGCTTATAATCCCTCCCACACATCTGTTGGTGCAGCTTATAATCCCTCCCACACATCTGTTGGTGCAGCTTATAATCCCTCCCACACATCTGAGTGCATAACCAAGCCTCACAGCAATGAGATCAACAAGCCCCTCCCTCTCCCTCTGCCCCCCTACCTCATAACCCTCTCCCCCATTCCCCCCCGCCCTCCTTTGCCTATACCTTGAAGTTGACCCAGTCAGACGTAAACATGGCCTTGAGGAAGACAATGAGGGAGACACTGTCCTCGCTCTCAGTCAGGAGGTCAGTCATGTTCTTCTTCTTCAAGCCAAGCTGTGACGCGGAGGGGGGGAGGGGGGCAACAGATCAGGTCAGTACATCTGTCATGCGACCATAATCCAGGTCACCAAACTTATCAGGGTCAGTCTGGGTCCAAACATGTCTTCTGGAGGTTAGGAGTCTCGTCCACCCGCCCCCCCTCCTCCTCCGTCGCACCTCCTTAGCCAGGGCCTCTGTCTCTAGAGGGTACAGCACGTCCTCCTCGTACAAGGGAGTGAGGATGGAGTGGCTCCACATCTTGTCCACACTCGGCGGCTTGTCTAGCGCGGGATGCCCCAGACTGGGATGGTGGCAAGGGGGTCACAAGGGCAGGCGCAGAGATGGGCACACTCACTTAGAAGCACATGCAGGTCCACCGACTCCACCTGCACACAGCCACACATTTACATGGACCCCTCTCCCTCTCTACCTGTTAATGAAGAAGCTGAGGATGCGCTGTCCCTCCTCGCTGCTGGGCGTGGCCTCCGACATGGTGGCCACCAACATGCGCTTCAGCACACGGATGACACGCGCCAGCTCCTTGAACGTTGCTGTTGCGCTGTTGGCCAGGGCCAGCTTGAAGATAACCTAAGACGGGGAGGAGCAACGTGTGCAGGGTGTGCGTGACAACAGAGGACAGATCTGCAACATACCAGGAGTGCAGATAGGGTAAAGCGGATTTATAACATGCTTCATTTGTATGGTGCAACGCCACTTAACATATCCGAATTAATCACTCCCTTCATGGTGAAAGCCCACCAACACTCAGCCCACAGTCTCACTTACAGAACACAAATCACGACCAATAATACTCTTCAGACTCTCCAATTGGGAATCTGCGTTACCGGTAGTTATGCGAACAAAGTGGAGGGTTTGCACCACTTTAACGTGTCTGCCCACACTCACCTTGAGGTGGTCAGGGTCTCGTTTGATGTCCTTCTTGACCTCCTGCGCCACCTCAATGAGGATGCTGGCCAGCATCAGGTCCTCCTCATGACCGGGCTTGCCCTTGCTCGTCTTCATGATGGCAAAGGCCTCACCTGCACACCAGTGCCATCCAAGGTGGAAGAGCGCGGTCAGGGAGGTCATGCACTATCACGCAGCTAAAGATACTTGTGGAATGTCGATATCAGTCTTGGCCCACATTTATGTAAAGCATAGGAAGGGGATGTGCAGCTAGGATTAAGTGAAAACAAAACAATAATTCCCAAGGAAGTAGTTGTAGCATTTAGTCAACAATTTAGCGAGAGGGTTGAATTCAGAGCCCCAGCCCTAAAACTGGTCCAGTCCAGCGCAAATGAGGCAGAGCATCCTCTTGAGCGTGATAAGGTGCATTGATTATCATATTCGCCCCCCCCCCCCCTGTTGAGTCTCACCCTCCAGACCCGTGAAGATGATGAGCAGGTGCTCTGCAAACTCATGCATGCCAAAGGGCACCTGCTGCAGCGTGCACATGTTCTCCAACAGCTCAGCCTGCAAGGAGAGGAGGCAGATGGCAGGTAGGTAGTGTCAAGGAGGGACAAGCAAGAAGGGGCAGAGCTTTTGAGGAGAGAGGCAGGCTATGTTGAGCGCCCTAGTCCGCCCCATCTGTCCCCCGCCGTACCAGCTTGATGCCGGACGTGTACAGCTTCTTCCGGTGTAGTGCGTGCTTCACGTTGACGATGGCGGCCATGAAGGGGGTTGAGGTGATCACGTGGGCATGCTTCCCGGACAGGAGACCAATCTGCAGGGGGCAGGCAACACACGCTCAACCAATAGATACAAGGGCAAAGGTGAATGGACACAAGAAGGATAGGAGGCACCAAAAGGCTGTGTTTTCTGAACAGACCCTGAGCTTGAGCGCAACTGGGGCTGCCCTGGCTGGTCTTGATGACTCAAGCACCCATGCGCACTAGGCCGGAGCAAAGGGTGCAGGCCCGACTAAAGCAAGGGAAAGGTGTACCGTAAGTGTACCCCCTCAGGGGCTGCTATGCTTCCAAGTGCAAGCGTTGTTACTTTCATTGCTTTGCTAGTGCCGGTGCTTCAGCAGCAGAGACAACGGGTGGGAGGTTTCAGGTTTGCATGCTACACCTGTACCAGGCCAAGGGACTGTGCTTATGGATGATCCTAAATCGGCACTGTGCTTACTAAAAATCAGGTGTGGCTGTTGAATTGCTTGTCAATTTGCAATACATGACGGCAGAGAGGCTTGCGGTACTCCGATTAAGCAAATTTGCATGTCCAGGGGCGGAATAAAAAGAGGGCAGGGCATTCAACAACTGATCTTGCCATTGACAGAGCATTAAAATACATTATTGCAAGCTTTTGCCCAAGGCCGTTCCCGCCCAGCTTTTATTTCCATCATTTGGTAGACTCATTTGATTCTCTGTATCACTCCTCAGTTAACATATTGACAGGACCAGCGTGCATCGCGCCTACCTGGCAGCCCACCCAGACACACAGCATGCGCAGCTCGTTGAGCACCATGACCTGGGCGGTGGATACAGTGCCAGTGTCCACCACCTTCCGGATTTGGCCCGCGTAGAAGAAAGTGGGCAGCAGCAGCGGGCGCAGGCCGTGCAGGTTGGAGCCTAGGTCCAGCCGCACAAACTTGAGCATGGAGACCTGGGTGCACATTCAAATGAAAGGGCTTTGGGTACCAGCATTCGGATTACAGTGGCTTCAGTTTATCATAGCCTGCTCCTGGGTGAAGGGGTTAAAGCTGTACACCAGAATCCACACCACGAGCCATGCCGGGCAAGTGAGGAATGCCTACACCCTATTCCATAGAGGCGGGCATGTAATGCACCTCTTATGGCACCAGCATTGATCAGCATTGCCTGATTTCATGATGGCAATATTATTTGTGTTATAATCCAATTCTTTTTAGATAAATAGATAGCGTGACCTCCTTTGCAAAGGTAAAGGAAGGTCCCTGTTTGGTTGTTGCACTGGTCAAGCTGCCATGCAACCTTTTAGGAATCATTCATCAGGAGAGCGAGGCATAACAGAGGGCCACACTATCAGGGCTTGCCCTCCACTTGTTTTTAGGTGTTGCCAGATCGCCTCCTCCCCTCCCTATTTGTGATTAATCTTTGTCCTCTCTACAGTCACCCACCTCCTTGTCACTGATGATGTCCCCCATCCTCATGTCGTCAATGACATCATCCCAAGCGCTGGCAAACGCTGTCCACATCATCATCTGAGCAACGGGGGGGAGCACGAGGGAAAGGTGTTTGAGCTGCTGCACCGACAAATGTTGTTTCATCATGAGGCACCCCCCTGATGCTGCATCCACCCCCGAGGTGCGTCCTATAACGAAAAGGGAGGGCACTGTGACTCTGTGAGTGCTGGCTGGGGCATCACAGAGCACAGCCACACTCCCCCCTTCCTTATTCATACCTGATACATGACGTCATCCAGCTCTGCCTCCTCCGGCGCATACGCCGTCTCATCCATTCCGAGCATGGTCATGGACGCAGTGCGCTCCTCGTCCACAGCCAGGATGCTCTTGAAGTGCTGCTTGGCAGTCATGGACTCTGGCCGGGCTCCGCGAGACGCAGTGCCGCTGGGGGTGCGATCTCTCATACGGGCGCTGTTGTGGCCGCTGCGGGTAGAGGACTGGTCGCTGCTCCGCACGCTGCCCGACATGGCCTGTAGGGGAAGGGGCGTCAGAGAGAGAGGGAGAGACATGGCATTGTTGAGCGCCGCAGGAGGTAGCCTCAGAGAGCCATATGGGGGGTGAGCATTGCAGGGCTGCATGGGCACAGGTCCAGGCTGCTGGTGTGTCAAACCGTCAAACCCTAGGGCACATGGTTCAGCGCATCAACATATTCAACACCCTGGTCCTTTTATACAGCGCATCGCTTACACACACCTGGGACATCGAGCCCGCAAGGTCCACCAGCCTGGCTGCCAGCTGGGTTGCCCCTCTTGATCCGCTAGCGGAAGGAGGTGTGTAGTTGCGTGGCAGCTTCTCGTTAAAAGGCACGTGGGACGCATTGGCTGAATCCTCCAGGCTTTCAGAGGAGGCGCCAGCAGATGTCGGACTGCCTAAGAGCTCGGGGTCGGCACGCGGTGCCTGGGAGCAGGATGGGATCATGATGATTTCCAGCAACACCATTCAAGACTAGGGTTTATCTGTCAAGAGTGTAGGGAACAGCAGCTTGCAGGTCAAGTCATGCTGCGGGCATGGGCATGCCTGCTGCAGTGGCTCATCTTGCAGGCCTCATGTATAAGGATATATCATTATATTTAAAAGTAAGTATGCGGGGGGATTATGCTGAGGGGATTTGCCTTTTCTAGCAGGATCCCTCTGATCTGCCTTGTCGGGTCCATTGTGTCGGGTTGGTTGGGCGGGGCAGCGGAGCCTCAACATCATTTAGCACTTGGCTGCTTGTCCCAGTCCTAATGCATGAGGTGCATCATGAAGATGTGGGTGATCCTGGTTAAAACTTTCAGTGTTCAGGGTGCAGGGTTGAATCCCACTCTTGTTGCATGTGTTCCAGTGCAGCATCCCGTCCAGGCACTCACCTGGGCACTCCTGGCACTTGAATTCCCACTCCCTGCAGCCTTCCTGCCGCGCGTGCTGCTGGTGATGCTGGCCTGCCGAAGCTGAAGCAGGGCCTGCTGCCCGTAGCCCACCTAGGGGATCAAGCAGGCAACACAGGAGACAATGTCAGTGAAATGCAGAGGTCATATAGGGCTCCAACCAAAAAGGTGTGGGGGCTGGGAAGTCCAATATATTTCAAGGAGGGTTCCGGCGCTCGCCACCACCAGGAATAATTTCCAGACCACCCGAGGCACCCAACCATGCAGTTATAGGTATCCCTCAACTCCGCGCACCACTCCCCATGTATCATGATAAACTGGTGGATGGGTAGAACCGACCGGCCATGGCCGCAGTGCATGGGGCCGCACTTTCCCCCTGATAAGGTCCAGGGGGGCATCCCTTCCCCAGCAGAGGAGCAGCAACACGGAATCCAAACCATATCTTCAGGTGCTGATGTTCGTAGGAGTCCTGAATTCTGAACATCAAAATATTTCAATTAAATCCAGTCCCACCTCGTCCAGCGCCTCCTCTGGATACGAGTCTTCAGCCAAAATCTCACTCCCCTGCAGGCAACACATGCACAGGACTTGGGTTGTATGTTGGGGGTTGAGGCCTTGAAGGCATTCCCCTCCCTGTGAGAACTAGGGTATTGCAGGATAGCGCTCCCAGCGTCTAGGGTGCCTCCACCCACTCTGCAAGGCCGCAGCTGCCTTTTCTGGCCAGCTTACAGGTGCCCTGGATCCAATACCCGTTGAACCTACCACTTCATCAATGCAAGCCTAAAGTAAAATGCCCTGCAACAACAGAAAACAAGTTTGCCACCCCCAATCTGCAAGCCTTAATTTTACACCCATCCAACCATAAAGTATTTGCTATTTCCCGCACCCCTCTCAGCCCTCACCTTGGTTGCCGTAACAGTGTTGAGCTCGACCTTCATGCGATCGCCAGGGGCCATTCCCCACAGCGACGGGTCGTTTTGATTGCCCCTTGAGCTGCTCATGTCGTTGCCCCTTGCACTGCGTATCTCGCTGCCGCCGCCGCCACTGCCGCTCCCAACATCGGCATGATAGCTGTTGAAATTCACCACATGCGTTGCGTTGTCGTCGGGACCAGGGATTGGCTGCTCCAACACCTCGTCCAGCCCTGACATAGGCGTTCTGCAGTCCTTCGAGGCACGTGCTGCAAGCTGCGAGGTACAGCATGAGGATGGAAATCAGGATAAGCATGGGCAATTTCTACGCGGGTCGCATGTGGGTTCCTGCCATCAAGGAGTTTCGGAACACCCTCCATCTGGGGCCCTGCCCTAATCCTGACACGCAGCTTGATCTCCAGTCCTGACCACTAGCCTGCCCAGGTCACCTGACACCCTCCCAAATGTGCAGGGTATGCCCTGAGCAGCACTTGAAACCCTAGAATGACATGCCCTGACCCTACGCCCCCCTGCTCTGCATCTGACCCTCCGCCGCAGACCCCCAAGCAGCCACGTCCCACCTTCTGGTGCCTGCTGCTGGCAGCTAGTAGGTAATCACTGAAGGTGTGCACCTGGTTGCTGCTCCCCGATGGGCCACTAGGTTGCTCCTCCTCCTCTACGACGCCGGGCATGGTTCTGGCTTGGTGCAGGTAGGCGGTGAGGCCTGGCCTGTAAATACAGGGGAGGGTGGGCAGGGCGTTAGGGGTGGGCAATGGGAGCTCTTACACCCTCCCCCTTGACCTCCCACACATCAAGCTCTCCCACGCTGTACATCACATACCTGCGTTGCGCACCACATGCTTTACTAAACAAAACATGGCCATGCTGTACAACAAATACCCCAAATGTACAGCACATACCATAGTTGTACAACAAATGCCCACATTGTACAGCACATGCCCGCATTGAACACCTCATACCAACACCGTACAGCACATGCCCCTGCTGTACAACACCTGCTGTTCACTCACCCTGAGCCTGATCCCTCCTGCAGGCTGGACCCTCCGGCCCTGGAGTTAGAGGAGGTGGAGCGGGAGCTGGCTAGGGAGCCGGCGCGGGCAACAGGCCCCTGCAGCTTGCGCATGGCCACGCTCATCTCTGATCCCGCATTGGAGGTGGTAGGATCATCAGGAGCGGTGGCCTCTACTTCACCCGGGCCCTCCGTCGCCTCACCCACTGCAAGGCCCAAGGTGTCGTCCCTGCTGTATGGGGTCACCGGTGTACCGGTATCATAATTTAAGACATAATCAGTAACCTGCGCGTCATTCTGCACTGTCATGTATGTTATCTTTCACATAATACATCCAATCGCCATTATTTTGCTCTTCACAGATGCTTGTCGTGACCTATTTGTGTGAACGAGTGCAGCTCCTTTTACTGGGAAGTCAAACTGAGACTGCTGGCAAACAGGGGTCGTTTATCTCAACCCTAAATCTTCAACTTAACACTTGTGAGTAAATAACTCAATGATTCCCACGTTTTTCACAAACCCAGGTAACTTTTCCCAGTGCCGAATGGGGAATTGGGTCTGGCAGCTGGGGCTGACTGCCCTGTTGCATGGTCCTGGAGATGCTCTCAAGCAAGGAACTGTGGTTTATAAAACAAGGCAGAGCTACCAGTATCAGCACAGGCAATATTGCGTGACTGGGCTAAATCGTCTACAGGCAAGGAGCACAGGGTTTCGGAGTTAGGTGGCGGGACCTGCCGCGCATGGTATTCACTCGGACCCAACCCGCTGCCCCACTCGACCCACTTGTGGCCGATGCTGCTCTGGTGTTTGCTTGAGCTGGTGAGGAAATTCTTCAACTTGTTGAAAGTGCTGGGTGCATCGGCCTCCTCGGAGCCGGAGTCAGACGAGCCCTGGTCATGGCCCAGATTGCGCGCAATGGACATGAAGGGACGCAGCTGGGGAAGGGGGGGGAGGGGAACGGCGTGCATGGGCGGAGAGGCTCGTCAGGGAGGGGATCAAAGAAGACGCTTTAAGCAGGGATTTGCAACAAAAGCCTGGGACGAGGCCAGTTCTTTGACCCCATTCACGACCATCTCCTCACCATGATCCTACACCCGGCACATCTGGACCCTAGGCTGGACGGGTCCGTATGCAGCGTTTGAAACCTGGGCCATTCACCCCCCCCTATGCCCACTTGATGATCCGCGGCAAGCGCAACAGGTGCGGGTAAAAACAGGCAAGGGCAGGGCGAGGGGCTTCCTGACCCACGACTGCATGTGGGTAAAACAGGCAAGGGCAGGGCGTGGGGCTTCCTGTCCCACGACTGCATGTGGGTAAAAACAGGCAAGGGCAGGGCGTGGGGCTTACTGACCCACTGCTGCATGTGGGTAAAAACAGGCAAGGGCAGGGCGTGGGGCTTACTGACCCACTGCTGCATGTGGGTAAAAACAGGCAAGGGCAGGGCGTGGGGCTTACTGACCCACTGCTGCATGTGGGTAAAAACAGGCAAGGGCAGGGCGTGGGGCTTACTGACCCACTGCTGCATGTGGGTAAAAACAGGCAAGGGCAGGGCGTGGGGCTTACCGACCCACTGCTGCATGTGGGTAAAAACAGGCAAGGGCAGGGCGTGGGGCTTACCGACCCACTGCTGCATGTGGGTATCCCTGCTGTGCTTGCACCCTGCAAGCCAGGCGCCTGGGCAACCAAGGGATGGCAATGGGAGGCAGACCTCCCCAAGTCCTGAGCAATGACCCTGCCCCCTCCCTTGACGCAGCTGCTCAAGGCCCACGACTCCCCCTCAGCCCTTAACACCATCTCTCCCACAACCATGCCCTTCCCCCCTCCACACCCTGACCGCCTAGTGGCCCTCTCATTACCTGGTTGGGCGCATCGTGATGGAACACCTCTCCCGGAGAAAGTGGCACCTCCATCCCCCCGGCAGGGACCAAGGAGACCTGCCGCTTGGGCCGTAGGATGCCCTCAGCCTCATCCAGCCTACGCTCCACCTCCTCCTCCTTGCGCCGCTCCACCTCCTCCTCTTTGCGCAGCGCAGCCTCCTCCTCCTGAATAAGGGTTTCAAAGGCATCAGGGCTCAGGGCTTGAAGCGCCTGGATGGTAGCGAGGATTCCAGGTGAGCTGATGAAGGCACATGCCCCATCCAGTATGCCTTGCCCAACAGGTACAGGCAAGAGCACAATGTCTCCAATGGCCATAATACCGAGCAAGAGCACAATGTCCCCAATGGCCATAATACACCCCGAGCACCTTTTTCTTCAGCCGAGACACCGCCATGCGCTGGTATTGCTCGTTCATCGTGTCGGCTGATGAAACCGCCTTCTTGGGTGGCTTAAGAATTTTCATGCTGGAGGCCCACCTGCATGCATTCATTGGAACCATACCTTTTTAATAAGATATAATACGTGTGTGGGGGGTCAAGAGATTCAACCCCAAGGCCAGGGACCAGGGGAGACTGGGGCACCAGAGCTTAGGGGGCTGAAGGGCCTCAACCCTAGACCCTAAATCCTTAACCAGAGCATGGGGTTCCGGCCATAACCGTAGGTGCACCATCGCCTATAATTCATGAACAGCAATTAACATAAATAGTAACAGACATCATCCGATACTGTGGCGACAAGCGGCGCACCCACTGTACCGACAGAAGTGAAGCCACCCCCCCACCGCGGTTGGGATGACCTGCATCATAGCAGCTTCGAATGTCAGATACAAGGGAAGTTTTAGGCCCACCTCTTGCTGTTGTTCTTGAGCTTGGCCAGGCCTCCCACAGACTCCATGGCCAGATCTGCATGCTCCACCTCCTACAGCACATGACCATGCAGAAAGGCATTCAGCTATGAGGCTGAAGAGTAACAATCCAGCTAATTTCACACCCTTTCAAGCAAGGCTTCATCAAGCACTTTCTAGCAAGGCCTTATGAATCAGGTATATTATAAGCATTTTGTTGGCGTCGTTTTTGTTAGCATCCTGCAGTGGGCCTTACGGCTGACATTGGTCACGATTAACCGTCCCTTTCGGAGAGAGGCCCCCGGGGTCCCTACAGCAACCTCTTTTCTGGCGGGTCGGGGCGCTTACCTCCAGTCCATCCATACCGGGCGGTGAGGTGAGCGGAGAGGTGGCCACTGGCCGGGAGCGACGATCCATGTTGCGCAGCTTGGCGGCCACCGCTGCCTCCATGTCCTTCATGGTAGCCAAGCCTGAGGGACAGGGCAGAGGGCACAGGGCCTCAGGCACGCCAGCAACACAGCATTCACATCGCCAGCCAATGGTGTCCTTCAATGCAATGCTACAGAGGTGCCCCCAGAAGTTATGGACAACATCTCTTCACCTTCCCTGAGCGGATCCCAGGGTGGGGAGGGTCTGCAACACTGCCCATGTCACAACCCTGCTTCATCTTTTAGGGAGGGAAGCATGAAGGGGGGAAATGTTCATGGAATAGTGGACCCTGTCCAACGTCGCTGATGGCCTAAACAAGACCTGCTGCCCAACCACCGAGCCTATACATGGCACCTCTGCACTATCGCCCCTCCCACATCGCTGGCAGCTCACCAGTGCCCGCCGGCGCCACTTTGTTCCCCCTCTTCACACTGTTGTTCAAGGTATGCTTCAACAGGGTGGACCTTCTGGCGCCATTCTCCGTGACCTTTGGGGTGCGCCAGAAAGCCGACGCCTCAGTCTTGGCCAATTCGGTCTGCGGCGTTCAGTGTTCCGATCACAGGGGGGGGGGATAGGGGGATGAGAAACGGGACTGAGGGAGAGTGTGTGAGCATAATCAAATCACCCGATTACTTGGGGCACTTTGCCCGCTACATAGGGCACCCGCCCGTGCCGCAGTGGAGCGAAGTGTACCTGAGAGCCTGCCCGGGAGACTCCTCGGGAGGCTGCTCGGGAGGCCGCTTTTGAAGCCGCCGACGCGCCTGCTGCAGAGCGGACGCTCCTCCCAGTGCCAGCCCGTGACAGGGCGCGTGAGGCCTGCTGGCTCTTCATCTCCTCGGGAGACAGGACCGCCTTCTTGAACATCAGGCCATCAGTCACCACAGCGTTAGCAAACCTGGGGGCAAGCAGCAAGGGCAGGGGTCAGGGCGCTGGAAGGAGTGGTGTCACAGGATCCAACATATGTTTACTGCACCCAGGAGCAAGGCAAGGCAGGACACTGCTCATGGCTAGTTCGATATGAGGCAGGGTGAGACACGCTTACAAAACTATGTTATCCCCTCATCAGTTTCCCTTCTTTCACCCTCGACGCTTCTCCCTATGCCAGCCCACCTCTTCCTCTCCCCTGGCCCTGCCTCCCTACACTACCCGCACATCCACTAACCATCCAGACACAACATCCTCTGACCATCCTCTGACCTATCAGAAATCCCAAAACCCAAGAATTTGAACCCCAAACCCTGCAGCCTCACTTCCGGGGGCCATTCCCGTCGTCTGATGAGTCATCTCCGTTCCTGTCCACCGTGAACAGGTCGAGCTTGAGCGCTGCCAGCCGATTGGCATTCCCAACCTCCGACATGCAACGATGCCACCACCTAGATTGGGATTGGGAGAAGAGGGATCAGGATTGAGGGAGGTGACATAGAGGTCGATGGCAAAGTGGAGAAATCATACCGTTACAGCTACGCATGGAACAAACCCTCAGATGTGTCTCGCCACCAACTAGGAAGCCAGCATCAGGGTGGTTGAAAAAACCACACCCCTCATCACATACACATACACCCCCCAGCGACTCCCCCACCTGGCCCTGCACCCTACTCCCACCTACACCTGGCTCCCTCCCCCCACATCCTCCCTCCCCACCTGGCGGGTGCTCTGTAGAACTCATTGACGACGTCATCCCAGCCAGACAGCACACCCAGGTCCAGTTTGAGCATGCCCACCATGACCCCAAAGATGGTGGTCGTCACCTGCGGGAGGGAGGAAGTACAGCGCTAGGTGGGCAGTACAGCAGCAGGGAGGCGGTACATTCAGCACCAATGTGGTTGCTGTGGTTTTGTTCCATCATCAAAATATCACCGTCACATTAGTGCCCACGATTTGCCTACCAGCAGTCATTCCATTGTTCACAGGCGGCGTTGTTACATGCACAGTTCATTGCCTGCGGCTGTCAGCAGGCGGTCAAAGGGCTGCGGCCTTCGGGTCTCAGGCCTTCAAACAACCAGGGATGCTTTGGGACTGTTTTATTTTGGTTCTGCCACATCTTGCTATGTTCGGTTGCCCCCCTCGAAAACCACTGAATGCGGATGTCAGCACGCTGCACCAAGAGATCTTTCATTTGCACATCCGCACTCTGGGCGAGGCCTTGCAGTGCCAGTCCTTTCCCTTCCTCCCTGCCCACCTGGTAGAACAGTGACGTGTCCATGAAGAAGATGAGGATGTAGGGGAAGATTCGGGCCAGGGCCAGGATCCAGTCACCCCCCACACAGGGGGCACCCCAGTACCTAAGAACAAAACACACACAAACACATTAGTGCCCATTCACAGGTGCTATTTCATACACATCATGGGGGTGAAAGGGTGAATGGGGGTATCAGGTATGAACGAGGGGGTCTACAGGCACACAATTGGCCCCAAAGCGGGAGAATTGACAGGGCCAGGCACCGGGGAAGGATCCAACGCGATGGACAAATAGACACCTGAGGCGATCTGAGGACCAGGCCATGCTGACTGGATATGCTGACTGAACAGTGCCCAGGAGAGCCACGAGGCAGGAGAGCCACGAGGCTGTCTCAACGAACCTCCAAAAGAGGCAGATATCTCACATATAAAAAATGTGACAAGGCATAAGACATCCTGTAAACCAAAAGGATGAAATGCACCTTGGACAAAGTCTGGATACAGCAAGTACCTATATCTAAGTGACGACCTTAAGACTTGGACTTACGCAGTGGTCCAGTCAGGCTGTGCGCAGCCGAGCCATCCTCGCCTCATGATGGTTTTCAGGGGTATCACCACGGGTTTGCACACAATGTAGTAGTCAAAGGGCACCTAGGACATGCAGGGGGGGGCGGGCAGAGATCAGGGTGAGAGATCAGGGTAGGAGAGGCGAAAGGGCTACGCAGCAGCAGTGCAAAGGGTGAGCAGAGTGGGGTGGACCTGTGCTGCACAAGTATTTCAGGATAAGGGATGAGGAGGGATACGGCCTAAGCTACCTTCCCAAGTCGGGCTAGAGACCATCTGCCCCCAAAGGCACCGGGCATGCCTTCACATTCCCACTGCCAGGTGGGCCAACAGGGAGGGGGGAGCTACCAGGCAGCTGCCTCGCCCAACTCAAACTTCTGCTCAGAGGTAACAAGCTGTCAGACAGCTTAATTTCCCAACACATAACACTTGCTCCCGATTCAGGCACAAGCCCATGGCCATTTTCACTTCCCAGCCCGCACACTAGACCCCTGGCAGGTACTGCTGCCTGCCTGCCTATCCGTTCAGTCTCCTCCCTCCGACGTGGGTCGCCCTCACGCCCTCACCTTCATGCCCATGGCCAGCCCCCAGAAGAGCACATCCCATGCAAACAGCTTGTACTTGGTCCCCTGGGGCATGTACATCCAGCAGGTGGGGTCCTGGAAGGTGCCGTGCCCCCGCATCCACTTGGGCGCGTTGAGCATGGACATGAAGGACACGATGTAGCCGTCGCGCGTGGTGGTGAGGAAGTGGAGCATGTACAACCCAAAGTAGATGGAGGCAAAGATGTACCAGTAGGTGTAGGCGTAGTCCTTCAGGGGGCCATACACCCAAATGGCCACGAACCTAGGGTGGGTGAAGGGGGGGGGGCGAGGTTTGGGGTCCAGGGTTCTCAGGATCGAGTTTATAATGCAAGGGAGGACGAAATTGTGTGTCTTGTGCAGTATGGAGTATTCAGGGCACCCTGCATCACCTTAGGCCCCACGTCCCAGCAAGGGCTCACATCAGCTCTGCCTAGGGTGTGGCTCTCTGAAGCACCCAACAGTTAACCCAGGAGGACGGGCAGCACACACACACACACACACTCCCAGGGACAGAAAAGGCTGCCTCTGCCGGCTTCTGCTAGCCCCCTACACCCTCCCTGCCTTCAAAGCCAGCCACTGATCCCCACCCAAGCCCTCTACAACCTGCCTCGCCTCACATGCAAAATAGACAGCCCATCCACACACGTCCTACCCACCCCCCGGCACACGCACCACACTTGGGCCACCAGGGCCAGGAGCACCCAGAACAGGAAGCCCCAGAAGATGTTGGACGGGGTACCCTCAATGACGTGGTGGCGGCGCTCGTTGAACCTCTCCGCAGCAAAGGAGTAGGCATACTGCTGCTGCCCCTCCTCACTCTTCTTGGCGCCTGGGGGCACAAAGCACGGGACAAGGTTAGACAATTTATAATCCTGGTCCCTGCCCGCCCCTATATCCTACCTGCCCGCTCTGCACTAATGTACCTGTACCTGTACTACCTGGGGTGCATGACTTGACAAAAACACAATGCAGAGCCCTTTGAGCATGGCTGCATGCACATACTTAGATCATATGCCTGGAGGCGTTGATATGGGAAGCAACCTGCACTGCATGAGCAATGGTTAGGCTGCGCTAGTGTGCACATGTACGCGCGTGCATGAGGATGCTAGCGGCGACGCACCTGCACGCGTGAACATGCAAGCATTCACACACACACACCTTTGTCCCTGTGTTGCCCTCCGTTGGCCTCATAATTGAGGTGTGCCCGCATGTTGTTGGTCTGCATCGGCATCTTGTTCTTGCTGCTGAACACTTTGTTGAGGGTCGTGGACAGAGGCTCATTCGGCTCCAGGGTCATAAACCTGGGAGGAGGGAGATCGGCAATGTGACAGGGGGGGGTGGGGGGCATAATTACCGTACATTTGCCTCCCCTCATGATTCATGTTGTTTGGGGTTGCGGGATCCATGAATACAAACTATCAGTTGTCGACGCCAGATCCAGTCGGAAATTAAAAGTTCAAAGGAATCGTTTTTTTTACCCGAGGTTAGGCAAATCAAGTCTCAGTAAATAAAATGGAAATACTACACCACCCGTCAATGGCTAGCAGCACCCGTTCAGGGCCACCACTCCTGGCATCAGGTGCTCAGGGTATCCTTCTGGAGGCCTGGCTGTTGATGCTGCCCCTAATCGTCCAGTCAGCAGTGCCGGGCCCTTTCCAACAAACTTTTGTGTACCAGCAGTGGTGTTATGTTATCACCGTTATTCTGACGCTGATCCAGCGTACCCACGTGCTCCACTTACCAGTTGCAGATGCGCTCCAGTGCCTTGCACCAGGCCATGGTGAGGATGGGGGACGACAGCCAGAACCAGTCCAGGCCCTGAAACGCGTACACCTGGCGACACAAGCGGTGTAGGGTTCAGGGTGTGGGGCCCCCATCATGCACATACTTGACAGGAATCAGGCTTCTCCAGGCACATCAATCCTTGTCAGTAAGGTGAAGGTCATGGCATATCCAGCAATAATGGGAAGCCGTGACACCTGGAGTGCCAACAGGGGGGAGGGTAACTGCAGCAGGCGCGGAGCCAGGGCCGCATCTGACCGCATTTACAGACAACTGCATTTTCATAGATCAGAAACAGGGGGGATGCCAAGGTCATGCCACCCCTACCCCCCCCCTCCTCCCAGCCCCCCCCCCCCTGCCCCCTTCCTCCCCCTCACCTGGATCAGGTGGAAGAGCACGAGGTGGAAGGAGAACACTCTGTAGTAGGCGCGGTACACTGCAGCCATGCAGCGCCGCTCACGGTACGTCTTGACAAACACCTTGGTGCGGTAGAAGTCGCTTGCGACCTGCGTACAGAAGGGGGCGGGAGGGGCAGCAGTCACACAAGCAGTGCTGCCCATACACTTGGCCCTGGCCAAAGATGCAGACATAACAGCAACGACAGAAGCGCAAGTTTTTGCTGCATGCGTCATGGCAGCAGCATAAGGGAGTGCAGCAGGAGGGGGTGGGGAGACACATTAGGCTGGAATGAGGGAGCCCATCAGATTGGGACAAGAACAGCAGGTTTAGGGAGGGGTGTGAAGAGTGAGAGTACAAAGCTGACAGTCGTCAGGGCAGAGCAAATGAGTTCAACCCCGTAGCCAACTCCTGTTTCCACCGACATCGGCAGCAAACGGACATACCTGCCAAGGATTGTAGGCGGATCTGAAGTAGATGCAAGGGATCTGAAGCTAGTATCAAGTGTGCATACTTCAATCAATCACGCACCTGGGGGTCAAAATTTGCCAGGGAGTGTTTGGCAAAACCCAGGTTGGTCATCTTGTGATAGGCCTCATTGGGGGAGCCCTGCTCCAGGTCCGTGGCCGTCACCTGAGCAGGGGCAGGCAGCAATGAGAGACATGAGGTTCAATTAACAGGGTGAGAGGGTGTATTCATTGACTGCAGGGTTTTGTTTAGGGTTTGCGCAATTTGTTGCCACCAGCAGGCCCCCCTATGACGTGTAACTGTATAACACATCCCCATCGCCATCCTCCAGCTGGCAGCCGGACGGGACGATTCCAGCAAGAGGTCCACCAGTGCACCATCATACAAGCAGCCATCTCTTCCCTCTTCCTCCTCCCCCCAATACAGGGCTTGTCAACAACGCTTGATCCAGCGTCAAGAAGTTGTGAGATTCGTCAGCTGACTGAGCCCACCCTTTGGAGTCCTATAGACCCGTCATCTGCGCCAAGCCAGGTCATAAACCTCTCAGCGCCCGTATCCAGCAGCAATGCCCAGCTGAACCTACCCCCAGCGCCCTGAGCGTGTCATGCACGATGTTGGTGTTGCACAAGGACTCGTTGAAATCGTCGTAGCCAATCCGGTGGGCCACATCCACGCCCAAGTTCGACAGGTGGTCAATCTGGGGGAAGAGAGGGTGGGGGGGAAAGTAGGGTGGGGGTACCCTGACACAAAAATGGTTTTGGGGAGGATGGCAATGAGATGGTGACAGTGGCAGTTGCATCAGCAAAAGCTATGAAATCAAACATACTTGGTGAGCTAGAGAAGGGATCGGGCGTTTACATCCTGGCTGGTCTGACCTTTGTCGCTCTTCCGACCTATGTAATTTTAGGGATGTGATTGTGTCATGCAATCAAAGATCTCTGCATGCGATCTTGTACAGGGAGCAAGATGCTGTAATTTTCGACAGTTTTCTTTCTCTACTTGTTCCCGCATTCTGTACTGCAGCTCTCTGTACTGCAGCACTCCACCTTAGGGTAGCCGATCAAACCCCCCACGTCTCATGACACGTCCCCTCATATCATGCGGCATGACATGAACCTACCCTCTCCAATCCCCCCACACACCTCGTATGACATGACCGAGAAGATGGGAGTAACGATGCGGTCGCACCAGAAGCCTCCATCCCCAAACGCAATCAGCTCCGCCACAACATACCTAGAGGCCAACAGGGAGCGCACTTGAGGAGGGGTGGACAGAATATAATTCGCGCACACACAGGTCAAAGAAGGCAGGCCCTGCGCCCGGAATGCAGGGAGAATTTGTATCTCAAACAAGACAAAAGCTGGCAGGAGGACATACTTTCTCGCACACACAGGAAGATTGCAGGCCATGCTCCCTTGACCCATCCCTCTCAGAACAGCAATCAACATCCTGAAGTTATAGTTCAATCAGTAACCCTCACTGCGCAATGTTGGCTGAAATAACGAGCTTAAACACTGGCTTATGTTAATACGCGAAGTACAGTAGATTTCAATTGCCTTCCCTCATATACGGATAATTTATTCAATACTGCACTGGGCATGGGACATCGACAAAACCGGCATTTCCAACTGATACTGGTGATGACAGTCGTTCAATATCTACAATTAGTCTTTCATCCCCTAACCACGGTTGTAGGCTAGGCAATTCAAATCTTCTGTAACAGTAAATAAATTGTTGAAAAGCAACTGAATCAAACCCCGACCACATACTGCGGCCATTCTCAGCTGGTTCCTTTATCGACGACCTTGGGTGAACTCATGATTGGTTGTGTGTTTGTACACTGATGATATACCCCATACATAATTCCCCCCTCCCCTTCAATGGCCATAGGACACATTTGTCAGCAGCTAGGCAGTGAGCCGTTCACGGCTCGTGTAGTTTAGTTTAACAATATGCAGCAACACATGCAGTACAGCAGGACAACAGGCATGATTCAGTCCGTGCCGCCAGCGAGCAGCTTGCACGTGGTCCCTGCAGCAGCTCACCTGTCCTCGCTGGACATGACCACGCTCTTGAGTCGCACCAGGATGGAGGACACACGGCCGCAGTCCTCAGGCCGCATGCGCTTGGGGTGCAGCTGAGGAGAGGAGGAGGAGGGGGGTATGACGCAGAACTCAGGGCCAAGGGTGCAGAGCGCAATGCCCAGGACACAGGGTTCAATGCCTATGGAGGGACGGTCCACGGTGCAGGGTTCAGGGATTATGATCCGCGACAGTGCGTAGGGATCCTGCCCTCTAGGACCTAACGGGTGCTTTGAAGTTGGATCCAGATGCAGGTCCCAGTATTGAGGCTCCAGTCTTAGCCCCCAGTACCTGCAGGGTGTTCTGCACTTCCATGATGACGTGCTGGTGCTCGTTGCGCAGCTCATGATGCTTTAGCCGCAGGTTGTCATTTGCCTGGGGCAGGTCGTGGGACCAGAGCTCTGCCATAAAGGGGCTGTGGTTCATGGTCCTGCAGGGGGGACACCATCCAGTGGAGGGGAGAACCACATTTACATCAGCAGGCAGAGGGATGAGGAGAAAGGTCACAGTCAAAGGGTGTGGGGAGGACGTGATGCTGCTCGCCTCACAAAAACAGAAAGCGCAGCCACTAAGTTTGATTGGAGCAGATCCACCCTTTTTCTCCCCTCTACGCCAGTGTTCCTCCCTCCCCTCACAAGACCTATGTCCCCTTCCTTCCTCAACAGCAGCTGCCCCCCCCACTCAAAATGTGTCCTCCCTCCCCCACCAGAACAGGAACCACAGCAGCTCCGGAGTGTGCCTCATGGATGAGGCCTCTGAGTAGATAAGGAAGTAGAGCGCCAGCTCGCTGCAGAGCCCATGAGTGCACCTTACGTGGTGATAGGGGTGGGTCTGCAGCACCACCTGCAGGGCAAGGAAAAGGGGGCAGGGATCAAGGTTGGAGGGGAGGAGGAGGGGGGCAAAGAGAGCGAAGGTAGCGCAGTCACGAAGAATAGGGATAGATATGACCGTACCATTTAGGTTTTTTGACGCATGTATTAACGTCAGGCCCCCTGTTATGTTTCCCGCTTTTATTTCATCCTCCCTCCCGCCCCCCTTCTTGCCCCCCTGGCCCTCTCCCTGCAGGCTGCACTGGGGGCAGCACAACAAAACCTCAGCGCTAGCAGCTTGGACTGACTGCCCCCCCCCATCAGTGTCCAATGTCTACCATCATTGCAGTTCATGTGTGCACCGTTTTAAGTCAAACTCGGATTCAAAAGCTCTACCTGGGCAAAGGACGTGCGCCTGGACAGGCCCACCAAGGGCAGGTAGTTCTCGTCGTAGGACTTGAAGATGGTGCAGTGCAGCTCATACACTGCCTGCAAACAGCAGTTGCAACGTGGCAGTTAAAGACAGTTACGATGGCAATTACATGCCATGGCCAGAACACAGTTTAGCCTGACCTTGCGGAGTAGCGGGCGGAATCGTGTCACCTGTCCAGCCAGGAGGAGGCAGGCAAAAATATACTACTGCATAAGGACAGGTGAGCATGGCTAGTCCATCCCTCTCCTTGTGCCGCATGGACTCTGGTAACTTGAGGCGGCGGACCTACTGATACGCTTCCTTGATAAACTGGGCGCTAGATTGTGGTAAATGGGAAGGAGAGCAAGCTGGTCCATAAGGGAGAGAGGAATCAGGGGAAGTGGCCGGCATAGAGAGTATGATTATGTGCATGGGTTACGCTTGTCGAGGCACGGCAGCAAGAATGCACCACATGCATCACTTAGTCTGTATTTGTATTTTGGCATTTCACCCTCACCTTAGCAAAGCGCTCGTTGTTAGTGTCCTGCCCTCTATCTCGCCGCACATAGCCGTTGCGAAGGAGTAGACTGACCAGGTGGTCTGTGGCCAGGAAGATCGTTGAGGGAATAAACTCCTTGGACGCCTGCAGGGGGGGGGGGGGAAATGCACGTTTGCTGGCCCTCCATATTTGCACACAGATGTTTTTCACTGACCCTCAGCAGGACCACATAAAGCCATGTACCCTACCCCTTAAATACCCTGCCCCAGACACAAACCATTGCTGCAGCCTGAACCTCTACCCTACCGTCACATACATTTCCTACCCCTCCTCCTCCCCACATCCTCCCCTTTCCCATTCATCCCCAACACCCCCCCTTCCCTTGCCCACCAAGCATGCAATGCCCCTCCCTCCCCGAACTCCTCCAGCCCTGACCTGGGCCATGGTCTTGGGGCTAGCGTTGAAGGCCTGGAAGCCAAACACGCGGCCTACATGCCAGGTGATGGCATGGATCACATCCTCATAGCCATCCGTGGACAGGTTGGGCATGTAGATGGTGCAGGAGGCAGGGATGGGCTTCTCCACAGGCTTGTCTGCATCCTTGTCTGGCCTGAGGGGAGGAGGGAGGAGATGAGGCTGGGACACGGGGCGCAGGGCTCGACTGACATCATCAATTGCGATTTACGTCTGTGCGATCCAGTGCTAACACCTTGGAGCCGGAGCCTAAAACCACAAGTGGGAGGCTATACATGGTCTAAGCTTGGGGGATATGAACAGGGGCCAAATCCCTGTTGTCAGGCTGGAGGGGGGGAATCAGAAGGGGGGGGGGAGAGAAGAAAATATAATGGGAACAGAGAGTTGAAGGGCTGAATGGCCAAGCCTTTGATGCTAGTGATGCGATGTGGCCATGAGATCCGGCAACGGGCGCAAACTGCAATTTGCTTGTCAAAGATCGCTCTCCTGGAGGCAATACATTGGCCGTGTGTCCAACTGCCTGCATGCACCAAGACAAAACACAAACTCCACTGCACACCCTTAGGGCCCTCCCCTCCCAGATGCTGGTTTAAGATCAATTAGCACATAGCCCGCTCAACTGTTACAAAAACAACCACCCAGGGTATTCATCGCCATGAACCCTTTCCACCTGTTCCCTCCTACCCTTACTAACCACAGGGTCCCCACTGAAGTGCAACCCCCTACCCCACACATACAAAAGCAAGAACCTCATACATGAACCACCTAAACGGTCAATCCCAAGATATGTCAACATCTGTCGAGGCACCCCGGTATATGACGACAAATCCCGAAATACGTTGAGGTATGACAATGGACCAACGGGTAAGACAACGGGATTGACCAAAAACTGTCCAGTTCGAGGTGTGACACCAAGGGAGGGATGCAGAGAGGACAAAGAACATCAAAAACCGCAGCCTCTGAGAAGAAGAGTAAATCACTCATTATGTTTAGGCCAAAACCTTAGAAGATCTGAAGTACACCCTCAACTGACGGCTGATATGTAAACACCAATCCCCATGCAACACTCACGACAGCCACAAATCTACCGATCTCCAGCTTTCCAACACCGTAGTTCCTGCCACCCTGCCTGCCAGCCTCCCTGCCCTCCTCAACTCCCACCTACCCCCCAAGCTTGCACCCTCACCCTGTCTCGTTATGTGTCCCTTCTTCTTCGTAGTCATTGTCGTCGGGGGTGAATATGGACTTTTTCATTCCACCTGTCCGCCGGGGAGGCGCCGCACCTTGGTCCCCAAACGACGCCCGCTTGATCGCACTCGGCAGCACCGCGCCCTCCTGGGCTCCTTCGTTGAATGCGTAAAGCACGGGGTCGCTGTCCTGGCCTGAGTCCAGGGTATGACCTTGACCTTCGCCATAATGAACTGCAGAGCGAGGGCATACAGGAACAAAGCAGGGGGTCAGGGACAAAGGGGCTGAGTCCCACAGAAGGGAAGGAATATAAGTTCAACATCAATAAGCTACGCGTGGACAATGTGTGCACCTACGCACCTACTCCTTCCGCCCATCCGGGTCGTGTGTGGCCATGCATCCACCCACGCCCCATCACCCGTGCCCCATCATCAGGGTCATGTGCACACTCCTCCCTCACATTGGGGTGTTAGTTGCTACCCTGACCCACGTATCCCTCTCATACAGGTAGGGTGTGCCAATAAGCACCAACTTGGTGCCCCACTCCCAATAGGCTAGTGAGTGTGTGTGTGTGTTACCAATGTAACATGCACCCATTTCTCCCTCATATTCGTTCCCAGTGTGCTGCCATATCATTACCTTCCTCCTATTATAGCTGTGTGTGATAACATGCACTAGAAGCCTTCTCTCACAGTGGAGCAGTGTGTTTGCTGCCATGCACCCACTTCTCATCAGGGTAGTGTGTGATATGCATCCAGCCCCCCATTCCGATGAGGCACTGTGTACAACCATGCACCCAGCCTTCCCTCACATTAGGGAAGGTTGTACTACTGTGTAACCACTGATTTACGTTTTCACGCACATTGCAATTGACTGTCAGCAGTAAAAGTCGATGTGACAACGGTCATGGCATTCCCCTCTTGAGTGGTGCTAAAGGTGGGTTGTAAATGATCTGAAGCCCGGGGTAACAAAGATCAGTTGCAAGACAAGCCATCCAAGCCTGCAGTGTTCCGAACTCATCAAGCGAGATATTGCACAGCCGGGTGAGTGCGCCCTTGATGGGGGGGGGGCATTTGTAGGAGTTGCTTATGGGGTGCACGGCTACGTGCCTACCTTGGCCGCGCGCAGGGGCAACGCGGTGCTCCGTATCAACTCCGTCAGGATAATAGCTACCACTGCCATGTTGATAGCCGTCGCTGGGACCGTCATCATCTTCGAAGTCGTCGTAAGCGAGGTCCTCCCCCACTGACTCTACGACGACACTTTCCCTCCTCGTGGCAGGCGCCTTCATAATATCGGGCTTGGGGGTGAGTATGGACATGAGCTGAGCTGTAATTGATGGTGTGCCACTGGCTAGGCCATGGTCGGTCGCGCGTTCTGTGTTCTCGCCGATCCCCCCTGCTGCGTTGGACGTCCACATGCTGCAACTCGGCACCTTGGCGTAAATTATATGATGCTATGGGACAGCGTATTTAGAATAATCGTGAGTTTGGAGTGAGTGGGGAGCAACGGAACACGGCAAGGTCCCACTGTGCTGCAACAAGCGAGTCGATGGGTCTCGAACCGTGATACAGGTGAAAAGTTGCTTGATTACTATTGTGTGATTTAAATAAAGTGTGCCGAGCGGGCAGGGGCCAGCCCCATATCCTTAAATGGCCGGAGACCACAGCCACAGGTATTGAATCCAAGACAATGCCTGTAGTAGCCGCTCTGAATAGATGATAAATTGTGTGCGCATGATATGTCAGGTGGTCATTACGGGCAGGTTCAGAGTTATGACTTATGAGATGGACGTGAACGTGAGAAAGGCATGCCCGTCTGAGAGTGACCCGTATCCCTGCGTGTCAAGTTAATCTCGCGCCGTATTTATATAACGAGGCGTGTCCCTTGTGGCAAGTTAATCACTGTCAAGAGAGTCAGGTAAGAACTTGCCAGGAATGAAAGGTACAGTCCGCAACAGAGTCCGCAACGTCTTACAATGTCTCACAACCTTTTCATTGCGAAAAGTTGTAAAAACACAATTTGTGTCCAAGGCGGTGTCGGGGCCAGCCCTGGGAGTCTACGGTCTGGGTCTGGGGAATCACTACTACTTCTGCCCTAACTTCACAGCGGATAAGGATGGACGAGAGAAGCAGCGAGGAGCTGAGTTAACAACATTTCGTAACCCTGGGCTCGTTAAACTGCACTTCGCCTGAAAACACCAACCCATGGCTCTGGCCCTGCCCTCTTACCTGTCCATGCCTCTGCCTCTGCTTTATCCAGTATCGGTTCATGCCCATGCCGTGCCCATGCCCATGCCCATGCTTGTGCCCATGCCCATGCGTGTGCCCGCGCCCATGCCCATGAACGTGCCAATGCCCGTGCCCATGCACGTTGCCCCACACATATGCGCAGTGCCCTACCCGCTTGTGCAGGGCCCCCCCCACACCATACGCATTGCACCCTACTTGCATGCACGATCCTCTCACACATGCGCAGTGCCCTACCTGCTTACCTGCTAGTGCATCGCCTCACCCAGGCCACATGCATTGCGCCACTTGCATGTATGATTCCTACACATTTGCGTAGTGCCCTTTATAAGCATGGTAACATGACAGACGGTAACGGAGTAGATCATAGCAGGGCAGCTATTAGCAGGAAGGCCAGGAACGGGGCACATCATAGTGGGCCGGTAGCGGGGAAGGCGGTAGCGGGCCAGTAACGGGAACGTTGTTAGGAGGGTGGCCAGTAGCGGGCCAGAAGTGGGGAGACATGTAGTGAGGGGGACTCACTGGATTATGTGTAGCGCCTTGCCGGTGAGTACGGTGCCCAATCCTTAACACCCAGCCATTTCTTGTCTCTGTACAACACACGGAGGGGCCCGGCTTCGGGGGAGCCGATATGCCTAGTGCATCGCCCTACATGCATGAACAACGTCCACCTGAATTTGCTTCGCCCTGACAGTAAGTAGAGCACCCCACCCGCATTCACAGCGCCCGCCCATATTTGTTGCACCCTGCCGGGCAGCCAAGCGGTGCAGCGTTCCACCGCCCACCGGCATGCACTGCGCACGTGGCCTGACCGTCTTACTTGTGCCCTGCCTCTGGGTGAAGGGCCCACCCATATGCACAGCGCTCGCCTGTATCAGCGTTTATTACGTTGTGTACCGGTACCAGCTCATAAGCCTTACCGGTATGCTCCCTCTGATACTGTACCAAGGTACGGTATCGAGATCTGGAGAGTTTAAGACCTTAACTTGCAGATTCGGCCATGACTCAAGTAAGCTATGACGCACGCATATAAATCAAAGCCTGGTGAAGAACTGACACCTGTATGATGAGATGTGGAAGAACAATGTGTGCCTGCCCCATGCCCCTCAAGGCATGCCAGAGGAACACGATGAGCACACCACCCTCACATGAGGGTGGTGCTAAAAAGAGTGCTGACATACACCGGGGAGGCGGGGAGTAGATAGATCACCGTATAGCGCATGATGTGAGGCGACTAAATGTGCGCACGGGCAAGCAGGAGTTTGCGATTCCGCGGATGGAACATTTTCCAGAACATAGGCACCGCGAGGGTGTCTAGCAAGGTCGATTTGCGGCCGGGGTTTATGCAGATCCCCATTATGAAGTCGAGGACCAGCCTAAAACCGCGTTCTGGATGGGGCCTGAGTTGTGGATATACCCGTACCATACACACAGGGGAATTCAATGACATGGTCCTTGAATGTTTTTTTGACAACCGCACGACCACCCCCATTCACCCCCAGGCGGATCGGCTGTCAGAGAGGGCAGTCCAGACTGAAGACGTGATTGCGGAAAAGATGCACAGAAGGGGGCAGCGACGACGCATGGGACAAGAAGGTCCCGTTGATCGTGCTGGGTTATCATTGATCACCGCAGGAGTCCACGCGGATGGCTCCTTACGACCGTCGTCGGGTGTTGTACGGGCAGCGGCAGGTATTCCCCTTCAAGGTGGGGGCAGATCTGTGGAGCATATCCCGGGTGGCTACAGCTGAGGAGGCCGGGGAACTTCCCCTGTCCAGGGTGGCCAAGGCCCAAGATCAAGGAGGCCATGCTCACTGTTGGTGAGCACCTTCAAATTGCGCAGCACAGGGATAAGCTACGGTACGCTAGAATTCGAGGGGATCAAACGCATGATGCAGTCAAACATAGTGACAAATCAACCAAAATAAACCCGCAGTTCTAAATTCAGGTTTTGGTTGAGACGTTCGCTACCACTTTGGGGTGGATTTCTGGTGGTAGTGTCCTTTACCTAGAGGGGTGCTGAGGTGGAGTACTAATTCTTTTTCAGACCTTCCACTGAACTATTACGCATAACTTATTGCGGCCGTGTGAATGCTTGTTGGTCGTGTGCCTTTCCTGCTCTTGCTCACCTTTTCTCAAGCTGATGACGAAGGCCACATACGCACCCGGGCTGTCTTTGTGTTTGCAACTCAGGTTTTCTAGGGTTGGACGGCCGGTCTCACATCTTGTCAAGTCCTAGCAAAAGAAAGGTGACATTACACCTCTGGGCCCTGCTCAAAAAGGCTCGGCCGCGTGGGCGCCCAACTGTCACGTTCCAACGTTGGAAGAAAAGATACTTAAGGTAAGAGGGAAAGAAGGAGAAGAACACAAAGGAGAAAGAAATACCCCCCCCAAAAAGGAAAACGCAGCCCGGAGTATCTTTGCCCCTCTCAAGCCTACTCCCCAAGAGGGCAAAGAAAAACAACAAATCTAGGCCTCAACAATGCGTACAACATCCTCAACAAAAAGTCAGAGCCTCCCATCCAAGCCTGCCCCGGTACAACTGTGAAAGTCTGTGGCGCCCTCCGGGCGGCCTGCCCAACTAACCTCTCTCATAAATAATAAATAAAGGCCTAAGCCTCTTCTTCACGCAAGGGCACTGGAAGCAGACATGCAGCGCATCCTCCACATGCTAGCCATCTCCCCTTGCCCAACACCGTTGGCAGCACCATCCGTCACGCTGCTGACCGCTGCGCCGTCCCCGAGTGTCAGCCGTGCTGACGGCGCCGAGCAGCAGCCTGAAGTTCGTGCGCACTCAAGCACACTCCCTTCGACTGGTGCGGCCCCGGCCTGCGCCTGCCGTAGACTGGAACCAGGTGCGGTAGGCCGTCGTAGACCTGTGTTCAGTGGCAGGATCTCTGGGCCCCCTCTGCCAGCTGCATCCAGCTGCGCCCGCTCGTATGCTGCATAGACTAGCGCTAGCACCTTTGGGAGCGGCTGCAGGTCAGTCGCTGTCTGACGCAGTTTGGGGATGATTGATCCCGGCTCCAGCTCCTCCAAAGCACCTAGCCATTCCCTGCACCAAATGCGCCCTCCGGTGTCCTGTCTGACAGCGAGCTCCATGTCGGCCGCCATGGCTGCGACCATGAGTGGGCTGTCTTGCTTGCCGTGCTGCTGGTGCGACCGCGGCATTGTAGAAGTGAAGTCCATGCTGCCACGCACCAACTACGCTGTAACGGGTGTATCTACAGCTCCCTCATGACCCCCCAACTAGCAGCGGACGAAGGTATCGTAGCATCAGTCGGATTTGGTTTTATTCTAAGTTGGTTATTATTTTTGGTACCCCAACTTAACACAGTCACTTGATTGGTTTTAATGGTTGGTTTTTATTTTTTTGTACCTGAAATTAACGAATGTCAATGGTTGGTTTTATTTTTAAAACCAATTAATCGTCTGGAAATTTAGTTTGTTACCTGGAGAATCCATACACAGAGCCTTAGCCCTGCTGCCAATACTGACGGTCAGAAAGGACCTGAAGCCGAAGTTTCTACCGGGTAAATGAGATGATATGTGAATCCGGTACCGTACCGGTAGTCAGCGGCTATCGGAAATGCTTCACGAGTTAGTTACTGCCCCATCCCCTCATAAGCACGGACAAAAGGACTGTGGCTGCTTGGGCCCGCCTCTTCTGGTTCAAGTCCCGGAAACACCTTATCAACTAACCGAACAACTTTTGCAACCCTATCTACCTCCTTCGCCTTTGCTCTAGCGAATGACTCTAATAATCCGAACACCCTCTTCATTCTAGATTCTGGGTAGATATTGGTCGCAGTGGGCGCAGAATGGGGACGAATAAGGCCTGCCTCTTCATTCCGGATTGCTTCCGCCTTTTCATTCTAGGTAGAGAACCCTGGAACTGATGGTTTTAATGATACCTTAAAAAAAACCAAATCCGAGTATCTGACTGATACTGCGGTAGCCTACAGCATGGCGAAGATGCAGGATAAAGTAATAAGCGGATCTGACAGGGGCAAGAGCAACATCGTGTAGCAGCACTGCAGCAGCAGCAGCAGCAGCGACAGCCGCTATATAAATGCTTGAACCAAGAAAACTCAAGTTGGTCGGTTAGTAAAACCGTGCCGGGCAGATCGCCCTGAGGCCAGTCAGAGCCACCGGCCTGAACCGGAGACGGTCGGGGGAAGGCAGGGAGGCGGGGAGGCGGGGAGGCAAACTGGCTGACCATTCCATATTAGTATCTATATTCAATTCCTGCAACATCATCGATCCCAATTATGCATCTCGCCACTTCTTTTCAATTCTGGACCGCCGAGTCTCTCAGAGCTAGTAGTAGTTGAATCAGGTTCATTTTGTCCGTGCTCAGCTCGGCAGTCGACCCCGGCTGTCTCGTCTCTAGCCTCTACCTCAGTCACAAGCTCTGACACTCTGAATTATTATTCCATTGCACAAATATAATTTAATTCCGCTGCGCTGCCGGGCTATATTTCGGTGCTTTCGACAGCATGCATGCTACCCGTCACGCACTCACGCAACGCCTTCACCTTCCGGTGCCGCTGAACGAAGAGCCTCGCTAATGGCAGCAACACCGTTGCGAGGCAGTTCTAGCTAATGATACTCGTGCCATTTTCAAGGAGGGTCGCCTCGCTGTGCATGATATGGCTGGTGCTCTTCGAATGCGGTGAGCAAAATAGCGAGTGTGACGTATCGGTACTAGTAACCTGCATGCACTCGGAAAATCAACCTGACATTACCTCAGCTTAGGTTCCTCTCATCGTCACATCATTTAGTAGCATAATGCTTCCCAAATTTCTGTGAGCGAATGAGATGTCATGCACGCCCTGCAAAAATCGCAGGTGACACCTCACTGCAGGACCTCACCGTCCGACCGTCACTTTTCCCCTCCCCTCCGACCTGCTGTGACCGCCCTTTGCCTTTCCACGATGCCCGTCCCCTACCAAAAGTACCAATACCGAGATAAGAGGCATACTTATTCAGATGAATACATGTCATGCGAGGCTTCCTTGCCTCTCCTGTCTCTAGCATGCACTGTGGACACCCGGTGGACTGCTGGCATGGGATGGTGCATGCCTGTCATGCATGGGTCATGTCCCAAGTGGGTCTCCCTCTGCATCACCTTGTCCTAACAGCCCATGCATACACTCAAAATGCATGGCCATCAGGGATCAATGATGCATTAATGCACGACTGTCGTTTATACAGACTAGACATTGTACACATGAGGTGTGATAAGCCATGCAATGCATGGGCCGCGTTGTTGCGTCCTGGCACATGCCCCCCCCCCATGAATTACCTTCTTCTGAAGCCCATAGAGGTACACGACGCACCAGTTATACACTAAATTACTCGGGCAACGAAACAGTCCATTTGTACAAGACGGTCGTGTATCCTGCCTGTGTGCTGCAAACATGGGCTGCGTATTTCGCCTTCCCTGCTCAGCCAGTCCAGGATCCCCGGCTTCACTTCACTTCGCCTCGCCCCGCCCCCACCTTAGCCCTCTCCTATCACTCGGATTTGCGCTACATCACTTGCTTCGCCCGCCTTTCTTATATGATATCTCCTCTCCGTCCCGCTCGCGACGCCCATCTTGCTTTCACCCGGGTTTCCCCTGGGTGTACATCCTTACCAACGCGTGCTGAGGACTGCGTTGTAATGAAGCCCGTTGGAAAATTAGTATGACGATTGTTACGCCAGTCACTGTAGCGAGCCAACGGTACGGCGATTACTATTACCGTACTTCTTACAAAAGGCGCCAAAATGGGCGCACGCGAAAGGGCAAAATCTCGCGAGCATACAGAAAGCGCGCGTGTTTGAGATTTTTTCGGTGAAAGTTGTGCCAGTCCCGTGGCCGGAGCGCGAACCTCGATCCTGGGGGGCGGGGCAGGGAAGGGTGCTGAGGACTGCTGACGTTCCGGTATTCCAGAGCCCCAATCGCCACAACACGTTTCCTGTGGCCAGGAACTAACCGGCCGCAGGCAGAGGGGTCTTCTCCGGAGGCTTCGGATCTGGACTCTGGAGGCTTCACTTAGCGCTGTCTAAAGGAACCGATGCAAAAATGGTCCGAGTACTTTGCTTGCGAGGTGCGATGCTGATGTTCCTTACTTCGGAAGCCCCACCCCTCCCCCGATCGAACCTGTCAAACGTCAAGTCACGCGACTGCCCCGCCCGTGCCAAAGAACCTGCAAGGTCCGAACGTAGGCTGGCGTGCAAGATGTTTTAGAAGGATAATATCGTTAAAGGTCTCCGGGCTCCGGGCCTGCAATTGGCCTGCATATTGAAACCAGGGGTTGCAACCAACCGAATTCAGGGGCCTTCGGGCGTTTCTTTCTTTCCCGATCGGAATCAGTGATGATTAAAATCGACACGCACACCAATTATCACAGTCGAACCAGCGCCGATTGAGCTAAGGTATACGAGTGCATCTTGCATGCACCAGTGCTTCCCCCATAAATCTACCCATGCGTCCGGGACAATCTCAAATCCATGTCGTTATTACTTCTTCCTGCCCCCAACTCTGACACTTATTATTGGCACTCCTCCTTTGCCCATGTTCAACCCATTCACCCTCTAATACCTCATATCCACCCCTAAAACCAGAATACAGTACTAAGCCCCCTCTCTATCCCTGCTCACTCGCTTGTCATGGCACTGCAGCAGTCAAACTGACCAAGTCCCCTGGTTTGTCCCCTGAATCATTAGCCCTGCGTCCTTAACCCCAATTCCATCCCCCGAATGGCCACAGCTCTCCAAACCTAAACCCCAATACCCAAACACCGTATCCCCTGCCAGGGAAGATGCATCCCCGATCACGGTCCGAGTACCCTGCGTTAACCCCCGGGAGAGTGATGGCGGATACCGGCGCAAACAGACTGCATCCTAACATCGAGGTAGATTTGGAAGATGTGGCGGATGCAGCGGGTGTGGCGGATGCGGGTTCCCGAGTGCCCTTCCCTTCCATGGCCGCGGATGAGGTCCCAGGAAGGGAGAACCCCCCTACACCGCAACCTTTGCCTATCAGCCAACCCTCACAACATTACCTCCCAGACAACCAAATGCCGCTAGATCAAACACAAGATCAAATGCCTAGACATATCCCCCGCAACGTGAGCCGGGGTGCATGGGAGAGGATGACACAGCGTAGGCATCTGAACCAATGGTGGTTTCCGTGGAGCTCCCCTCCTCCGCACCCCCCTCCCCCCCCTCCACTCTCCCCTTCCTCCCCTCGGTACCCCCCTCCCCCCCCCTCCGCACCCTCGTCCCCCCCCTCCGCCCTTTCCTCCCCCCCCCTTGCCCTCCCCACCCCCCCCTCCGCCCTCTCCTCCCCCCCGTCCGCCCTCTCCTCCCCCCCGTCCGCCCTTCCCTCCCCACCCTCTGCCCTCCCCTATCCCCCCTCCGCCTTCCCCTACCCCCCCTCCACCTTCCCCTTCCCCTTCTCCCTCCCATCTCCCGTCCCCTCCGCCTCCTTCAACCCCCTCCCCTTCTCCCTCCCCTGTCCCCTCCCCTCCACCTCCTTCTCCCCCCTCCCCTTCTCCCTCCCCTCTCCCCTCCGCTCCACCTCCTTCTCCCCCCTCCCCTTCCCCCTCCCCTCTCCCCTCCCCTCCACCTCCTTCTCCCCTCTCCCCTTCCTCCTCCCCTGTCTCCTCCCCTCCGTCTCCTTCAACCCCCTCCCCTTCCTCCTCCCCTCATCCCCCTCCTCCGCCTCCTCCTCCCCCCTTCCCTTTCCCCTCACCTCTACCCTCCCCTCCGCATCCTTCTCCCCCCTTCCCCCCCCCCTCCCCTCTCCTGTTCCCTCCGCCTCCTTCTCCCCCCTCCCCTCCCCCCTCCCCTCTCCCCTCCCCTCCGCCTCCTTCCCCCCCCTTCCCTCCCCTCTCCCCTCTCCCCTCCCCTCTGCCTCCTTCTCCCCCCTCCCCTTCCTCCTCCCCTCCCTCCTCTTTTCTGCCCTCGTCTCCTTCTTCCTCTCCTCCATCCTCCTCTTCCCCCTCCCCTCTTCCCTCCCCTCAGCCTCTTTCAACCCCCTCCCCTTCTCCCTCCCCTCTCCCCTCCTCTCTGCCTCCTTCTCCCCCCTCACCTTCCCCCTCCCCTCTCCCTTCCCCTCCGCCTCATTCTCCCCCCTCCCCTTCCCCCTACCCTCCCCCTTACCCGCCCTTTTCGACTGCCCTCTTCCCTCTCCCCTCCCTTCCCCCCTATGCCCTCCCCCACCCCTCCTCCCCTCCCCTCTCCCCTCCCCCCGCCCCACTTCCCTCGCGACCATCCCCTTCACCTCCAGCTCCTCCCAACCCTCCTCTCCCATTGCAATTCGCCTATTCGAATCCACTCATGTCCTTATTGAGTGGAGAGCGGTACATCACATCTGGTGGCGGGGCGGGCTCGCTAGTGGTCGTGACGGTGGGCAACACGATCAACTTCAGAGGTGCGGCAATACACGTCAAAGGGGGGAATCATCATGAGGTGCAGGAGATCAGGACCTAGCGGCAGGTGTGTTTAGCCCTGAGTTGGCAATGGACCCAGGGTAGGTGACTCAGGGGCATGGAAGCAACAGGCATGGAGGCAGTTACTTGGATGAAGCCAGACGTGGTGGAAGCATGGACCCTTGTCCCTTGGCCTATAGCCTCTGTCTGGGGGTCCATTAATTAACCAGTACTTTTTGTACTTCCTTCTGGAATGTCTATGAATTCATCGTGCGACCTAAATTATGTTCTTATGGATGAATGGATCCCACCTGGCACTGGGTCAGCAGCACTGGGGAGGCCGCCATGCCCACCATGTTTTGGTGTATTGTCTAGGGTTTACCCCTAATCTCCCAGTCCCTAACTGTACCTTTGAACCCAGGTCAAGACACATATACTGCATGCCGAGTGGGTGGCGCCAAATTAATATTGATAAGGGGTGCACGATAGTTGGCGCAGATTAAAAAAAAAGTATTATGGAGGGTGCACGACAACGACGCTGAGCAGCATGGGTCGGAAACAGTGAGCATCAGTCAGAATCGGGCGGCGCGTTGACAATTAAACAAAAAAGACTTCCTCCGGGTAAACAACGACCCCCCCCATGCAGGACTTCATCAGCAAGTAATCTGTATTATTCTTGTGGTGCACTGGTGCGAGAAGGCACATAGCATACCATATACGGTACCAGGCATTATCAATTTAAAGCCACCTTTTACTCTTTTTTTCGGGGCAGCAAAAGCCAATTCCGAATTTGTGTTCCATTGTCGTTAATCCCCACACTTGTTTATGTATCTATTTTTTTGTTCCGCTGTATTGCCCGTTTGGATCAATGAAGCCCAGCATGTTCCTAGACAGAGAGTTAATTTCCAGGTGCCTACCTGAATTTGCGTAATCGCTGTTGCACTTCCTTTTCTACCAAGGCTACCTTTTCTGCCAAGGATTCCTGGACGAGGAATGCCAACACACTTGGGTAGTTGGGTTGCTTCGTCGTTGCTGCATATTTCATCGCCCCTGTGTGCTGCGTGCAGAGGTTTGCAATACGCAATTTTGGTACACCCATGCCCCCAATCCTCCCTGTGCCCTGTTGTGCCTGGATGCAGGGGTCTACGCCACTGATTTCTTGGGAGCGGTAATCAGCGACCGTGTGGTGACCTCCTGGCCTTTGGGTCAAACCTACCCGCTGACGGCAGAGCGCCCCACCCCAATTGGACGGCCGCACATCCTGTACTTCAATGTCAACGACACGTATGGAGGAGCTGCGGTACAGGCAGAGGCAAAAGTGAGTGTGTGGCAATGCTCATTTGAGGGTCTACCTCTTCACTTAAGCTCCATGACGGCCTATGGCTGACAGGTATTGCGCAGCCTGTTGACAGGACCACCAGCCATAGGTGGGTCAAAGTAGGCGGGTCAAGGTCCCAAGGGGCCCAGGCTAGCCCCCCGACTGCCCCCCAAAGGGGGATCCAGCGACACTAAAATGAATACCGTGTGTGGCTGCCCCATACGGCAACAACGGTGCGGTCACAAGCCGCAGTGCTGTTGAATATACCGGTAGGAGTCTGGGGCGAGGATAAGCGAGCCCCCACTAGACAGGTAGATGTGAACTGTTTCCTACAGATTTGAACATGCAAAGGAGAGGTCATTTCCCAGCATGGTCATGTTTGTCTTTCCGCAGCTTTGTAAGATCATTGCCACTGCTGCCAATTAATATTGTTTCTGACCTGTGCAAAAGCCTCAGATTAAGAAACAGTTCATATACAGATCATATCTTGATACCTCGCAACATTAACACGTTCAACTGAAAGTCCTGAAGCCATATATGTGGGGTCTGGAGTTCGGAAAACAAATGGTAACTATGCTGTTACAACACATCTAACACACACACACAGCCCCGCACATGGGTTTTGGAGCATGTTTGTACTCACACTGCTGGAAGGATATGTAGCAGGACCATGAGGGGACACACAATTTGTGTTCTCATGCGTACAGCACTTAGCATGTTGGGACAATCCTGTAGGACTTGATGCATATTCCTGGATGGTAGATACCTCTTTCAGCAGATCCATAGATCACTCGCTTGGTCAATCTGCCAAACTACAGATCCCATTTGGCCTCCCATCTTCCGCTGCTCTCTGTACACAGGGTCAAAGGGCGGTCACAGCCTCAGCCCATGTTGCGCTGTTTCGTCAACCACCAGTTTCACCTGCAGGGCATAATTTTCTTTCTGTTCCCCCTAGACTCTCCCTACAGCTGGTAGGAGGCTTCTTTGCCCTCTAGTTTTCTGCAATCTTGACATCAAGACAAACCGAGAAATTGAATGCCTTCCGTTAATTATTTCCACCTTCAAAGCCCTTTCATTTTGCCTTGAGCCTAGGGTTGCAGTTGCCCCTATTTGGCATCAGCGTTGACTTAATATGCCCTCCCTATGTTGTCTAAGGTCACATCCGTTCAAACCTCACCCTGAATGCCAACAATGACCTCTGATGCCGCTTTGTTCCCCGCTGTTGATCACAGGTTTCCATAGTGTGTGAGTTGGGCATGGTGCCCTGCCTATTCAACGATGTAGCGAACCCTGCTCCTGGATTCAACACCACTGCCCAGCTGACGTGTCTGCCAGACCTGCAATGCCAACTTCTGAATGCAGGCTCAGGTAAGCACAGTGAGCAGATGGATCCATATGCTGTGGGTCCCGGGTGAAGGGAGCCTTTGCACCTTGAAGCATATGTGGGTGGGGATCAACACTCGGGCAAGGAATGAGAGACCTTCATTGTAAGCGTTGAAGCATGAGTCCAGCTCACCACTGGGACGTGGATAAAGGTGATATGGTGCCACTGTGTCAAATAAAGCTTTCCGTGCCCATACCATATTTGCATTAAGGAGACTGCTCCCCCCTGGACATGTGAGAGTGAAGGGCGCAGCGCAGCTCAGGGTAAAGGCCAGTAAGCCACATCCTTGCCGTTACGCTCAAGCAGGAGCAGCGGCTTGCTAATTAGGATGCACCCTTGTGCTCCCGGGCCCTGCACTCCGCCCTTGCATGGTGCATCCTGATGGAGCCGCTGCCCGGCTCAAGGTCTTGCCGATGAGGAGGCCAACACTGCTGGAAGTGCTTCAGCCCCCATCCCCCTCCCCCCCCTCCCAATGTGGACTACTGAACCCTCACTCTCTCTACCCTGCGGGACGTTTCTTTCAATGTTTGTATCCTGTATCACCCCCCTTCTGGCCTCTTTGCCTTTGCCCGCAGCTCCCCCCGCTGCAATCCCCCAGTCCCTATCAGCAGCAGCGCCCCTGCCAGAGCCGGTCATCGTCCTCAGCCTGGCCGGGCCCCTTTCGGTCTTCCTGCCAGTGGGTGTGGAATACAGGACATGCACGCCACAGGACCCTCTGACTGCCACTTGCGACCGCGGGGCCACAGCGGTGGACAACTCGACAGGCTTGGACGTGAGCTGGAAGGTGGGGGCTTGTGTGGACATGCAGGGCGAGGACGCGGGAGCTTTGGAGTCAACGGGAATAGCAGCGTGCGGCGTGGACCCCGACAAGGTGACTGAATGAGCGTCAAGGGCGCCTGGCTGTGGGTTTGGGGTTGAGGGGGATGCACATGCAGCATGAACACTCCAAGGTGCAGAGGGGGGCTGGGTTAGGATTCAGTTCAGTTTTTTGTCCATCCCTCCTTGGGGGGGGGCTCATGATGTAATGATGAGGTTGCATGCCCAGAAGGACAGGGAGCTGCGCTCTGCAGAGGGTGAGGGTGAACTAAACAGGGTGAGGGGGATGAGGCTGCGTCTGCGCTGTTTCTATCTTTGGAGGATGCTAGCCAGGAACTACAGGGACCTGCGCATTGATGTCCTGTTTGGTTTGTATTTGGAGTTGGTTTTCAATGCTTGAGTCACCCGCCCTCCTCCACTATCAGTTGGATGTCTCTTGCAGTCGCATGTACTTAACTCACATCACCCCCCTCTGCTGGCCGGCCTCCCTGTCACCATACAGGCGGGGACCTATTTCATCACCTTCACTCTGCTGAATAGTAATTCAGTCGGGAGGGGAGTCGCCTCGGTCACCAGGTGGGTGCAGCTCAGGCCACCTGGCAGATCAGTCCAAGGAGTCGGGGAGTCCACACCGCAGACGTGTCTGGATCCTCTAGAGATCTGAGGTGGCGCTTGGCCTTGCTTTAGGTAATCGCAGTAATGTTTGTGTTCAAAATGTAACCCATCCACCATTCAATGTGCCTGAACTGGGGCTGGGATGAAGGGAAGCAGCCGCTCATGGATTTCGTTATGTTATGAACTCTGTTTCAGCACATGTGGGCGTTGTGTTTGCGCAATAGTACCTCCTTTGCTTCCACAATGACAAAACTGACTCCTCCCCCCTTTCCCCCCTCACCCTTTCATTGTGCATTGCATCTGAAATCCTCCCCTCCTCTTTGTCCTTTGATTGGCACAAGCAGAACAATGCATGTTTGAACTGATAATGATCCACCTTCCCCTTCCTTTTGGTGTACACACATGAAGGATGATCACTTTCACATGCAAAGCAATGCAACCCCTAAACCGACACACCTGTATTTCCCCATGTGTAGAGTGACATTTCCTTCACCGTCCTCTATTTTTTGGGAGGAGAATTGCTAACTTGCTTCAACCTTTAAAGTCACTCTTCCCCCTGATGTCGCTCCCCTCCTTTTCTTTTGCGTTACATGATTTAGTTCTTTAGGATGGTCACCTTAAAATAAAAAAATGACGGGGTATTGACCTGATTCCCCCTCTTGAGCCACTCACTCCTCTTTTACTACATCACACGTACAGGAGGTGTGCCATATCTTTTTTAAATAATAAGTTTTTGAATTAATGTTTCCTCCTCACCCCCGCTCCTCTGTCATGCATTTGTGTGCAGGAGGGTCACCTTCACCTCGTCAGCGTGTGGCTTGTTGGCCTCAATGATGCCGGGGGCAACTTCTAAGAGCGTTGTTGCTGGCATGCAGGGTAAAGGGTCTATGTTGGGGGGAGGGGGGGAGGGGGAATGGGCTGCGTAGTGAGGAAGTTCTTAGGAGGGAAGGATGTAGATGGCGTGAGGGGGTCACAGTCCTTCTCATGTCCAGCTTCTCAGCCAAGGGCTCATTGCAGCGTCTGAATAGAGGACTAGGTACTGAATGTATGTCATTGTTTCTGAAGGCCAGCAGAGGACGTGATGAACAAATAAGCCCTCCATGGCCAGCAGAGGACGAGATGAACAACTAAGCCCCGGTGCCCTCCAGGGCCAGCAGAGGACGAGATGAACAACTAAGCCCCGGTGCCCTCCATGGCCAGCAGAGGACGAGATGAACAACAAAGCCCCGGTGCCCTCCAGGGCCAGCAGAGGACGAGATGAACAACTAAGCCCCGGTGCCCTCCATGGCCAGCAGAGGACGAGATGAACAACTAAGCCCCGGTGCCCTCCAGGGCCAGCAGAGGACGAGATGAACAACTAAGCCCCGGTGCCCTCCAGGGCCAGCAGAGGACGAGATGAACAAATAAGCCCCGGTGCCCTCCATGGCCAGCAGAGGACGAGATGAACAAATAAGCCCCAGTGCCCTCCAGGGCCAGCAGAGGACGAGATGAACATATAAGCCCCAGTGCCCTCCAGGGCCAGCAGAGGACGAGATGAACAAATAAGCCCCGGTGCCCTCCATGGCCAGCAGAGGTCGAGATGAACAAATAAGCCCCGGTGCCCTCCAGGGCCAGCAGAGGACGAGATGAACAAATAAGCCCCGATGCCCTCCAGGGCCAGCAGAGGACGAGATGAACAAATAAGCCCCGATGCCCTCCATGGCCAGCAGAGGACGAGATGAACAACTAAGCCCCGGTGCCCTCCAGGGTCAGCAGAGGACGAGTTGAACAAATAAGCCCCGGTGCCCTCCATGGCCAGCAGAGGACGAGATGAACAAATAAGCCACAGTGCCCTCCAGGGCCAGCAGAGGACGAGATGAACAAATAAGCCCCGGTGCCCTCCAGGGCCAGCAGAGGACGAGATGAACAAATAAGCCCCGGTGCCCTCCATGGCCAGCAGAGGACGAGATGAACAACTAAGCCCCGGTGCCCTCCAGGGCCAGCAGAGGACGAGATGAACAACTAAGCCCCGGTGCCCTCCAGGGCCAGCAGAGGACGAGATGAACAACTAAGCCCCGGTGCCCTCCAGGGCCAGCAGAGGACGAGATGAACAAATAAGCCCCGGTGCCCTCCATGGCCAGCAGAGGACGAGATGAACAAATAAGCCCCGGTGCCCTCCATGGTCAGCAGAGGACGAGATGAACAACTAAGCCCCGGTGCCCTCCAGGGCCAGCAGAGGACGAGATGAACAACTAAGCCCCGGTGCTCTCCAGGGCCAGCAGAGGACGAGATGAACAAATAAGCCCCGGTGCCCTCCATGGCCAGCAGAGGACGAGATGAACAACTAAGCCCCGGTGCCCTCCAGGGCCAGCAGAGGACGAGATGAACAACTAAGCCCCGGTGCCCTCCAGGGCCAGCAGAGGACGAGATGAACAAATAAGCCCCGGTGCCCTCCATGGCCAGCAGAGGACGAGATGAACAAATAAGCCCCGGTGCCCTCCATGGCCAGCAGAGGACGAGATGAACAACTAAGCCCCGGTGCCCTCCAGGGCCAGCAGAGGAAGAGATGAACAACTAAGCCCCGGTGCCCTCCAGGGCCAGCAGAGGACGAGATGAACAAATAAGCCCCGGTGCCCTCCATGGCCAGCAGAGGACGAGATGAACAACTAAGCCCCGGTGCCCTCCATGGCCAGCAGAGGACGAGATGAACAACTAAGCCCCGGTGCCCTCCAGGGCCAGCAGAGGAAGAGATGAACAACTAAGCCCCGGTGCCCTCCAGGGCCAGCAGAGGACGAGATGAACAAATAAGCCCCGGTGCCCTCCAGGGCCAGCAGAGGACGAGATGAACAAATAAGCCCCGGTGCCCTCCATGGTCAGCAGAGGACGAGATGAACAACTAAGCCCCGGTGCCCTCCAGGGCCAGCAGAGGACGAGATGAACAACTAAGCCCCAGTGCCCTCTAGGGCCAGCAGAGGACAAGATGAACAAATAAGCCCCGGTGCCCTCCAGGGCCAGCAGAGGACGAGATGAACAAATAAGCCCCGATGCCCTCCAGGGTCAGCAGAGGACGAGATGAACAACTAAACCCCGGTGCCCTCCAGGGCCAGCAGAGGACGAGATGAACAACTAAGCCCCGGTGCCCTCCAGGGCCAGCAGAGGACGAGATGAACAACTAAGCCCCGGTGCCCTCCAGGGCCAGCAGAGGACGAGATGAACAAATAAGCCCCGGTGCCCTCCATGGCCAGCAGAGGACGAGATGAACAACTAAGCCCCGGTGCCCTCCAGGGCCAGCAGAGGACGAGATGAACAACTAAGCCCCGGTGCCCTCCATAGCCAGCAGAGGACGAGATGAACAACAAAGCCCCGGTGCCCTCCAGGGCCAGCAGAGGACGAGATGAACAACTAAGCCCCGGTGCCCTCCATGGCCAGCAGAGGACGAGATGAACAACTAAGCCCCGGTGCCCTCCAGGGCCAGCAGAGGACGAGATGAACAACTAAGCCCCGGTGCCCTCCAGGGCCAGCAGAGGACGAGATGAACAAATAAGCCCTGGTGCCCTCCATGGCCAGCAGAGGACGAGATGAACAAATAAGCCCCGGTGCCCTCCAGGGCCAGCAGAGGACGAGATGAACATATAAGCCCCAGTGCCCTCCAGGGCCAGCAGAGGACGAGATGAACAAATAAGCCCCGGTGCCCTCCAGGGCCAGCAGAGGACGAGATGAACAAATAAGCCCCGGTGCCCTCCATGGCCAGCAGAGGACGAGATGAACAACTAAGCCCCGGTGCCCTCCAGGGCCAGCAGAGGACGAGATGAACAACTAAGCCCCGGTGCCCTCCAGGGCCAGCAGAGGACGAGATGAACAACTAAGCCCCGGTGCCCTCCAGGGCCAGCAGAGGACGAGATGAACAAATAAGCCCCGGTGCCCTCCATGGCCAGCAGAGGACGAGATGAACAAATAAGCCCCGGTGCCCTCCATGGTCAGCAGAGGACGAGATGAACAACTAAGCCCCGGTGCCCTCCATGGCCAGCAGAGGACGAGATGAACAACTAAGCCCCGGTGCCCTCCAGGGCCAGCAGAGGACGAGATGAACAAATAAGCCCCGGTGCTCTCCATGGCCAGCAGAGGACGAGATGAACAACTAAGCCCCGGTGCCCTCCAGGGCCAGCAGAGGACGAGATGAACAACTAAGCCCCGGTGCCCTCCAGGGCCAGCAGAGGACGAGATGAACAAATAAGCCCCGGTGCCCTCCATGGCCAGCAGAGGACGAGATGAACAAATAAGCCCCGGTGCCCTCCAGGGCCAGCAGAGGACGAGATGAACAACTAAGCCCCGGTGCCCTCCAGGGCCAGCAGAGGACGAGATGAACAAATAAGCCCCGGTGCCCTCCATGGCCAGCAGAGGACGAGATGAACAAATAAGCCCCGGTGCCCTCCATGGTCAGCAGAGGACGAGATGAACAACTAAGCCCCGGTGCCCTCTAGGGCCAGCAGAGGACGAGATGAACAACTAAGCCCCGGTGCCCTCCAGGGCCAGCAGAGGACGAGATGAACAAATAAGCCCCGGTGCCCTCCATGGCCAGCAGAGGACGAGATGAACAACTAAGCCCCGGTGCCCTCCAGGGCCAGCAGAGGACGAGATGAACAACTAAGCCCCGGTGCCCTCCAGGGCCAGCAGAGGACGAGATGAACAAATAAGCCCCGGTGCCCTCCATGGCCAGCAGAGGACGAGATGAACAAATAAGCCCCGGTGCCCTCCATGGCCAGCAGAGGACGAGATGAACATATAAGCCCCGGTGCCCTCCAGGGCCAGCAGAGGAAGAGATGAACAACTAAGCCCCGGTGCCCTCCAGGGCCAGCAGAGGACGAGATTGAACAAATAAGCCCCGGTGCCCTCCATGGCCAGCAGAGGACGAGATGAACAAATAAGCCCCGGTGCCCTCCAGGGCCAGCAGAGGACGAGATGAACAACTAAGCCCCGGTGCCCTCCAGGGCCAGCAGAGGAAGAGATGAACAACTAAGCCCCGGTGCCCTCCAGGGCCAGCAGAGGACGAGATGAACAAATAAGCCCCGGTGCCCTCCATGGCCAGCAGAGGACGAGATGAACAAATAAGCCCCGGTGCCCTCCATGGTCAGCAGAGGACGAGATGAACAAATAAGCCCCGGTGCCCTCCAGGGCCAGCAGAGGACGAGATGAACAACTAAGCCCCAGTGCCCTCTAGGGCCAGCAGAGGACAAGATGAACAAATAAGCCCCGGTGCCCTCCAGGGCCAGCAGAGGACGAGATGAACAAATAAGCCCCGATGCCCTCCAGGGTCAGCAGAGGACGAGATGAACAACTAAACCCCGGTGCCCTCCAGGGCCAGCAGAGGACGAGATGAACAACTAAGCCCCGGTGCCCTCCAGGGCCAGCAGAGGACGAGATGAACAACTAAGCCCCGGTGCCCTCCAGGGCCAGCAGAGGACGAGATGAACAAATAAGCCCCGGTGCCCTCCATGGCCAGCAGAGGACGAGATGAACAACTAAGCCCCGGTGCCCTCCATGGCCAGCAGAGGACGAGATGAACATATAAGCCCCGGTGCCCTCCATGGCCAGCAGAGGACGAGATGAACAACAAAGCCCCGGTGCCCTCCAGGGTCAGCAGAGGACGAGATGAACAACTAAGCCCCGGTGCCCTCCATGGCCAGCAGAGGACGAGATGAACAACTAAGCCCCGGTGCCCTCCAGGGCCAGCAGAGGACGAGATGAACAACTAAGCCCCGGTGCCCTCCAGGGCCAGCAGAGGACGAGATGAACAACTAAGCCCCGGTGCCCTCCATGGCCAGCAGAGGACGAGATGAACAAATAAGCCCCGGTGCCCTCCAGGGCCAGCAGAGGACGAGATGAACAAATAAGCCCCGGTGCCCTCCAGGGCCAGCAGAGGACGAGATGAACAAATAAGCCCCGGTGCCCTCCATGGCCAGCAGAGGACGAGATGAACAAATAAGCCCCGGTGCCCTCCAGGGCCAGCAGAGGACGAGATGAACAAATAAGCCCCGATGCCCTCCAGGGCCAGCAGAGGACGAGATGAACAAATAAGCCCCGATGCCCTCCATGGCCAGCAGAGGACGAGATGAACAAATAAGCCCCGGTGCCCTCCAGGGTCAGCAGAGGACGAGATGAACAAATAAGCCCCGGTGCCCTCCATGGCCAGCAGAGGACGAGATGAACAAATAAGCCCCAGTGCCCTCCAGGGCCAGCAGAGGACGAGATGAACAAATAAGCCCCGGTGCCCTCCAGGGCCAGCAGAGGACGAGATGAACAAATAAGCCCCGGTGCCCTCCATGGTCAGCAGAGGACGAGATGAACAACTAAGCCCCGGTGCCCTCCATGGCCAGCAGAGGACGAGATGAACAACTAAGCCCCGGTGCCCTCCATGGCCAGCAGAGGACGAGATGAACAACTAAGCCCCGGTGCCCTCCAGGGCCAGCAGAGGACGAGATGAACAACTAAGCCCCGGTGCCCTCCATGGCCAGCAGAGGACGAGATGAACAACTAAGCCCCGGTGCCCTCCAGGGCCAGCAGAGGACGAGATGAACAACTAAGCCCCGGTGCCCTCCAGGGCCAGCAGAGGACGAGATGAACAAATAAGCCCTGGTGCCCTCCAGGGCCAGCAGAGGACGAGATGAACAAATAAGCCCCGGTGCCCTCCAGGGCCAGCAGAGGACGAGATGAACATATAAGCCCCGGTGCCCTCCAGGGCCAGCAGAGGACGAGATGAACAAATAAGCCCCGGTGCCCTCCATGGCCAGCAGAGGTCGAGATGAACAAATAAGCCCCGGTGCCCTCCAGGGCCAGCAGAGGACGAGATGAACAAATAAGCCCCGATGCCCTCCAGGGCCAGCAGAGGACGAGATGAACAAATAAGCCCCGATGCCCTCCATGGCCAGCAGAGGACGAGATGAACAAATAAGCCCCGGTGCCCTCCAGGGTCAGCAGAGGACGAGATGAACAAATAAGCCCCGGTGCCCTCCATGGCCAGCAGAGGACGAGATGAACAAATAAGCCCCAGTGCCCTCCAGGGCCAGCAGAGGACGAGATGAACAAATAAGCCCCGGTGCCCTCCAGGGCCAGCAGAGGACGAGATGAACAAATAAGCCCCGGTGCCCTCCATGGCCAGCAGAGGACGAGATGAACAACTAAGCCCCGGTGCCCTCCAGGGCCAGCAGAGGACGAGATGAACAACTAAGCCCCGGTGCCCTCCAGGGCCAGCAGAGGACGAGATGAACAACTAAGCCCCGGTGCCCTCCAGGGCCAGCAGAGGACGAGATGAACAAATAAGCCCCGGTGCCCTCCATGGCCAGCAGAGGACAAGATGAACAACTAAGCCCCGGTGCCCTCCATGGTCAGCAGAGGACGAGATGAACAACTAAGCCCCGGTGCCCTCCAGGGCCAGCAGAGGACGAGATGAACAACTAAGCCCCGGTGCCCTCCAGGGCCAGCAGAGGACGAGATGAACAAATAAGCCCCGGTGCCCTCCATGGCCAGCAGAGGACGAGATGAACAACTAAGCCCCGGTGCCCTCCAGGGCCAGCAGAGGACGAGATGAACAACTAAGCCCCGGTGCCCTCCAGGGCCAGCAGAGGAAGAGATGAACAAATAAGCCCCGGTGCCCTCCATGGCCAGCAGAGGACGAGATGAACAACTAAGCCCCGGTGCCCTCTAGGGCCAGCAGAGGACGAGATGAACAACTAAGCCCCGGTGCCCTCCAGGGCCAGCAGAGGAAGATATGAACAACTAAGCCCCGGTGCCCTCCAGGGCCAGCAGAGGACGAGATGAACAAATAAGCCCCGGTGCCCTCCATGGCCAGCAGAGGACGAGATGAACAAATAAGCCCCGGTGCCCTCCATGGCCAGCAGAGGACGAGATGAACAACTAAGCCCCGGTGCCCTCCAGGGCCAGCAGAGGAAGAGATGAACAACTAAGCCCCGGTGCCCTCCAGGGCCAGCAGAGGACGAGATGAACAAATAAGCCCCGGTGCCCTCCAGGGCCAGCAGAGGACGAGATGAACAAATAAGCCCCGGTGCCCTCCATGGTCAGCAGAGGACGAGATGAACAACTAAGCCCCGGTGCCCTCCAGGGCCAGCAGAGGACGAGATGAACAACTAAGCCCCAGTGCCCTCTAGGGCCAGCAGAGGACAAGATGAACAAATAAGCCCCGGTGCCCTCCGGGGCCAGCAGAGGACGAGATGAACAAATAAGCCCCGATGCCCTCCAGGGTCAGCAGAGGACGAGATGAACAACTAAACCCCGGTGCCCTCCAGGGTCAGCAGAGGACGAGATGAACAACTAAGCCCCGGTGCCCTCCAGGGCCAGCAGAGGACGAGATGAACAACTAAGCCCCGGTGCCCTCCAGGGCCAGCAGAGGACGAGATGAACAAATAAGCCCCGGTGCCCTCCAGGGCCAGCAGAGGACGAGATGAACAACTAAGCCCCGGTGCCCTCCAGGGCCAGCAGAGGACGAGATGAACAAATAAGCCCCGATGCCCTCCATGGCCAGCAGAGGACGAGATGAACAACTAAGCCCCGGTGCCCTCCAGGGCCAGCAGAGGACGAGATGAACAAATAAGCCCCGGTGCCATCCATGGCCAGCAGAGGACGAGATGAACAACTAAGCCCCGGTGCCCTCCAGGGCCAGCAGAGGACGAGATGAACAAATAAGCCCCGGTGCCCTCCAGGGCCAGCAGAGGAAGAGATGAACAAATAAGCCCCGGTGCCTCCATGGTCAGCAGAGGACGAGATGAACAAATAAGCCCCGGTGCCCTCCATGGCCAGCAGAGGACGAGATGCACAACTAAGCCCCAGTGCCCTCCAGGGCCAGCAGAGGACAAGATGAACAAATAAGCCCCGGTGCCCTCCAGGGCCAGCAGAGGACGAGATGAACAACTAAGCCCCGGTGCCCTCCAGGGCCAGCAGAGGAAGAGATGAACAACTAAGCCCTGGTGCCCTCCAGGGCCAGCAGAGGACGAGATGAACAACTAAGCCCCGGTGCCCTCCAGGGCCAGCAGAGGACGAGATGAACAAATAAGCCCCGGTGCCCTCCATGGCCAGCAGAGGACGAGATGAACAACTATGCCCCGGTGCCCTCCATGGCCAGCAGAGGACAAGATGAACAAATAAGCCCCGGTGCCCTCCATGGATGCCTGCCAGGAGAAAAGCAAGCGGTGGTGTACATATAATGCCCCTAAATGCCATACCAACAACTATATGGGATGGATTGTGGATTGGTTTACTTACGTGGGGCTCAGTACAGATATCACCCTTCTCTTAAATGTGTCCACATTGTGGCTGCTCACAGGCTTCACAGAATGCGGTAAGACTGCTGCCCTCAACATTGAAGCGAACGACCTGACCTCGGCGGTCGGCAGCGGCGCGAGTGCCGCTTTAGATTCTGCAACCAGCCTCTTGTCCTCACTCGGCCTGGGGCCAAGGATCTTGGTGGGTGATGGTCTGAGGGGGTGTCAGTTCTGTCAGGCAGCTGGATCCTAGTCGGCATTGGTGGCGAGAGGGCCGCTCTGGATACCGCGATGTGCTTGCTGTCTTCACATGGCCTAGGGGCTGGGGGTCAGGATCTGTGTGGGAGGCACAGGGCAACTGCAGCATGACACATAGCGGTTCCTGTAAGAAAGCAAAGGGGCGATTCAGTGGCTGAAACAGAAGCAGGGGCATGGGCCCCACTCCACTCTGCTTTCTTGGGACCTAGGCTCAGCAGCCGGAGTTGTTGACCCTGTGGTGGGTCACAGTGCCTTATTGAGAACACTTCAGCTACCTGTCAGCCGCAACCCCTTTGGCCGGCAGGGCTGTGTGCTACAAGCTCCGGTACTTAATCCACCAGTTTGCCCATAAAGATTTGTTCCCAATACGCCCTGTCTTGGGTGCCCGGCAGAGCAAAAAGGTGGTCTGGTGCGCACTGCCATAAAGACTGGTGGGTGATGCCGGTTGGGCCGTTAGATACCTGAAGAGTTGGGCAGCTGGATGCAGTTTCATTGCATGGCATGCCCCAGTTTACGAGGCCTGTCTCAGTGTATGCAGCATGAACACATTCCTAGACGCGTTCCGGCTGTTGGTTTTCATATGCTGAACCCTGCTGATAGATGGATGCCGGATGGATTGCCTACTGCAGGCAAACGCGCAATCTGCGGTCTATGCCCAGACCTCAGAGACAGGCACGTATTCTGTCAAGCTCGTCACTTACCCAGGCATAGGGAATGTTGTCAGCATCAAGCAGGTGTGGGGGTTACAGAGCATGGGTGGGGTGTCCTGGTAAACCTGACATCTCCAACTTGTGTTACACACCCTGATTTGAGGCTTGCTTTGTTACTCCATGCTTCATGGCCTTGGCAGATTATACCAAATGGATCAGTGGGGAGTACCCCGTGTGCACATATACAACCTCAGGACACCTGCTTCAATGCCTGGACTTCAAGGACTGCAATCCCCCCCTTCCCGTATATCAGCGGCTTAGCTGTTTTTGAGATCCAGATTGCAAACCCTGTATCAGGGGTCTGCGTATGACGTGTGTGCTCCCGGGATCATCCCGACAGCAACTTCCCCTTGTGAACCTGGAGCTGTGGCTGACGGGCCGCTCGTGAACGGCGCCTCTGTTTCTTCCAGCCTTTCAGCCAAGGTGAGGAATCATGGACAATATATGATCCAGTACAGATCGCGCATGCTTCAAGCCTAAATAATTGTTGAATTGTGAATTTGATTCTGCAATTAGACCCAGGGATCAGATACAGGGATCAGATCCATAACTCAGATCCACTAAGCAGACCCAGAGATCCGATCCATAATTCAGATCCTCTAAGCAGACCCAGGGATCAGATGAATGAATCAGATCCACCAAGCAGACCCAGGAATCAGATCCATGAATCAGATCCACTAATTAGACCCAAGGATCAGATCCAGGGATTAGAGGCAGTGTTCAGAAACAAGGATCAGATCCAGGGATTAAACCCAGGGATCAGATCGAGGGAGTAGAAACAAGGACCCGATCTGGGGATCAGATATAAGGATCAGATCCAGGGATTAGATACAAGGATCAGATATAAGGATCAGGTACAGGGATCAGATATCGGGATGAGATGCAAGGATCAGTTCCTAGTTGCTGTCAAAAGTACATTTATGATGCTGCATACAGGAGTGCAGAGTTGATCCATGATGATGAAGAGCTGGGTGGAGGGCAGAGGGCAGATATGTGATGTTGATCTGAGCGGGACTAGCGTGTTGGGCTGCATCCTCCATCCATACCTCGGGCGCATGTTCAAGGATTGCTCTCCATAAATGTGGGTCAGCACCTGATCGGTGTTGATGACCTAGGCTGTCCAATTAATTTTCTTGTTTCGCTGCAGCTGCTGGCATGCCCGCCCGCTGCCTGCATCGAATTCGGTTGCAAGGGACACGAATTTGTGACTCGGGGCATCAGCGCCTGCAGCATCAACACCAGCGCTCCCATCGGCAGCAGTCAAATGTGAGGTCGTGCTGTGGGATAGATCTGTATGGAAATATGGACAGATCCAAGTGTACTGGGGAGATAGAATCCATGACATATATTTGGCAAGTTGGCTCCCTATACGAGATTCTGTAGATAAAGTTGCCTCCTGCTACCACTGTCGTGTGGCCTTTGTCTTGATGATCCCACTGAGCAGTGGGCTGTCCAAGGGCCTCCCTGTTGACCCTGTTGATGAGGTGTCCCTGCCTCCTGTTGCCGCAGTGTGTACTATGTCCTGCTGCTCCTACCCAACAGCACACAGGCCCAGGCCCTGGTCAATATCACGGTGCAGCGAGCAATCAATATCGTCAGCCCATGCGGCGCTGGACAATTCGCATGTGGCAGCCCGCCAAAGTGCAGCCAGGTATGTTAGTGGGGGCCTGACATTCGACATGTAACTGTATGACGAGCAATATACGGATATTTTCCAAGGAACACCCGGATGTGTGACAGGCAACCACCGAGATGCGCTATAGGTGATTATATCAATACCCATATGTCCGATATGTGTGACATAAATACCTGGATGTGACGTGCAACATCTTGAGGTGTGATAACAAACACCCGTATGTGTAACTTGCACCCTTGGATGTCTAGCGTGCTACGTGTCATACTCTCTTACGGGACTGTCGGAGCATGCAGCTCTGTAGTATGCCATGCTGCACGGATGCAATGCATGCCACGCGTTACCCAATGCTGACGTGTGCGGGTCAATTACGCATGTCTCGGCATGCTGGTCTCTTCAGGTGTGCAGTATGCAACGCATGATACCAAACAATTACCCCTGAAAGCTCAAAAATGCGATACTCAGACGTGCAGCCTGTAAGGTTTAAGTTAATTTGACCGTAGTCTTGGCTGCATTGCGCAGGTCTCTTGCTCACTTGCGTGGCAGCTGGGGGTCCTGGGTGTGGGGGATGCGGCCGCCACCGGCCCCAGCAGTGTTCTCACTGGGCCTGATGCCAGGATTGCCCCGTCAGTCAGCATCAGTTTCAGCCCTTGGTTTGCGCGGAACGCTGCATCCTTCACCGTCGATGTGCCTGGAGCACGGGCGGCTGGATCCGGAGCCGTAGGATCAGGGCTCCTGGGACCAGATTTGACGGACTTGGTGAGCAAAGGAGAGGAGGGGGAAAAAGGTCCGGAGACCTGTCCTGAACGAAATTGTCTGGAACCCCAGGCTTTAACCCCAATCAAACAAAGACCAATAATTTAAACAAATACCAATAAAAATAAACATGGCCACAATTAAACATGAGCCTAGTCAATCACTAAGTCAATTAAATCAGGACCCCAATTTGACATGATGCCAATCAAACAAGACACTTATCGGTTTTCTTCTCCTTCTGGCCACCCTGTGGATAGTGTGTGTGCCTAAGCCGCCCTGTCTCCTCAGCTGTCACAATGTCCCTTATTTCCAGGGCCTGTCATATCGTGTCATAACTCACTTTCGCAATTGCATGATTATAGAAGATCTGTGCGTTTCGACCACTTGACCTCTATGTCTCCAAATATCGCATAGGCGTTAATCGAAACGAAGCAGCTGAGTTGTTGCCTGTCCTTCTCTTCTCCCCCTCTGATGCCTTTCTTCGCCTTTCCTCCCACCCAGTTTCACATGAGTCAGACCCTAGGCACGCCCCTGTCGGTCATATTTGACAACAGCACCGCCGCCTGGACACATGTGGATGGAAACGCTTCCATCACCACGTTCATCGCGATTGGGACTTTAATTGTGCCCTTTGGCCATGAGGTAGGGTGGGCAGGTGGGCAGGCGGGCAGGCGGCGGGCAGGCAGGCAAGCAGGCGGGCGGGCCAGAAGGTGGTCATTAGGAAGCTGCTCTACTAAAACTACAAAAAATCCTGATAACCAATACCAGAAAATCCTTCAGGGACTCGCCCCACTTCCCGCCTTCTGCCCTCCTTGTCTGCTCCCTCACACAGCGTACCCTCACCCCACCCTTGTGCTGCCTGCAGCTTCCCTTTTCGCTGCTTCCCTGCGCGGTAAATGAGTCCCTGTCGGAAAGCATCTCCTCCACTTGGACCCCAGGCTGTGGCGTGAAAGCCTCTGACTCCACCGGCCGATGGTTGCCCTTATCCGTGTCTGTGGCCAATATAAAGGACCCGTTGCACAACCCGGCGGCACTCGCCTTCAGCTGTGAGCCCTCTGCAGCGATGCAGGGGCACTGCTTCCCCGGAATCTACAACATTTCGTGAGTGGTGGCGGGCCAGCAGGGGCGGAGGGGGGCAGTGGGGGGAATCACCCCTGCGTCGCTCTCCTTCAGCTGTGAGCCCTCTGTGGTGGGGCACTGCTTACCCAAGGCCTGACAGCATTGTGAATGTGGATCTCGGGATAAGGGGGGTGCTGAGGTGAAAGAAAGAAAGGCACACAATCTGGAGGGGTGATTCAGAGAGCCACCCGTTCAGCCACAGCGCTGGGTGGCAGGGAGGCGGTCCGACTCATGAGCAAGGGGCTGCTGCAAAGCTTGTTTGAGGTTGCGGCGAACCAGAACTGCATGATTGATGTGTGGATCTGATGTTTAGGCTTCTGGGTTACTGCACAGTTGCCATGCTCAGGGGATTGTTGTTAAAAGGTGTCTGGAACGGGCGAGGCAATGCAAAAGGGAGACCCCAAACCGGTAGGGTGTGTACCGTGTATAATGCGAGTTCCTTCACAATAATCTGTGTCCGACCCTGTATTGAACCCTCTTTCCAGGGACTGCACGTCCCCAATGCACTGCAGGTTTGAACCTCGATCCTTGTACGGAATGATTTAGTACCCTCAAATCTACCGCTCATGCTGCAAGCTGCACGCGTTGACCCCCCTTAAACCCCTTGGTAGGCTAGAGTTTTGAACCCTGCATTATTCAGGTACGTCGCATACAGTGCTGCGGGCACCAAGACGTTAGCCTGGGTCCGGCTGGTAGTGGAGAGGCGGACAACGCTCTTACTGCAGCTGCAAGCAGAGGAGGCATGTCCCGATGGATCCTCCAATCTGGCGTCTAAGGTGAGGCGGCACTTTGCGTTATTTAAGTGGTAGAAGCATGGAAGATAAGGGGGGTCACGGCGGGAGCGGGTGGGGCGGATCCGAGGGGGTGGGCAGGCTCTGGGTGGACAATGAGTGTAGCTGAGCAAGAAAGAGCAGGGCAGGGTGGACAGGAGGGGGGGGGGCAGGTGGGCGGGTGGGCGGGCGGGCCAGTAGAGGAATATCCAGGGCACCTGGCAATTGGATAGAGATGTATGGACACCTTGCATTTCAGCCCCAAGGCTTTGTTTGGATCGGCTCCAATGCTGTGACCATGACAAGTGCTGGTCGTGCTCGACCCTCTCCAAAGCCCATTATAGAATCCAAATAGCCCATCTCCAAGATCACTGAGCCCTTCTTCATTGCAAAGCCTCGACCTTTAACCCTCCACAATTTGCTGGCGACTGCACCCAGGTGTCTAGCAATGGACTGATGTTGCTGAAGGAGCTCTTGCCAGCCTATCTACCCGCCCTTGGCCTCAATACCATGGGACTGCGCTGGGCATCACTCACCGACTTCACCGCTGAGCGCATGAATGTCAATCCAGGCCATGTCTTGCCAGCAGGTCCCCCACTATCCCCGCTCCCGCCTACTTCACCCTCCTATTCCGCCACTTCCGCTCCTGCCTCCCTATGCCTTTTGAACTTGACTGTGGATATCGAGATTGGGGTTGTGCCTGAGCTAATGCCGGGAGATGATGATCTGGGTAAGATCCTGGGGGCTGGCTTCGCTGACTCTTCGGCTAGGCGGTAACTGAGCGAGGTGGTTACAGAACCAGGGGGGGTCCCAGCCCGGAGGTTACAGCACAATCCTGTCACCCAACAGCGGGCAGAGGCCACCGGTTCCATCCTTCCTCCCTTGGATACGCTCGCCAGTCGTGTGGGCGCGGCAAAGGCCATTGGTGGGGAGGCTTCCTCTGCATCTGCACCATGGACAGCCGAGGCAGAGAGCCTGCTGCTAGCAGCCGTGGCGGCAGAGCAGGCCCGCGTGCTGCGAGGCCGCCTGCTGAGCCAGGCGGCGGCAGCAGCGGCGGCCGGATCTGCGGCAGTGGCAGCATTCCCTGCGGGCCTAACGGCGGCCATCCGTGTGACCACCCCGCTCTGCCCTGTGCTGGATACCTCGAGTCTGCCTCGAGTAACATTCCCCGCCTCTGCTCCCTTGGGCAATGCATACACCTTCCTGCCGATCCGCCTACTGGCTGGCAGGATTGCGCCAGGGAGGCAGGCAGCAGCGGGCATTGGGTCGTTCCGGTCGGGATGCTCCGAGACCACTCCATCCCTCAGTGACACGATGGCCATGGATGCCCTCCTGAGCTCCTGGGCGATCTTATTTTGTTCTTCTTGAAAGCCCCCCGACCGGACACCACACCCATGAAACTCACACACCCTGAAGGCCAGCATGCCCCCAAACCCTGAAATCAGCGCGCTCCTAAACCCTGAAATTAGCACACACACCTTCAACCCTGAAACCAGCACACCCCTTAACCCTGAAAACTAGCACGCCCCAAAACCCTGAAATACAGCATGCCCCTAAATTCTGAGAACCAGAACGCCCCTTCTACCCTGATGAGCAGCACGCCTTCAACCCTGGAAATCAACCCCCCCCTTAAACCCTGAAAACAGCACGCCCTCAAACCCTGGAAAAGCAAGCCCTCGACCCCTGAAAATTACGCCCCTAAACCCTGAAAAGCAGCACTCCATCTCCACAGGGAGATGCGGGTGGCACAGCGCCTGGCATCCACGGGCGTTGGCGGCAGCATGTGGAAGCACCTGGTTTCGGAGCTCTGGCCGGTGCTGTTTGATGGCGCGGTGGTGGCCATCATGCTGGCCGCGATCGTCCCGATGCTGTCATACGTCGACCGGTCACAGCAGGCACTGTCAGCAGCTTCCGTCAGCTTCCAGGTGTACGACGCTGATGAGTTCGCTGCCGCGCGCTTCTTCGCGCTGCGCAAGGGGCAGTCGACGGCTCCCACCGCTGCTTTCAACAGCAGTGATGCTGAAGCGGCGGTGGCAGCTGATGTGGCACCGGACTTGCTTCCAGGGGACCCCCGGCGCTGGACCCTCCCGGACGACCCCTCTGGCTTACTGGACCTGGCGCTCGTGCATGATGCGCTCAAGGCCTTGTCGGATCTCCAGGTATGTGCTCCAGGCAAACAGAACATGGAACCCTGCCTCTCTTCGAAAGGCAGGTCAGAACATCAACATGGAACCTGCAGTTTCAATACCGGTATTACAAACGTGTGAACCAGGAGGGGGGGGGGTCCTTTCATCAATGCTGACAGACGACAGAGAGTTTTTACTGCTGACCTATTTAACTTCCCTCCCAGTCCCCCCCCCCTGCCCCAGCCCTTCATGTAAACCTCTCCTTCTTCTCCCCCCCCCCTCTAGGCCTTCATGTGAACCTCTTTTCCCTCTGATCCCCATTCCCTACCACCCCTCAGATGAACCTCTGCTTCCTCCGTCCCCCCTGTCCCCCCCTCCCAGCCCTTCCTTTGAAGCTCTTCTGTCCTGTCTCCTCCTGTTTCCCTCCTCTCTCCTAGGTGGCCTATTGGATGCTCCAGTGTGCAGTGTTCCTCGCGCTGCTGGTTCGCATTGTAGGCCTGGCCAAGGTTCAGCCAAGGATGGCCATCATACCTCTCACACTCGTTCAGGTGACCAAGGGTTTGATGGTCAAGGGTTTAGAAGCTCGGGAGATGGATGCTTCAGGATTGCATCACGTTCAAACCCAAGATCCATCATCACGCTCACATGGCTCCAAGGGGCCAAAGGGGGCGGGGTTAGGGCTAAGGTTTAGGTTGGAATCCCTGGACCCATCATTCCATCATCACTCGTACAGGTGGCCCAGTGCGTTATGGGGTGAACCCTTTGAGACTGTCTGGTTGGGAGGTGGTTCCGGGCATTCCGATCCATAATCCCACTTTTGCTGGTCCAGGGCACCTAGGGCTAATAAGGTTTTGGGTTGCAATTAAAAAAACCATGGCACGTGCCCCCCTCAAGTTGCAGCCGGTGGTTAAGGGTGTATGGGTGTATGCTTTTAGAGGTGGATGGCTCAGGGGGTCACCCTATCCCATCATCTCTGTGTTGCTCTTCCTGACATGCCAGGCCTTCTTCTGTGATGGCTCCTGGTCACACCCTGAACCTGCCCCCCATTCTCCCTGGTCAGTGTACCGGGTGTCCCAGGACCCGGTGTGCCCACTGGCCAAGGGGTTGAGGGTGTTGAGTTGTGTGGTGGACTGATCATCCCTCATCCCCTCCCCGTCATGATGTACCAGGTGGCCAAGGACCTGATGTACCTCATGGCAGTGATGATGCCCCTGGCGCTGGTGTGGGCATTCATGGACGTCATTATTTGTGGGAGCAGGTGAAGAGGGGGGGGGGAGTAAATGCAACTTTCTTAACCCGGTTCAGGAAACCTGTGTGTAGGAACAGGTGAGGAAGAGTGGCATGGGTTACCAGAATTGTCCATTCCTCCGTACCAGTAGCTCCAACCACAGCCAGAATGTGGGAACGGGGGTCAGCAGGTAGTAGAGAAAAAGAGGTGCAGAGGTTGAAGCAAATAAATATGGCCCATGTTGCGTTTTTTTCTCGCATCTACGAGGTGCAGCTTTGTTTCTGAAGGAAGCTTACAGAGCCTTGAGAAGCTGAAGGCAAATAAATAAAGAAGGCCTTCATCCCTCGAATGCTGGTTAGCTCCTGCAATGCGGCTCAAGGGGCGCATGCACAGACTGCCTGAAACTGGCACAATCATGCCCTGCCCTCCCTAAATGCTGATTTTTGCGTTGCAAGTCCTTGCGATGCAAACAAGTCTAAGAGTTTGGGTTAAGAAGGGGCGGAGAGGTTGATGGACGCAGGCTAAGGAACCCTTCCCTCTTTGAATGCTGATTTCTGTGATCCTCTGCTGTTTGACAGATCTGAGAAGATGGCGACCATTGACGAGTCCTTTTACAGTTTGATATCCGGCATATTGACAGAGGACCATCTGATCGAGAGGGATCGGCTGATGCAGGTATGATTTGTGTGAGGTTGTGTGCCTGTGTGGTAATGTATGATGCAGGTGTGATTTGTGTGAGGTTGTGTGCATGTGTGGTAATGTGTGATGCAGGTGTGATTTGTGTGAGGTTGTGTGGTAATGTGTGATGCAGGTGTGATTTGTGTGAGGTTGTGTGCATGTGTGGTAATGTGTGACGCAGGTGTGATTTGTGTGAGGTTGTGTGGTAACGTGTGATGCAGGTGTGATTTGTGTGAGGTTGTGTGCCTGTGTGGTAATGTGTGATGCAGGTGTGATTTGTGTGAGGTTGTGTGGTAATGTATGATGCAGGTGTGATGTGTGTGAGGTTGTGTGCCTGTGTGGTAATGTGTGATTTGTGTGATTTGTGTGAGGCTGTGTGGTAATGTATGATGCAGGTGTGTTAAGCTGTAATCCTTGATGATCTGATACCCGGCAACCAGGCAGTCTTCTGTCTTAATGGATGAATACACAAAGGACCATCGGATCAAGAGGGGTTGACTGATGCAAGTGTGATGGAAGTGTGATGCACACATGTGTGATGGGGTGTGATGCACACATGTGTGATGGGGTGTGATGCAGATATAATGGGATGTGATGCAGGTGTAAAGGGTCTAGATACAGGTGGCACAGAAGTGTGATACAGGTGTGATAATAAAGGCCAGTGCCTTTGAGTGAGAATTGGAATTTACGGTATTGTTGTTACTAAAAGTTGTGATTCTCCGATGAAAAGCTCGCCGCAGGCAACGGAATGTCTACAATCCTAAATGTTTTCATATTTTTGTTACCGCTCCAAATTGACTTTGCCGATTTTTTGTCAGGTCACCACTTTTGTTACGACTCGTCACCAATCACCCCTTGAAAACACCCTGAGTAGTGTGCTGCAGGTGTGATGTGGGGCACCAGTCACCCCTTGAAGACACCCTGAGTAGTGTGCTGCAGGTGTGATGTGGGTCACCAGTCACCCCTTGAAAACACCCTGAGTAGTGTGCTGCAGGTGTGATGTGGGGGCACCAGTAATCACTTGAAAACACCCTGAGTAGTGTGCTGCAGGTGTGATGTGGGGCACCAGTCACCCCTTGAAAACACCCTGAGTAGTGTGCTGCAGGTGTGATGTGGGTCACCAGTCACCCCTTGAAAACACCCTGAGTAGTGTGCTGCAGGTGTGATGTGGGGCACCAGTCACCCCTTGAAGACACCCTGAGTAGTGTGCTGCAGGTGTGATGTGGGGCACCAGTCACCCCTTGAAAACACCCTGAGTAGTGTGCTGCAGGTGTGATGTGGGTCACCAGTCACCCCTTGAAAACACCCTGAGTAGTGTGCTGCAGGTGTGATGTGGGGCACCAGTCACCCCTTGAAAACACCCTGAGTAGTGTGCTGCAGGTGTGATGTGGGGCACCAGTCACCCCTTGAAGACACCCTGAGTAGTGTGCTGCAGGTGTGATGTGGGGCACCAGTAATCACTTGAAAACACCCTGAGTAGTGTGCTGCAGGTGTGATGTGGGGCACCAGTCACCCCTTGAAAACACCCTGCGTAGTGTGCTGCAGGTGTGATGTGGGGCACCAGTCACCCCTTGAAGACACCCTGAGTAGTGTGCTGCAGGTGTGATGTGGGTCACCAGTCACCCCTTGAAAACACCCTGAGTAGTGTGCTGCAGGTGTGATGTGGGGCACCAGTCACCCCTTGAAAACACCCTGAGTAGTGTGCTGCAGGTGTGATGTGGGGCACCAGTCACCCCTTGAAAACACCCTGAGTAGTGTGCTGCAGGTGTGATGTGGGGCACCAGTCACCCCTTGAAAACACCCTGAGTAGTGTGCTGCAGGTGTGATGTGGGTCACCAGTCACCCCTTGAAAACACCCTGAGTAGTGTGCTGCAGGTGTGATGTGGGTCACCAGTCACCCCTTGAAAACACCCTGAGTAGTGTGCTGCAGGTGTGATGTGGGGCACCAGTCACCCCTTGAAAACACCCTGAGTAGTGTGCTGCAGGTGTGATGTGGGGCACCAGTCACCCCTTGAAAACACCCTTAGTAGTGTGCTGCAGGTGTGATGTGGGGCACCAGTCACCCCTTGAAAACACCCTGAGTAGTGTGCTGCAGGTGTGATGTGGGGCACCAGTCACCCCTTGAAAACACCCTTAGTAGTGTGCTGCAGGTGTGATGTGGGTCACCAGTCACCCCTTGAAAACACCCTGAGTAGTGTGCTGCAGGTGTGATGTGGGGCACCAGTCACCCCTTGAAAACACCCTGAGTAGTGTGCTGCAGGTGTGATGTGGGGCACCAGTCACCCCTTGAAAACACCCTGAGTAGTGTGCTGCAGGTGTGATGTGGGGCACCAGTCACCCCTTGAAAACACCCTGAGTAGTGTGCTGCAGGTGTGATGTGGGGCACCAGTCACCCCTTGAAGACACCCTGAGTACTGTGCTGCAGGTGTGATGTGGGGCACCAGTAATCACTTGAAAACACCCTGAGTAGTGTGCTGCAGGTGTGATGTGGGGCACCGCTGATTCCACTCCTTCCCTCATTGTCCTCCTCACATGGGGTTGAGAATATTGGTACCATTCCAGCACGCTCTGCTGATGCCCCCGGCCCCTTCCTCCGCCTCTTGTGGGTGGCTGTTCTGCTGCTGATCCCACCCTTCACTTTTCGCCCGCAGTGTCTTGAGGTCCTCCCCAGGGGTCAGTATTATCTGCTCATGCCGACCCTGTGGGTGGGTCCACTCCTCTTCATGATCATTGGCTCCATCATGCTGCTCTCCATCCTCATCGACACCTTCAGCAGGCTCAAGGCTACGGTGAAAGAGGTGAGGGACAGGGGGGTAATAGGTAAGGGTGTGTGTGAGGGTAAGGGGGGGGGGGGTAATCTATGTGGGCCAATGATCCATCATTTTAATCTCTATAATTTAGCTCGCTGTAGGCACTATTAAGGGAGTTGTGTGTAAGGGCGGTTCTAGGCGTTAAAGGTTGATTTAAGGGGGGGGGGGGGGTGATGTGATGTGGGGGGGCAGGGCTAGGCCTTTGGGGTTGATGGTTGTGGTGATGGGTATGCTTGTAGGGTTGATGCTCCATCATGCTCCATACTCATCCGTGCCTTGCTGACACATCAGGATTCAAAGTGGGTGTCAACCGTTTCAGGGGATACCTGCCTAAGCAAGGGAGTTGGGACTGCTGTTGCAGATGCACCGCAGGGTGTTGGTGCGCCGTTTTAAATTGCTGTTGCTGGCCTTGTGCAGGAGGTGGGCATCGCCGAGGAGGCTGGCACCATCCTCAGCTGGGCCATGCAGCGCATGTTCCACAGTGCCCCCAGCAACAAGCGTATCAAGGGCATTCTGCGGCACCTCACAGCGGTGGCTCAGGAGCGCAGGAGGGGGCGTGACAGATCTGCAAAGGGGGCCATGAACAAGGTGAGCCACTGCTTAGTGAAGGGGGCTTCAGCTACAACTCAGCTACATGACAATCTAATGTCTTGGGGGCCTGGTCGTCTCTCTCAGGAGTGCAGGCAAATATTGAGGATCCTGACAGGTCGGCACAGATAGCCATGACCATGATGTGTTTGGGACATTGAGGGGGGAGGGCATCTCACGAGCTGGGTGTTTTATCGTTGTCAATGCATCTCCCACCAAAGCCTGTTGGATGAAGTCAGCCACTGCCAACCAGAACAAGTTGAGAGCGGGACACAATGGGTGACTTGCCCCCAACGGAGCTCGTGCATTGTCTTGCCAGGACAGAAAAAATAAGCTTAGGAAGGAGAAGCAAAATACCGATCTGCGGTGAAGGAGCTGTGCGCTGAGTCATGATTTTCTATTTTCCATGATTTTATCTTTCACTTCCACTGTCCCTCTGGCTCGCACTACCTGGACCTCTCAAAAAAGGCTTCCAGATGGCTGCGATGATGCTATATAGCAACAAAAACCCACACCATGGGACAGGGGGCTTCATCCCCCCAGTGGCACTTGTGCCTTGCATTGCCAGAACAGAAAGTAAAGAGAGGAGACAAATGGTTCCCACCGTCCTCCCCCCACGGTCTCGTTCTTGGAGCAGGAGGTCAATTGTGCTTATTGTGATCTATTATGGCTGATAGATGTAGCCTCGACGCCTTGCTGTGCTGTTTCCTTCCTTCTTACGCCCAATCACAGCAGACACGAGTTTTCTTCCTTTCTTCTGTCCCTCAGGCTGCACCTAGCGACCCGCCCCGCTTGCTACTCGGGTCATTCAGTGTGAGGCGGAACAGATTGATCAGAAAAACACCCCTCCCTACATGACGCCCCTGGTCTCAACAGGATAGAAAGGGGGGGGGGGGGGACACTGAAATAGGGAACCCCTTGACCTTCCACCTTCCCAACCTAACGTATGGAGTCCATCCCGCCCTGTGCCTCTCCAGCTGTCGCGACTTTCCTTCCTGCATGTGCTGTGCAGCTGATCAAGTCATTCAGTGCGAGGCGGCAGTCAGTGATAAACCAACGGACGGGTGGGGCGTCTGGTGGACTGTCGGTGGCTGTCATGGGAAGGCTTGGCCTGCTGGCTAGACAGGGCAGGCAGAGAAAAACGCTCCTGGGTCCAAGTCTTGTCCACACTCAGCATGAGGGGGACAAGGCCAGTAAGGACGTCGAAGGTGGCGCGGACAATGCGAATTCGCTGCCCATAACGAAGAGCCCTGTGGCACGCTCGTCTGGTGACGCGTTTACACGGCCTGTGCACGTTTCTAGGTCTGGACACGTTTCTGAGGCGGGGAGTCCGGCCTGGCAAAAGTTGTCATCCAAGCATTTCAGGTGCGTGAAATGGAAAATGCGTTTTCCCCCTCCATTATGGTTTGTTGAAAGGTGTGTCCATGTGAGACTGCTGTGACAGGTGTCAATGCTGTACGGAATAACAGCTTGGGGGCTCTGATTGAGGGAGCTGGTTTCTTCCCTCTACCCATTACCCATCAAACATCTGACGCTGCTGTTCTGAGTATATTGCCCCTGATCCTTTTAATTGATTTCCTTATGCTTTGAATATAATGGTCTGTGAAAAAAAAGTACAGGATACGTACATCGTCAGGTAGGGGCCCTCCACCAAAGTAATCCAACAAAGGTGCACACCCTCCTCTGCCCTCATCTGTAGGCTGACAGGCAATGCCACACGTGAGGCAGTGGGCCAAGTCGTGTCTGCCCCTCTCCCCAAAAGGCACGTGGAAGACCTCGACTCCTCTCTCCGCTGCTTTGAGGCATCCCCTACCTCAGCCAGTGTGCTGCCTTGGCAAGCCCCCTCAGAGCAGCTGTCAGTTCCGGAGCGTATTAGTGGCCCTGAAAGGCGTGTCATGTCTCCTGACGTGGTTTGTGCTGCTGTTGCGCCGGCGGTGTCCGGGCCTGTCTGTGACGCAAGGGCTGTTCCCGGGGAGGATTCCACGCTGAACACCAGCCCTTTGTGCGGCCCAGGCCAGCGCTCCCAGCAACTTATGGCACTCATCAGAGCCCAAGTGCAACAGCAGCTAGACCAGACAGAGGCCATGCTGAGGGATCTGAAGGTAGGGAAAGGAGGAGCAGGGCCGGGTGGCTGGTGATGACTCTTGTTTTGTGTTTGTTTCTCAAGTGGCTTGTGGTTTCAGCCCAGTAGCTGCCGGAACAGGCGGACAACAGGCTCAGGGGTCACATGGGAGGAGCAGGCAGAACAGGGCAGGGGGCTGCTTCTGTCCCAGGGCCAGACAGGGGGCTGCTTCTGTCTCAATCTTTGCCCAAGTTCCTTAAGTGGTTTAGGGGTGCAAGTGTGTAACCTGACGCCTTCTTGGCGGCTGACAGATGGTCGCAAATTGATTTAAGAATACCCGGTATTCAATATACGGTACGGGATTTGTACTGACAGGTATGGTAAATTGTGGCATCGTAAATAAAATAATGGTGCACTACCGGTGTGAAGAATGAATCAAAACAGCCAAATAGAGGGCCCTTGCACATCTTTCGGCTCCAACCAAAGCCGTCTGGATAAGCTTCGTAGTCATGGCCTGGTTGTGACACGACTGAATTGTAGGAATGTAGCTGAAGTGTAGATTATGTGTAGCTGAAGTGCACTGAAAGAAGCGCTGCGTGCTATGCAGGCCGCCATCGCATTCAACGAGGCAATCAACGCCCAAGTTGCGGCCTGGCTGCTCTTGGTGGCTGCTCCTGGGCGGAAACAGAGGAAAGGTGGCAGCAGCAGAAGCTATCTCAGCCCCACACTCCGGCTGGCACTCGCAAGAAAAGCCGCAGATGGTGGGCACATGAATGGCCCACACCCTTCACCCTTCAGTCTCGCCCTGCAGAACAGGCTCGGCGGCACAGCCGGAGCGGGCTAAATCAGGTCCAGGTTCATCTCTGAAAACAGCCTGGATAGCTAGGGGGGCAGGCTGGGACGGCTCTGAAGCTGATCCAGATGGCGTCGAGCTCTGTAGGGGCCTTGATTTGAGGCAGGTCATCGATTCTGCTGCACCCCTTCTGACCAGCCCCGCTGAGGGTAAGCGTTGCTTAGAGAGTTGCTGCGGGCTCCATGCACATGCTGAATGGGCAAGGTGTTATTTTGTCAAGATTTTTTTAGCATGCGCATGATGAATGCATGATACTGATTGGTGGAACGAAATGTGTGTACATGGTATTCGAGGGTGCTTACCGATGCCCAGATGTTTTGATTTATGTTGTTGCATCAGTTATAGGACTGTGATGCCCTCTTGAGCTTGCATCAATAGATAGCACTGGGACATTTCTTTGCTAAATGTACCGTGTAGTAAATAGAGCACTGCAACGTTAATGAAACTAAAAATAAAAGCAGTTGTGAACTGAACTTGAAGTCCCATACGGACACAACATATGCGGTTTTGTTACTGAGTACCCTATTTTCATTTTTGCCTAGTGCGCAACTGGTTTATTTGACATCCGTTCATTGACCCTTAAAACGGTCTGATCAAGTTAGTATTGCACTACTGGTTGAGCAGATAAGCACTTTATAATAGGGCTGCTCAGTGCAGGTCAGTGGGCCTCCTCCTCTTGAGCCCCATATTGTCATTCCGCTTTTCTGCCGGCGCGGTGCATGAGGCACATATCTTCCTCCTTCTGCTATGATCGTTGTGTTAGGAATTTGAAGTTGACCGGCCTTGTATGCCAATATTCATACTTTGTTACAAATTCCGATCACAATACAAGAGTACCGTAGGTTATCCACTGACCCGGGCCGTATAACGAGAATAAACCGTCGATATACAGGTCGAGCGGGCCTTGGCCCTGACCGAGCGTTGGGCAGGGCCCTCGAGGTGCGTAGCACCGAGTAGGACTTCATTCAGCTCATTCCTGCGCCAAAGAAAAGCCAATAACGTTACACCTCTGGGCCCGCTCAAAGCTCGGCCGCGCCCACGCGGGCCAGAGGGCGCCAAAGAAAAGTGTTTTGATTAACCGGTATGTGATGCCATCTATGGCCACTTCGCTAGTATGACACCCCTGGCCTGTCAGCTGGAGGATCCTGTCAGCCGGAGCAAGGGCCTACAGTAGCTGAGGATGCGCTGACAGTGTGCAAGGTGCATGGCTGTGGATAGAGGTTCAAGGTATCTGCAATGCGGCTGCACGCCAGAGTGCAATACTGCAATAGTGCATATCTTGCAGCGCCAATATGGTGCATCATGCGACTTTGAGCCCAGTAGTGCTGTGGCTTGCGGCATTGTGGCCTGGTGTGTAGACAGGGTGTCAGGCCACTGTCAACTTGACAAAGTCAAAGGCACTGCAAGGAAGCACAGCACTGCCTGTGAAACCCTACATCTAGCCCCACCCTGGCCTGCCAATCTGCCCAGCGTCGGCCGTTACATTTCCGTTACTTGTGCCCAATAGTGCGACACAAACTACGGTTGAACAGCAACAGAAAAACCGAGACGCCGTCCCTGATTTACGACAGACACAAGAGGAAAGGGCACTTGTAGATAAATGTCTCGTCTTCAGATGTTCTTGGCCTTCGGGCGCGAGCAGGCTCCTCCTTCAAGGTTGAAAGGTGCCGTGGCATGGATATCGAATAAGATAAACAATTACCTCGTGAGTGGGATTGAATCGAGCTTCAGGGATAGTGCGGGATGGGATCTATTGGGCCTCGTAGCGTGACTGGCAGCAGGGGGCTGTCAGGGGGGGGAAGCGACAGGGGATGTTGGCTGTCGCTCTATTGAATTGCCGAAGACATGGCTTGGACGCGTCGATGTAGAGTCAAGCTTTTGTGTTTGTGTTTTCTGCCCAGAGATGTGCAGGTTGCGTTTCCGCTGGTCCCATAGCAAGCTGTGCCCTATGCCGCTGTTATTTATTCCTTCCATCGCCCCTTGCCTGCATTTGCGTCCAGAAAATGAATCCGACAGGTGGTGCCGGGATCCAGGGCACCATGCGGCCACGCGACCTGTTCCGGGTGCTCAGGTGATCATCTGATTATGGCTGCGGCAGGAGTTGGTGGCCTGCATGGGCATGTACCATGCACGAGGTCGCATGGGAGAAGCCCTGCATTTGTCTGGGACTGCAAGGTCGACCTGTGCCCCCATTGAGTCCGGTCTGCCAGTCTGTCAGGTCTACTCTGGGTCTCTGGTAACCTCCACCGTGCTCATTTGATCTTGCTTGGTTGCTTGTAATGCGTGGCATGGCATGTTCGGCCACGCCTGTGGTCACATGCATAAGTTAAGAGAAACAGCTGTCTTACTTCTATATCTTTGTTGGCCAGACCTCTGACGACTGTTTGCTTCAACCCCTTCTCACAGCCTTATTCAAGGCATTCATGGAACCAACGTTCGCCTATGGTGGGTAGCCCACATGGATTTACAATGTTCCTATTCAATACATATGTGTCTACGGTTTGCTGCAGTGAGTCACATTCCTGCCTTGCTGGATCATCCCACTCTTGCTGGGCAGCTAGCTTACTTGGATTGAAATTCATTCTCTCATGCTCTGATTAATGCCACCTGCTTGTGCTCACCTCATTTTCCAGGGACTTCGGCGGCGGAGGTGGCCATGTCATCATTGTGGCCATTATCCTGTTCTTCTTTGATGCACGGGGATGTGAGCTCACTGGCGCAAAGGTACAGCAGGGGAGCCTCGAGACGAGGAATCCTTGTGGAAATCAGGCAGCAATGTGCAGCAGATGTGCCTGGGTCAATCCCAGGTGTGCACACAACCACATGTCACATTCCTGCTAACCAACCTCCCTTGCCTCTGAACTATGTGATGCAGTGTGAGGTCCTCAATGGATGTGCTCACAACGTTGCCATGGCATGGCTAGGAAAGACTCGAGGTCGGGGGCTCTTCACCTCCTGCCTGGCATATCAGATTCAAGTGGGGGAGGTGGGTCATGATGGAAGCCATCCACCGCATGTAAGATTGATTTGTTGTGCATGACCCTCCAGCCTGCCTGCTCCCTATGGACCCCGCCATGGAAGCCACAGCCCTGTCGCCTCATGTTTCCCTGTTGAGCGGTCGTGCCCTCTCTCTGCAGCGTTCTCGCGACCTACTCCTAAAGGCCCTCCAGCACGCCAACGTCAACGTCTACTTTGTCTTCTGGGCGGGATGGGACTGGAAAGACAAGGTTGTGCTCATTCAAACCTTCTTGAAGCAACTTGGAGCCCAGGTGAGGGCCTGCCCAGGGGAGCCTACAGGATAAGGCACACGGTTCGCCCCTTCCCGGCCTTTCTCTTGCTCCTGTAACAGTCCACATGGCAATCATTCTTCAAATTGGCTTCCAGGCCAGGTCCTTATTCCGGCTGACAAATGCCCTACCCTGTTTCCTACTTGCCCCCCTGAACCTCTGTCACGGGCCTCCTTGCAGACCCTGGTGATCGGGGACTACTCGCAGAGAGCCAAGGGCCAGGAGGAACAAGAGGCCTTTGATGCATTGGAGAACGCCTGCTGCATCAAGCACGACTTTGGGATCAAGACCTCTGGGGGTGAGGAATGAAGGGGTGCTGGGAGTTTTGACTCAAGCATGACACGCTGCCACCAATCAGGTGACAGGTTGTGCTTAATACTGCAAGCTGCAGGGAGACAATGTGTGGGCCTTTGGATGCCCCTAGCCCCCAACTTTCAATACTGGCTGAGGCCAAGATCTCACTCTCTGCCCGTCCCAGTGCATGGCAGCACTGCATGCTGTAGGACAGCCAACTGAGGCACCTCATGTCTTATCAGGTCACACTGGTCCATCACTCGTCTGCATCAGATCCAGGTGCCTCTCACACTGGGCAGGGCCACCATTGTTCAGGCCTAAAGGATTGCGTGTTGCCTTTGGGAGCATTCCTCTGTGAGACCAACGTTCCTAACCTATGCATGCACATCAGGGGGCAACAACTTCCAGTGCCGCATCTACTGCAAGAAAACCGCTGAGGAGGTACAGGCTGCAATCAGCAGGGAGGCAGAAGAGGCGATGTTCAGCGCTGGAATGGGCGGCTCTGCTTCAGAGGCAGCGGAGGAAGTCGGTGGCCCTGCTTTTCAAAGGACCGGGTTTGGTGTGCCGGTTGGATCAGTCTCTGCTAGGTCTGGATCCCTAGCATCTGATGGACATGGCCAGGAAGAGGAGAGTGAGGATAACATGGAGCTGGAGAGAGGGCGAGGAGGTGAGGAAAGGAAGGAGTGCGGGGGATGCGCGGAGCAGCATGGCGATGCCCTGGTCGTGGGCGAATGTTCTGCTAAGGCAGAATCAGGCAGGGCTGCAGAGCAGTGCAGTGTCGGCTTGGACGCCCCTGGCAGCCGCCGTGCAGCCTCGCCAACAGCCTCTCCTGCTGTGTCTCTGTCTATCCGCCGGGATGTCTCCCCCGACAGAAGCAGTGGCAGGGTAGCAGATCCCCCTGCCCCTGCCGCCACTCCCCCCTCGTCCAGCCATAGAGGTGTCATGTGCATGGACGTCATTCCAGAGACTCCAGGGCAAGATGATGACCTGGACCCTCCATTGTATACACTGCTCGGGCTTCTACAAGCAGCACCAGCAGCACCAGCACCAGCACCAGCAGGTCCAGCTCAAGGTATGGCAGCATCAGCACCCGCAACATCACCCAAGACAGAGCCCAAGCCCAAGCCGGAAACGGCGGAAACGGCACTAACAGCGCTCAGTCCAGGTGGTTGTGCCAAGCGGGGAGCCGGGCTGATGCTGCGGGACAGCCTGGAGCTGAAAGTGCAGCCAAGCCCTCCGGGTGACCGTCTTGCGCAGGGTCTGCGCGTCTGCACGCTTGTGCAGGCACATGCAGCGCCAGCAGTACCTGCTCCTCGGGGTCCCAATGCCCCCTTGCAGCCAGGGCTGCAAAAGCCCCGGGGCATTGCTGGCCAGGCTGCTGGGTTGGATGCTTCCCGGGTCTACACTGCTGCCGTGCAGCACCCCAGCAGGTCTCTATGTACTCATGACGCCTTACTCAGGAGCAGCCTCGGCCAGGGGGCGTTTGGCAGTGGCCAGGGTTTAGTTCATAGCCAGGTGGTGGACCGGGCTGCCAGCCCAGTGCTTAAGACGCAGCGGAGCCCCCTGGACCAGCTACCAGGCTGCCCCCGAGCTGATGAGGTGTTGGAGGAGTGCAAGGCGAGGATGCGTGACGAAGGTGCGCTGAGTGACTTGGAAATTTACAATACGCTGCAGACGTTGAGGGAGGTCCACGAGGCATTACAGGACGTCCCGATGAAGAGGCCGCGTGAGGAGGAGCAGTGCAGCAGGAGTGCAGCCCAACAGCCAGGCCAGAGGGGCGGCACCGCACCCAATGCTGGCCTGAGGCCCTGCAGGGATATGGGGCAAGGGTGTGCCGCAAAGATAGTGAAGACGGACACGCAGGCTACCGGCAGCAGTGCCATGTGCCAGCAAGGTCCTGGTGAGGAGGACATGGGCCCCGGGGTGAGCATGCGCCGCGGCTCCCAACCTGCTATCTCCCCGGCTGCGTACAAACAGCCGACTTCATCTTCTTTGGCTGCTGAGCAGGAGCAGGCCGTCAGCTCGCAGGAGAAGCCCATCCCCAACCCACCACTCATCATGGACACTCAGGTGAGGGGGGCTCACACACACTCTGGGAGCAGAGGCGCGCATGTGTAAGGGATGTTGATGTTGATGTTAGGGAATTGAGCTGGCATCCAGGGTGGTGTTGACCCTAGACACGCTGACACAGAACCCGCTTCAGTGTGGCATAGACCACGTCCTGTGTGTGCCCATCCCTGCAGTGTTGATACTGCAGGCTGTACCTCGGATCTGGGACACAAGGCAGTTGTAGGGAGCGTGGATCATCCATTGCAAACCGGCCCACCCCTTGCCTTGCCTTCCTCCCCCATTTGCAGGATATGGAGGCGCTTGAGGAAGCGGGCGCCTCTGACCAAGGGGATCTCTGCTGTGACGACCCCTTCAGCCAGGACAACTCTTTCCAATGTAAATCTTTTATCTGTTAGCACTGCTGATACTCGACAGGTTTGGCGTCACTTGCGACTCTGTTTAGTCGCTTGGTCAAAGGGCGGAGCAAAGTAGGGGAGGGGTGGGCCTGGGGCCTTCCATTAAATATTGTTCGTAGAAAAGAGCCATTGTGGAACTTGGGGGGGGGGGCTACTTCCTATTGACCTCCTTGCCCATCACCCCATTGAGCCCCTCAGCACTGTGGACATATCTTGCCACATCTACCTCCGTTAGCTAATGACCAGAATTGACTGACTGACGACAAAACTCATGCAACATCCTTTGCCTCCACAAGACATATTTTATTTATTTACGGGCCGTCATCGTGCCTCAACAAGACAATGAGCCTTCTCTTTGTTCCGAGGCAGATCAATCAACCGGTTTAGCACCATAACGGAAGTTAGTCTGGTTCTGTATTCCCAGCATTTTGATGCGCTGGCTCATTGGTTTTTTTTTATGGTTGGTTGCTTTTCAGGGGATATAAACTTGAAGTCGTGTTAACACCGCCGCATTTTACAAAAGTCGCGCGCTAGTACGCAACTGGATGCTTCGACATTCTGCTGGTTGTACAAACTGCCGGTATCATAGGGGGTCCAAAGTTCATCCTTGACATAGCAGTCTCAGAGGGAGGAGAAGCCTGTTAAGATGAGCTGTGCATGCCGGGCGCTCAGGCGGTTAAACACGTCATGCATGTCTGCATGACATTGCAGCCGCGGTGGCCAATGTTAAACAAATCGTGTTGTGATTGATTGATTGGCTTCTTTTGGTGAGGACACTGAGAAAAGCGAGGCAAATCAAAATTGCCATTTGATTGTTGGTGACTTACAGGGCTGATGATAATGGGACTTCTGTCTAGAAAAGAAAATACAACCCTGCCTTGGCACCCACTAGCTAGACTGCTAGAGCATGCTACACTACCAGAAGCCCTCCCAGATGCGGCTGCAAACGTCTCCACCAAAGCCGGAATACATGGCATCCAACCTGAAGAGGAATAAATACTAGACAGGAAGACAGATAAGGAGATGTCTGGACACAAAGAGGTAACAAGGCTTACAGTTCATCAAAAGGCAAGCCCCCCCACCCGCAAAGACGCAGCTCGCACCCAAGCAACCATAAGGCCTAAACTAAGCAGAGGACCGCACAAGATGAAGCAAGACCGTAGACAGGAGAAGCACAGCCTGAACCAGGCACTAACCTAGGACTTGATGTTCACGGAAAGGATGGAAACAGTTACAACCAAGGGGGTGCAACTGAAGTACGGAGCCGTATGGGACGGACAATTCAAACCTCCATATCGGCAAGCATAAAAATTCAAATTCTAACAAATTAAGCACCTCGCATTTGCTCTTGTTACTGTCCTTCAATGCTCTGCACAAGGATTAATGGTCGAACGGGTGTACAGGCTCTGACAACTACTAGCAATAGGCCACAGGCTTTCACGCCGAATCACCTGCAACGCAGCCTCCGTTCCAGCCTACCCAGTATCATCCTCCAAAGCTTTCAGAATGTTTCGTCAGCGCAACGGAGACACGATGCCTGTCTGGTCAGGTTCAAACCTGAGCTTTCGTCACAGACCTCCAGCGACGGCCTGATCGTGCCCATCGAATGCACGCAGGTGCTCTTGGGCGCCCGAATTTATTCCTCCGTGTTTCTTCTCATTTCACTGGCCAGACAGCGAATAACTGTCGCGCTGGCAGGATGCCCCAGGACTCAACTAGCCCACGTCGAAATGCCCCCCAGATCGTGAAGACGGTGCATTTCCTTCTCCTCCTTCCTCCCTACAGCTTCTGGGATTCAAATCTGGCTCCGTCCCAAACAACAGTGAGGTGAGCCAAGCCTACCAGGAGCTGCTGGACTCTAGCGCATTGGAGGGCTACAGTGAGGCCACTCTGGAGAGCCGGGCGCAGCTGCTAGAGATTGCCAGAGACGATATCATCGGCTGCAAGGCTGCAGCTGAGAGGCAGCTGTCCATCACAATCCCATACCACCTGGTGCCAGGGGCGCTCGCCATTCTGGTTGAGGTGCGAGCTTATGAGGCTTGCATGCAAGCTCGTCCAAAACATACCAGTAGCTGTCATCCTTCTAGCTGATGTGATAGCTGAGCCCCTTCATATAAACATGATTTCCCTCAAGCTGCTGATCTATGTGCAGCATGGCTACTGAACACCAGGACCATGATGAGTGTGTAGGGGTGGGAGTTTACCCTGGCACCTTGATACAATAATTAGGCAACGTGGGATTCATGCTCTTAAGGACCAAGTGTCCAAGTTACATACCTCACGCATGCTCTGTCCAGCACATCCAGCTCAATTAAACGTCAAAGCTTTGACATCATTACTGGACACTGCTCACCTCAGGTTGGGCAGAGCGACCATGTGCTCGACCTTGGCCACGATCTCCTCAGCACCCAAGAACTTGACAGCAACGTCCAAGTGCGTAACGATGTGCTGCTCAGTATGGCCATGGCCTGCTGCAACTTGGCAGGAGAGGCGCTTGAGGCTGGTCATCAGGTGAATGCGTGCAGGAGCTGACTGGACCTGGGGAAATGCCCGTGAGGCCTGTCCGGAACAAGGGAATGAGGGACACAATGAGGCCTGTCAATTATATGATTTGATTGCTTGGTAGAATAAGGTTGTGAGAAGAAGCCGTTACAGGGATGGACATGTTGCGAAGCGATCACACATGAAATGAAGGGCCATGCCAACTTAGCAAAGTCACACTTGGGTGCATTACACCAACTAGCTACCACAATTGGAAGCCAGTTCCTCGTCCTCGAGTCCTGTCCATACCTTCACCCTATTCACTCACACACAGTCTCATCCACTGATGTAACAGGAGGCGTCTGTTGCCTGCCAGCATCTTGAGGATGCCCTTGAGCTGCTTCAGACCTCCGGGGTCAGCCCATCGTCCCCGCCCCTGGCCCCGACCCTTGTGAGCGAAATCCGCTCTACCCTGCGTTCCCTGCGCGCTCCTAGCATTATGGAGGAGCTCCTTGGGACAGCCAGCAAGTCTCACGCCACGGGTGAGGCACGCTCATGAGATTTGGAGCCAGTGTCTGTCGCAGTGATGTACATCGGCCGGCAGGTGGTCACCCATGAAGCCCCTTAAACAATTGGGGCAAGAGACGCTACACTGCTTGCTCATAAATAAAGGACCAGCTTACCCAGGAGGCCAGGACCGGTGTGTCAAGCATGATCTGATTGGGATGGGGGTTGGTATCCTCACATCTGGGGAGAGGGCTGACGTCTGCAGGCGTTTCGTTCAGAGTGCGGCCCCACATTTTGAGTTGAGGCGTCTCTGGCATGATGTCCGGCAGCATGTAAGATTAGCATGTTGAGGCTGCAGGCGGTATTCAGACTCCCTAGTCCGACTATGTGCAAATAGAGGTGTTACCCAGGTGAGCGGTCATGTTGTCTATGTCAAAGGCAAGAGATGTCCAGCATTGGTGCTGTGCTGTTGAGGGTTCGATGTTGCGTGAGCTATGAAGCACAGGATCCTGAGCCAATGTGCAGGGTGACATGACTGCTAAGGAACTACTACCGGTACGCATAAGTGTATTAATTTATTAGTGTGTCCTCAGGGTGGTGGGGACTTGGGAGGGGCAGAGGGCTGATCAGGCTGATGCAATGTACCTGCAATCTGCCCCTAGGACCTGAGTCGGGGATAGAGCTTTTGCTCCACTCCTGTTCGAAGGTTTCTGATGCCTCCCTTGCCTGTGAGCAGGTCGGTCGGGTCCGCCCTCAGCAGCTGCCCTGGAGCGCCGTAAGCGTGCGGTCCGCGCCCTCCGCGAGCTGCTGCGTGATGTCGATGGTGTGGTGCGCGGAGGCACAGCTGCACCTGCCACGCCTGGGCTGACCGTGGAGACAATGCGTGGGCTGGTGGCTTCCCTGTCCTGCGACGAGCTTGTCCACCTCATGGAGTGGGAGCAGGTGGCCAGGACGTCTCAGGCCCATTGCTGGTGAGCAGAGCAACTGGGGCAGGGTCGAAGGGCTACATCAGTGTTATCTAGGGCATGCCAGACCACATGTGGCAGGCAGCCAAGCAGCTACCACTGAGCCGATGGGGGCCAAACCTTGTCTGGCATACGGCCAGTGGCCCTGAGCGTCAGAGCTTGCTGCACCAGGACCCCCAGCCGCAGGCCGTAATGTAGCTGCATTCCAGGGAAATAATTGGTTCCATGTGTCCAGGTCTCTAACCATGAGTCCAGCCCCCAGCCATACTGAAGGCTTCCTCTTTACTGTCGCTGCACGGCCCATTGTCAGCTCCGGTCATTGTACGTTTATAATAATGAAGTGGGAATTAGGATTTGCCAGGTCTAAAGCTTGTCTAGGCTGGGCCCGAGGGCCATTTAACACTTTCCGGAGCAAGATCTGGAAATCTACATGAGTGAAGAATTCAGCACTTGCAATGCTTGAGGCCATGCTTATAATAAATGTATCCTGGTTTGCTCTGCCAATGCTGTAGGCTATACCCCGGCCTCCTCAAGACTGTCGCGGTCGGCCATATTGTGACTGGGTACCGTTTGCGGCAGCCCACTTACATCAAGATGGCTGCTGCTGTGCTGAGGCAGGTTCAGCAGCAGCCAGGTGGCGGCAGGTCTGGAGCTTCGGCCAGCGTTTGCATGTTGCATGGCGTGTGCCAGCTTTTGCTGGGAGAGGTGCAGGCTGCCATCAAGCTGTTGATGCAGGCTGAGACGTTCAAGTGAGTTGCGCAAAGATATGGGGGGCTGGATGGGTGGAGGCATGAAATCAGGGGCGCGCTAAGAGCAGGGTTGCGCTGTGTGATGTGGACAGGCATGGGGACCTGGCCGGATGAGTAATCTGGTCTGCAAAAGCACACAGACCATGCTAGCTTCATGCTTCGCATGGGATATTCCGATCTCCTTTGAGGCTATGGCCCATGCACCCCTAACCTCATCTCATGTATCTGCAGTGCCGGGCGTCGCGATGGCGATATTGATCCTGCTGACGTCAATGATGAGGAGTGGGGTGCAGGTGCATATGCCTTCGTCACCCAGAATTCCCCGGTGGGCGATGATGGCCTGCTGCCGGGCCTGTGTCTCTTCGCAGAGCAATGGCTAAAGAAGGTGAGGAAATGTCTCAGTGGGCTGACAATTGTATACATTTGCTTTGTAGGGTTCAAAGTTTTACATGTTGCTGTTTCTTCTTCCCGGTCTGCTGCTTGAGTACTAATCAATGACACCCCTTTATGGGCAGAGGGAGGCATATCAAACAAGTGATATGCCCAAGGGAGTGGCTCAAGGGAGTGGCTCAAGCATTTAGGGTGCACCAATCCAGCTTGGCATCAGCTTCAGTGGTAACTGCGCGCCTGACCACCTCCGGGCGGCCCCCGTATGGCTGCTGGGGACCCATCCTTGAGCGACCGACAGCCTGTGGCCCCAACAGCTGGGTTCAGCGCACCCATTGCCATACGCCATAGTCCCACTGGATGCTGGCTGAAGCATCAAATAAAAATGATCAGCATCTGCATGTTCAGCTGGTTTCAGTCCACATACATGCAGTGGCCGTCCAGGTCAGCATCCTGATTCTGGTGTCCTTGCTTTGGGGATTTGTGGGCCGCAGCCAATCAGCTATGATGTTGCAGTATCTGCCTGTGGGAGCGCCAGCGGCACTGACTGTGGCAGCTGGATATTCACCCAGTAGTGGCCCCTACCCCCTGGGTCTCACCTCATCTCTGCAGGCTGCGTTCCCGCTCTTCCCCGACACCTTGGCATCCCCGCCTATCCTCGGGCTCTCCCAATATTTTGACGATACACGTGTCGAGGCGCTCATTGCTGTCTACGATGAAAAGAGCGGAGACAGCGGCCTCCTTGGGGGCACCCCTGCAGCAGTGGCCGAGGCGTTGTCTACCGCCCTCGATGGAGCGCGGGTGGCAGTTGCTGGAGCAGTCTCCGCTTCGGGTAAATCTCTTTCAGCTGGCCTGTGAGGGTCCCTGAACCTACCGTGACAGCCTCCTTGTACCTACCTCCACCTGCAGCTGCAGTAGATTCTTTAACCGCTGAAGACATGTCACCTAGATTTAATTAGCCCAGGATTGAGAGGCTCATAAACTGTCTGTCGAAGAACCCTGATGTCATGGAAGGTACCAAGACAGCCATGGAATTGACAGATTATTCAAGAAACACCAAGAATATTGTGACATTTGTTAGCATTTTCTCTCTCTTGATTTCATCTGTACGATTTACACCTTAACCTTGACATGTCCTGATTTATTGGTTGTCCTTGCCTCTAACAGGGGAGGCCAAGTCCGTCCTGACCTCTGCCATTAAATCCCAGCCCAAGAAGAACCTACTGCTCGTGGCTGGCATGGTGGTGGCTGCATTTGGTGTTGTGGCAGCAGGCTCAGTCCTTTTTGGTAGTAGGAGCGATGGGGACGGCCGCGACAGGTCCACGGCAGCGGCCATTGGAACACCGGTCGGACTTCCCTCTTCCAGGTAAGGCGCACAGGAGCAACGCCTCTAATCGGAAAAGTGATGTACGTCCACACTTGCATGCACCTCCTGATATGACATATACCTAAAAATGCTATAATGTATGCACGATCTGATTTGCCCACAAGTCACTCTCATGCTGCTGTATACATGTGTGGCTAGTTTGCTATTTTAATTGTGATTCGCTTTATTTGTGTAAGTTTGTTGCTGCCTTGCACAGGCGATCCTCCTTGGCTGCCAATCGCATCGCAACCTTGCAAAGCGATCAGCTAGATGTCAAGACAGCCGAGCATTTGATTGCAAACTGGCAGGTGTGTGTTTAAGTTGGCTTGCTTGTCGGACCTCCTGGAGGCTTGGACTGGCTTTACTGAACTCTGATGGACAGGATCTCTGAGTAAGCCTTGGATCCCTAGATGAAGGATTGGACGCTGGGTGGACCCAAAACGGCCCAGGGTCGGGCAAGTGGCCAGGTCTTCAGCATGTCAGCTTGAAGAGTTGTGTCCTGCACCGTACCTTATTAGCATGATCCCTGGTCTGGTTCAATTCTCCAGGTGGCCAAGCAAGCCTGCCTCGGAACCTCTTATGACACCTCAGCCCTCCCCGTGGTCCTGAGCGGCCAAGCGCTGGCAGAGGCCCGTCAGAGATCCGCGGAATTTGCTGACAAGGGATGGTCCATGCAGTACAAGTTGTGCAAATGCAAGGTGCGCAACATTCCCGGCCTTGCTATCGCCGAATAAGAGGCATGCACTATATGCTGTGTTGCAGAGCGCTTATATTAAAATAGTCATGCGCACACTGGTAAAGCTTTTGTTGCCCAGCCTTGTTTGAGATTGGTCTTCACCAAGGTGTGCATACTTTTTGGCGGTGTTTATTGAGAACGCACCAAACCACCTTCAGGGAGCTGTGAGGCAGCCACCACTGGGCTTACCGCAGCGAGCCCCCATCTAGTTTAGGGTTTGGATTTATGTAGCTGAATTGTTGCTGAAGAGCCCTCTCATCAAGTGCACTAGGGACTTTGTGACAGGGGGTTACTCTGTTGCGCATACGCCTTGAATTGGATTTGTGTTTCAGCTGTAAGTCTTTGCCTCGTGCAAGATCGCCAGCCGTGATCTTCCAGGCTTTTATTAAAATAAGGCCCTTCACCCTTCATGAGCAAATCTGAATCAACTGGCTTCCCACGTATATGATATCATGAATAAGTGATGACCATACTTACAATCGCCCCCCTTCGGCAATATGGCCAACACCAGTATGAAGCCCTGGTTTTCCCCACAGCCACGACAATCAGAAGGCCACGTAACTGCACGCTGCGAGCTCCTGATGCCATCCTTTCGCCCTTGCTGCCTCCACATCACTGCCACTTGTGGGCCCCTCTCCCTCCATGCTGCCCTTTTGCCCACTGCTGCAGATCACGGACCTGGATGCTCCGGCCGCCTCAAAACCAGTGGTGGTGACCACCACGTTTGAGGAGTCTGCGTCACTTATTGGGCGGGACGGCCGTGTGGCGGATCAGTACAGCAGTACATATGAGGCGAGGTACCACATGGTGAAGGCTAGAGAGGGTGCTGAGGGGGGGGCAGGGTGGCGCATCGCAAAGATTGTGGTGGTTGGAGAGGACGGAGGCAGCAGCGCAGTGGGCAGGAGCTGAGGGAATGTGCATGACCTTACATTTTGACACGCATGAGATCTGAACTAGATATAGATCTTCAGGTCACAGTTGCAGGAGGTGTCACAACAGAGGGGCAGATCAAGGTAGGAGTGGCCAATCTAGATGACGCCTGAGAAGTTGCTCAAGCCTGCAGCATCACATGCCGAATGAGGAACTCTGACTCACGTCCTTAAGGCAGGTTTCATGTTCACGATGTAGTTACTATTGAGCGCGCCCTTCTCATCCTAAATGGAGGCTTTACATGTATGCCAGGACAGAATATGCAAATTTTGTGGCAGGTATTTCCTGGCAGGTTTGCAGATGTCGCTTTTTGTTTGTCCATGGGTATACGCAGGCTTTTATTTCCAACTGTAAATACGGTGTGATGTTGATGGGCCTGGCTCAGGTGTCTGATCTTGAGGGTTGCTGTTGGAGGTTCCCGGGGCAGCGAGACCAGTTGCTTTGCCATTTGCATTACGAAGGTTCACTTTGGTGCCCCCTGGCAGCTACCAAGCGACGTGTAGTCAGGCGAGCACCACTCGAGCACCACATGAGCCCTTGCCGTGAGGTTCAGGCAGTGCACAAACATTGGAACAGAAAGGACATGTATTATGTGGAATAAATCCTGGCAGGTGTGCGTGTCTGATCCACATTGCAACGATTATACGCTAGAAAACTGCACTGGCTGTATGACAACTGAGGGATGAGACCAGTTCCAAACGAAGAACCACTTCACATGTAACAGAAGGTTGTATATGGTTTCAGACTACTGTACGTTATTTTGAGGATTCTACTTTAGACAGACTAGAAACCCTTGTTGAAACTCGTAGGGCATGTTGAGGAAGACAGGCAAAGTGAAGTTTTGCAGTCCAGCGGAGCATCACTTTTGGTGCATGGGACAGGTGCCCGTGAACCGGTGCGAGCATGAAATAAAGTAGGACAGTGTGGGGAAAGTAATGACCGACCTGGGCAAACACCCGATACACAACCACTGGGCAGTAGCGTGGGAATGGCATCAGCTGAGAAAAGGCCAGCAAGAACAGTTAGGGCCAAAGACCAATGAGCTCTAACGCCCGCTAATACTCAAACGAAAACGTTTTTTCCTTCAAAAAATCGTTTTACCGTAGGTGTACAAAAATAACTGGTACTGTACCTCACCTCGGGACCCCTAGCAAGAGCAAACGATACCACCATCAGCCCTCCCAGAAGCGGCTCAAAACGTCCTTTATCTTTCGCCGAAAACAATATGCTGGCTTCCTGTCTGGTTTTATCTCCTGCTGGTTGGCTGAAAGGTGCACCTTAGGAATACGTGACCCAAGCATAACAGCACACAGAAATGCCAACCGAAAAATAGTTGGCGTGGTCAAACGCACGGTGCAGTCATACGCCGTGACAGGTTGCCTGGACACAAAGAGGGAAAAGGGCAAACGTATTACCATGTGGCATGGCCCTCCAGGCGCAAAGACACAGCTCGCATAGTAGCAGCCATGAGGCCCCAACTACCCAGAGGCCCTCATAACACGAGGACCGCTAACAGGACACGATGGTAAGCACAACATAAACCAGGGACAGGTCACGAAGGGGGCGAGACGGGGCACAGCGACAGGCACAGCGACCCCAAGATTCAAGTTGAAATCAACCCCTTTCCCCCTTCCCCCCTTCCATGTTGAATCAACCCCTTTCCCCTTTATGTAAGGGTATAAAGACTGGGGCTTTGGGCGTCTCGTCAACCTGTACTTCACAATATCCACGCCGCATTGGCGTTCTCTTTTCTTTCATTCTCTAGGTGGTGTAATCCCTGGTGTAACAGAGCTTTCAGGCGTATTCCGAGGCGTATTCTATGGGTGTGAAACTGTTTATTACTTTCTGGTCCTTATCTGCAGCTGTTGAAAAGATTACATTTGATCCAGAGGCCACGGTCTCTGCTTCATGACTTTAAAAACGGAGGATGTTTCAAAACCGCGAAGAGTAAGATGCATAGATTTGCATCTAACTGCTCCTTGGATGGAGTACTTTTGCTGTGACTTTACAAGGTGTGAGACCGGCCGCCCAACCCTAGAAACCTAGAAACCTGAGACGCTGACACAAGAAATCAGCCCGGGTGCGCAAGGGGCCCTCGTCGACACCTGAGTAAAGGCGAGTACGTGACACGAGCCAGAAAAGTCCCGATGAACCCACACCTTTCCCCCCACAATGTCGCCGTGCTTGGGGTGGTAGTGGCAGGGGAGGGTTGTGGTTTGATTTCAGCTAGGCAGGGGGTTTCGCCGAAGGTTTCGGCGCTGTGAGATCTCCAAACTACTGACCCAATCCATCCGGTGTACGGCATTTCAAATCCCGTATTCCTCAAGCCACGCTCAGGCGTTTTCTTTCTTTCTTTCAGCAGCTGACGCGAACGTCTAACGTCATCGCGTATTCCCAATCAAGTTTCCACTGTAATACCGTTGGCCTGTCGTATCCGACATAAGCAACATGCCAAACAAGAAGGCTCTTCTGGTGGGGTGCAACTATCCCGGCTCAAGCGCGGAGCTCAAGGGGTGAGCATGGGTGACAGATGGATGGGATGTGTGTTGATGTGCCAATAGTTTCCTCGTTTCTATGTGCCATGCTCTCGGCGATCGCGCTTCCCGCCCTTGGCTAACCTGACACATACCCTCCCGCGCCCGCTGACCGTTCGTCCTCAACTATGATTTTGATTCGCAGGTGCATCAATGATGGTGAGATCTAAATGCAGCGTCTGTGACTCTGCTGCAGCAGCAGCCTATGTTTGTTTGATAGAGAGGAGCTGTCAAAAAACAGCGGGATGCCCGGTGCGCCCTATCGTGGAAGTGGGCACCCGTTGGCCGGTGACACCGCCGTGAGCCCGTGACACAGGGGCAAACGCATCCTAGACATCCTTTCCTGCTCAAAACAAATTTAAATAAGTCCACAGCGTGCATACGATAGGTCCTCGGTTAGCCTTGTGCTGGCTTGCCCATGTGTTTCAGATGTCAAATCCAATGTAGTTGGGGGGCTCTTTTTAAGGTGGTCATCATCTGCCAGGACTGGGGAAATCTTAGAAAGGGATCCGTCCCATGTTTCTATCTCCTAGGCTGGGGAGCATTCGTTGGCAAATGCTCTCATTCTCATTTTGGACCATCTTTGGTGTTTGGGATGAAACCATGGCATGGAATTCAGGCTTGGGCATGGGCTACACAGTGTTATTATTGTTGGCTCTAAGTCCACCTTCAGGAGGCCGCCTCGCTGCTGGTGATGTCCTGATTGAGGAAATAAATAATGTAGGCTTAAGTCCAGCTCATGTTCAGCTTCATCCTGGCCTCCTCATGCGCAGCCACCATGTGATTGGGCCAGCGGCCACCGTACGGCCGGTGTCTTAATCACATAGTGACTGCACATGAGGCATTGGGATGAAGGACGGGATGTAGCTGCACAGAAGCTGGACTGACATGGAAACGAAACACAGGTTTGTATGCTTGTATGTGATGATGTACTCCATGCAAGAGATGTCAACCCCTTGCCATACCTTTTCCCTGCAGTGTACTCCATGCAAGAGATGCTGACCAGCCTGCTCGGCTTTCAGCCCAATGACATCACGATCATGATTGACACGGACAGCTCTACCACACAGCCAACGGGGAAGAACATAAAGGCCGGACTAAAGGCTCTGGTTGACGCAGCCCAGGATGGTGATGAGCTGTTCTTCCATTTCAGGTCAGGCTGGGGAAGGTTGCAAACTATGAAAACCTAATTGATTAAGGACCATTCCTGGGGATTCACACCTGCCGCCCTCCGTCTGCATTGAATTATGGCATCATACACTCGAGGGCCTGTGATGTTTGTGTGTTTGTTTCATAGAACAAAGGCCTTCAACAAAATAATGTCAAGGCCCTTCACACTAATGATAGCATTTCCCCCCCTTCCTTTTTGAGCAAGACAGCTTCCTGTGTTCCTTATCTCCTACTTCCCTGTGTGACTGCAGTGGACATGGCACTCAGGTCCCCAGCCCTGACCCGGCAGAGATCGATGGCAAGGATGAGGCCATGTAAGTTGTGACGGTGTAAATGCAACCCCCATACAGCCTTTTATCGAAAGGGCTCTGCAGGGCAGGCAAGGTAGGACAGTTAAAAACAAATTAACGGCAGCGATGAGGCGAGGTTTGTTCCTAGGAAACATTCAAAATGTGCACGTTCTTTTACTTCTGCCCGTTTGTCTTTGTGGCCCATGCTCCTTGTATCATTACAAATCCCTGACATCTGTCCCCCCCCCATGCAGTTGCCCGTGTGACATGAACATCATCTGTGATAACGACTTGCGAGATATCCTGAGCCCTCTCAAGAACAAGGGCAATGTGAAGCTCACGTTCGTGGCTGGTGAGCTGCTGACGGCCAGGGTGTGGATCAGTGTTTACTTCAACGCGCTTCAGCTACAATTCAGCTACATTATCCGACCGAGGGCCGGTTAAGGATTGGTCCCAATGACATCAGTGGTGGGCACCCAGCGCCCGTCCTTAAGGGGTCTAGTGTGCTCTCAAACAAACAGTGGTGTCAAATGGATTCCATTTCGTATCACTGGGTCAAGCACTCACCTCACCTGTGCCCCAGCCCCGAGACCCAGGTTGTCCAATACATATTTTGTGTATCATAGTGGAATGGCCTTGAGGTTTGCTTGCATGACAGTCAGACATCAGGTTGCTTATGGAAGCTGCCTCTGACTGCCCCCCCTCCCCTGCCATTCCCCTCAGTAGGACAAACGCAAGTCCATAACCATGCTGCCAACAAGGCCCCCCCCACTTCCTTGACCCTGTTCCCCCCCTTCAGACTGCTGCCACTCCGGAACCATCCTGGACCACGATGAGGTCATCATCACTGGTCCCAAGCCAGGCGGCCCAGCCCCCCCGGACCTCAATGTGCAGGTGAGGTAAGAGTGAGACAAGGGTGAGACAGCGGGCGCCGAAGTCTGAAAGATGAAATGAGGACCCAGACTGCATGGCTTCATGACATGCAATCCTTGAAATACTTGTAGTGGCAATGAGCTATCAGTGCACGTATTGTGGTGAAGTATGTGTTTTTAAATACATGGCTGTCCTGTATTATAACCTGTAGGACTAGAAAAAAGCTTCTAAAATGCTTACATGTTTCCATGGACTTCTCAACCCTGCCCTGCTCCCCCTTGTTCTTATCTCAGTCGTTGCAGGGCATGCTTGCCGCTCTGGCCGGTGGGAACAAGGAGATGACCAACAGGTCTCTGCCTTTCTCAGGCTTGTGCTCCGTGCTGTTTTCAATGTTGGAGAAGATGGGTCTACAGCTGCCCCCCGCTTTGACCGGCAATGGTGCCGGAACCAAAGCGATGGACAAGGCTGCTGGAGCCATGGGCATCAGCGCTGAAAACATTCATCAGGTAAAGGGCGGAGCTAGTGGAAGGGTTGGGATAGGGTCAGCCTGCTGTTTTAGTTGCAGACTTGTAGGGCGACATGGGCCTGATGGCTAATGTTCTGGAAGGTCAGCTGTGTATGGAGTGGCCTCCATAATACTCAGTGTCCTCCTCCATCCTTGAACAGACCGCTTTCTGTCATCCCAACATCCTCGTCCCCTGCTTCACGAGGGTACCCTGCTTCATCCTCGTCCTATGCTACAATATCATTCCATGCTTTTGTTTCATACCCATTGTCATTCGGCATGGCTTGATTGCAGGTCCTCTTGCTGTTATTTGGCCAGGACGCCAGCAGTGTCTCCTCAGGCTATGGGAAGTACCTCGGCATGGGCCTCAAGGTGCGTGAATGAGGATGAGTGTTTATTTTCCGCGGCTGAGCTACATTACAGCCTCCTTGTGGCCCTTAGCTGGAGGCGCCTTGTCGTCCAGCCATGCTGCTTGGGCCACTGGCTGTAGGCCGGTCGAAGTTAGGCTCCAACCTTACCTTAGGCAGCCATGAGGCAGGCAGCGGGTGTTATTCAACAAACGCTCACAACCAGGGATCATGAACAGGGATGGCGACTCATTGTTCCCGTTGTGCTCCCTTGCTATTTGCAGATGCTTGCTGGTTACTTGGCACCCAAGCCCGCTCCGGGGAGCCCCGAGGCTGCTGCGCTGGCTGCTGAGGAGGCTAACAAGCCCTCCATGCTGGCCGGTCTGTTCAAGAGCTGCTTTGGTGGCGGCACTGAGCCCTCGCCAGGCAGCCAGTATATGACCACGGTGAGCGACATGTATGTTTTCACGTGCTTTAGCTTCAGCTCAGCTTCACATGGCCAATGCCCAAGGGGATCAGGTGTAGCATGCCCTGCTGCTTGGGTTACAGCAAGTGAGCATGTCAAGGTTTGGTAATGATCTGCCCAATGGCGGCCCACATGGTGGTCAGACGCGCAGTATGATAAGTAATGGTGAGGAATCCGGTATGAGAAGCTGCTGAGAAGCCAATGAGTGTGAGAGCCTGCGCACCTATTGAACCCAACAAGTCTCGTATGATCCATGAGCATAGCTGTGTCCATGAGCCCCTTGCTTTGCTCACCTCAGGACACGCCCGGGGATGGAGGCGCCCAGTTCCAGTCCAAGCCTCCCACCAACTCCTTGGACCCGGACATCGGCATTCTTATCACTGGCTGCCAGGTATGCCCCGTGTGCATATTTCATGTTGCTGTTGCTGGGGAAGAAGGTGAACTGAAGCGACCGGTACACTGAAAAACGATCAGGGTGTGAATCCGATATCTGCTTATTCAACCTTTGTCTGCCACGCATGGCACAAACAGATTAGCTCTTGCTCATGCCTTGCTATTTCTAATGCTGATGACTCCAGGACAAGGAGACCAGCGCAGACGCGCGCCCGCCCGGCGGCAAGGCCCACGGCGCGCTGACCAACGCCTTGGTCACAGTTGCCAAGGCACATTATCAGCAGATGAGCGGGCAGCCTCTGACCAACAGGTGTGTGCCTAGTATATGCCTCAGTTATTGGTTTGTATCCTATGCCTGCATCACAATCTGAAGTACTGTCCCACACCCTCTGAAATAGATTGGGATGCCATTTGCTCAATCCAACTGAAGCCTCCGACTCAGCAGTTCTTAGCGTCAAAGTCAACATGTGTGTATGGAGTGCTGCCCACTGGTATGTTCACATGCGAAACATTTTGAATCTTGTGTCACGCAGGAACTTGGTCATCGGTGTGCGCGAAGCTCTTGCCAAGACAGGCTTCACCCAGAACCCCTGCCTGGAGTGCAGTGGCAAGTGGGCCGACAGCCCTTTTGTGCTTCAATGAGCAGCACGGGCCACAGGGAGTGGATCTTGAACGATGATCTGCTGGTTGTGCCACATGGCAGTACATACTTCAGTGAGCCATCTGGCGGTGCTGGTGTCGACCTAAGAGGACACAGCCTCTGGGGTATGATCCCGTACATGCTGGCAAGGACATAAACAATGGTAGCAACAATGCGAGCTACCGATATTACTAGATTTGCGCAAATTGAAGCAGCACAGAGCCTCCATGTGCATGGCCTGGAGCTAGCGGAATAGCAGATGAATAGCAGACGAATTTAATCCAATTTTAAACAGGTACGCTAATGTCAAAGAACGAAATCTTATCCATTAAATCTTGCCGTTCCTCTATTTTGTATCTGGGTAAGATCCCCTTCCCTGTGCCAAGGGTAACATTTAACACGAGTGTTACTCGGCTTGATTTTGTACATTTCTGTTCTGCACCATTTTGCTTACCTTCCTTCGAAGCCACGGCTCAGGTCTGATTAACATATGATCACATCCTCCAGGGCAGGTACATAAACAAAATGAAGCTAACATATTATTCACTGCATGTCACACCCTAATCATTGATCACAAGTTGAGATACCCACCACAGCTCCTTCAGCCAGCAGACATGAATCTAGATAGGAGACATAACAACCAACAAATAACAGACCCAATTCCAAGCTTTCTTCAAGAGACTGCTGACCATCTTAACACTACATGGTGCGTGCCTTTTTCTCCACTTACTGCTTGAAGGACCTGCAGGCAAGCAGAACACGCACTCACTCAGCCCTGAGAGACCACCTGTCTCAGTAAGTACACATGAGCTCCACATGAGCTCCACAATTACGGCATATCAAGGCTTTACCATGACATTTTGAAAGGGCTGTCCGTACCCTTTGTTGGGTGCTGCGGGATCATGTTGATTTCACAAGTTCAGCCTGTCCATGCCAGACTTGTTTAGAGCCCACCCCTGTGTCAATGGGGACCCAACCTAGTCGACTCACTGCCCATGGCCGGAGAAGCAGGGCTTGCTGCACAAATCTCATAGGCCATGATGCAGCTGAATTGTAGCTCAATCTCCTTCAATTAGACAGTGGTCCAACCAGTGTAGCCACGGGATGGGCATTCACATCCCTCACAGAGACGTGCTTTGATGCGGCATGCAGGTCGCGCACCTGTTATGAAACAAGGAGTCCGAGTGGAGAGGCTGCAGCTCCGGGACACCCTTGATGACGGGCTGCAAACCCTGGACCGACAGCTTGGCATGCGAGTACAAGACGAAGCCTTCAGGCACGGGGGGGGAGAGAGGGAGGAGGTCAATATGGAAAGCAGGTAATAAGGTTGTCTGGCCCTCTCAGATCAGCAGATATGGGCATGAAAGGCATTCGAATATTTGTACAAGCTGTGTACACATACACCGCTGTGTTCTTAAAAAGGCAATCTAGCCCTCAACTATTTAAATCCTGAGCCTTGGGCTGACCACTGTCAGCATCAGGTCAGCGGCACAGAGCGCATGAGGTGGGTAGGTCGAATCACTGAAAGCTTCGAACGGATGGCGCCCTCAGGGAGGGTTCAGAATTGAGGCTCTAACCGTAACTTGTGCACATATTGTATAATTCAAGCGGGTTCAGGGTTTGTGGCGTTAGTAGGCGACACGGAGTTTTGCTTACCAAGAATGGCAGTCGAGCAACCAATCAACATCTTGGTGGTCCAGATGTCAGTCTCCCCTGCGCAAGTAGCAAACATGGCATAGTTGCAGCTTCGGCATCATTCAACAAGCACCTCGCTTGCTTTCAGCTCCCTACCAGGAGGCACCAAGTAACCAAGGCCGTCGGGCTGGGTCTGGAGACTTTAAGGTAGGAGGTAGGGTCAGGTATCATGATGCAGGACAGCACCGCATGGACTCAGGACTGATGAGCGCTTTCATTCAAATAGGTAGGCAGGTGGCAGCAGCATTCCCACCCGGGCCAGGACCCTCCAGGTCTTGGCCGCCCACCCGGTGTGTCCCACAAAGGTTGCCGGGGCCTCGTGGACGTCCCTGCTGAATATCAATACTGGGGGGCAGAAATCAACCTCAACCCCGACCACCCTATCTCGTCTGGTGAAAGTCCCTCCGTGACTCGGGCGGCCACCACTGCGTGGCTGGTAACTTCATCAGGCCGGCCTACGGCCCCAGCAACAGAGCTTGGGGCACCAGGCCCCTAGGACGTACGACAGCTGAGGTGTTGGTGAGGCACACTAAACTAAACATTGCCCCCTAGTCCCCTACCCAGCAGCATGGCTGACAGCATCAGGATGAGCACGATCTTCATCTCTCCAATCACAGTCGTGGTGACAGCCGAGGTGACCTTAATCACCAAAGAGTGGATGATGTTGTACGCCAGGGCATTCACGCAGCCGAGCAGGAGCAGCCCTGAGCATGTAGACAAGGGTGGGCGTGGCGTTTACAGGCTAGGGTTCAGAATTTGTAGCCAAGGTGAGGGGTTCCCAGATGTGACCTGGATCCAATGCGGGAGTGGACGCTATACCAGAGCTTTGCCGCGGCCCAACAGGAGCAGCCTTGGAAATGTGGGCAAGGACAGGTGCACAGATCACAGCCAAGGGTTAGGGTGTAGGGCAAGGGCAGGTGTGGGGGTCACAGATTAGGGTATGCCCGTAGAGCAACGCTGGGATTTGGTGTCCACTGACCCTCTAGACAAATGTTTCTCCCCTGATGTGCCCCACGCCCTAACCCTAGACTAGATGCCGTCCTCCCCTCGTGCATTCTGAATCCCGTAAGTCTCTGGCCTAAGAAGGGGGAGGACTTCTGAATGAATATAGACTACTTACCATGCAGCCATACCAGTAACGCGATGTATGATCAGTTTCCTGTAGGAAGTCTGGAGCTAAGAGCTCAGCGGCCATCACCTATGAGCTCATCTGCTGTGCATAATGCGTAAAGACTCAATATTAACCTCCTTTAATATAACAGGATCAGGGTTGGGAAACCAAAATTCTCCTCAGCTATCCCTGCTGCCGTTTGTGCCCTACCAGCTTAAAAACCCCAATCATGCAAGTACCGGTAATCAAGAGATGTTATCAAACACACGAGAACCACCCTCGTGCCTGCCTCATTCCCCTTTACCTCTGGATTGCTGCAGACAGACCATGCCCAAGTCGAGGCAGCAGGCTAGCATGTGTCCATTGAGCAGCAGGTTGTTATGCCCCATGCGGCAAATGTCGCCAAGCCCCATGTGGCAGCAGACCCTATCCACCCATGTTGCAGCTCACTCACCTACATACCCGCCTGAAGACACCGCCATGTACTCCTTGTACTGCGCATGCTCCATATTGAAATAGAAGGGGACCTGGAGCATAAGGTCCAAGCTTATTAGGCTCATACAAGCAGGGCTGAAATAGCATGGGCTGCACTGAAACAGCTGCTTGATTCCAGAGTGACGACAAGTGTCACTTTCTATTCCATTACAAGTACACCCGATTTCTGTGCTCCAACATATATAGAGCCAAGAGAAAGGTGCGCGGCTGTGACTTTCCATGTGAAGTGTTGACAGATGGAATCGGATGCACCTGTTCGGATGACATACTTGGGTTTAAGGTTTATGATCTGGGCATATATTGAGGTCAGGGACCAGGGTCCATATCTAGGGATGACAATCAGAGTTGGCAAAGACGGGCAACATCCGAGTCACATCCTGCATCCTCTGGTTGGCATTCACACTCTGCCACACCCACCAAGAGCGCCTCATCCCCTAGTGTTCACACTTGGTTACACTTACCAAGAGCACTGACGTGAGCGGTGCCGTGTAGAAGGTGAGGCGTAGCACGTCCACCTTATCGGCCATGAGCTTGCCGATGGAGCTCATCATCAGCCCATTGCTAATGGTCCCTGCAGCTCGACAACATTTATAGCTAGGTTCAGGGTTCAAGTTCCACATTTCAAGTTGAGCATTCTATACAACTACCGTAATCCAACAGCGAAAAGGGTTGAAGTTGGGCATTTACAATTGATGCAACAGTGTAATAATGGCACAATCCTACAAATACTGTTGAACCGGTTGTCATCAAGAGGTATGCCCTGTGCGCCAATCACCACACAAGTGTGAATTCTCACCCAGTACACACAGGAAGATGCCCGAGACGGGCACGCTGCCGACCGATCCCTCCCACATGGCGATGCCGACGCCAGAAACCACAATGGCCAATGAAAGAAACTCTATCCGTGTCGGGACTTTATTCTCTATAAAGATGGACCCCACCGCCGCAACCACTGGAATCGCCGCCCTAAAGTAAGCAGGGAGCACGTTAAGGGCAGCGCGCAGCTTCTCGTGTGAAACATAATCAGTGCCTAGTTCAGAGCCTTGGGTTGAAGGCCCTCCCCCACGGCCAGTGCTGAATTTGGAAGATTAAAGCAAGCATTTTGTATGCATGCATGAGCGACCTGGGCTTGTGGCTGCTAGCATGGTGCACCGGCTGCTTGCATGGCACACCGGCTGCTCACATTGCACACTGGCTGCTTGCATGGTGTGGAAACCCAGCGGCGTGCATTGTACACCAGCGTCTAGCGTGGCATATCGGCTGCTAACATGGCACACGGGCTGCTTGCATGGTGCACTGACTGCTAGCATGGTGCATCAGCGGCTAGCATGGCATGCCGGCTGCTTGCATGGTGCACTGACTGCTAGCATGGTGCATCAGCGGCTAGTATGGCATACCCGCTGCTTGCATGGTGCACTGGCGGCTTGCATGGAACACCAGCGGCTAGCGTGGCATATCGCCTGCTGACATGGCACACGGGCTGCTAGCATGGTGCACTGGCTGCTAGCATGGCACACGGGCTGCTAGCTTGGCATATCGGCTGCTAACATGGCACACAGGCTGCTTGCATGGCAAGCTGCATTGCCCATACTCGCCTTACCCAGCATACAAGCGCATTAAAAGCTCATGCACATGCAGTCAAGGCCAGGAACAGGAAAATAATACAGAGGGGAATTAGGGATTCCGTTGATGTTATAAGGCTAGGCAGTTATGCAATTCCAAACACTTCACAATGCCTGGCCTTCAGATTTCGCTCAAGTCACTGGGGTGTGATGGTTGATGCTTCAACAACAAGGACTGGTCGCAAGAGCAGGGCATTCACCTGATCACTTGGTTCAGAGACAGGGGAATCAAGTTCAGACTGATGTTGTTCAAGCCGATCTGGTGTGGGAGGAGGAGGGGCACATTAAGAAAGATAAACGTCGGGTATGGTCTGCCGGGGTACTGGCAACAGGTAACACCCAGTGACAGATAGCCTTCATTGGCAGGAATTGTGATGGACATGGACATCACTGATGCCGTAGCTCATGGGAAGGTGCATGCTCAATGTGAGCCATCAAAGGCTGACTCACGTTCACAGCGAAGAAGGATCCGATTGCAGCAATGCCGACCCATTGCTTTTGCAGTGTCGGAACATGCAGTTCGCGGTATGATCTCGTCAGCATGATCGGCAGCAGAGCAAAGAAAGAGAAAGCCATATGCGCCAAGCTCATGAAGAGGGGGAACCGAAATCCATACAGCGTGAGCGTCCATTTGTTGAGCAAGTTCAGAGAAATATTAAGGCCGAGGTAGATGCAGATGAGGAATGCTTTAAACGCAATAGATGTCCAAATTGATTTCGAATCGACCCCTCTGTTGACCTTGCTCGAAGCATCGTCGCTGTCAATGGACATGGCCCTCATGGTAGCCTGATCGTTATCTGAGCATTCAAGGGGACATAATTGCACGCCGGAATTTCAGTTTGGAAGGAAGAGAGCGCCAGTGCGTGACTTTAGAAGAACTTCCGTTTTCTTTGCTTGGACTTTACGAGTTTACGGGATGGGACAACGGACGACATTTCTTGGAGTGGGCATGGATCTAGGGCCGCAGGCCAGTGTGGATCCAGTGTGTGGATCCAGGCAAATATTTGGATATGAAAGGGTCACCTGGTGCTACAGGATTACCAGTGCTTTTATAATGGTCTGCATGCGATATTTGGTGCACTTCGGGAGAGTGGACGATGGGTGTAAAGACGCCCATTTTTCCTGCGTGCCATTTTGACTGGGTATGAGACCTAGGCGCCCTGCCCTGCCTGGGCTGGGTATTCGCCCCTGCATTGCATTTGAAGGGCGAACATCATCTCACATTTTCCTGCTGAAATGGCTGGCAGGCTTTGTTCATCCAAAGGGTGTTGTACCACTGATGGCAGACCGGTGGACGGCTGCCACCGCGAGGCAGCTGAGGGACCAAACCTTGACGACTCTATGGACGGTGGCCAGAGCAATGTAGCAAACTGCCCAAGGTTGTATCCAGTGATTATGTAGAGTGACTGAGTGAGTGTACCGTAGCTAAACCATGAAAGAAAGAAAGAAAACGCCTGAGCGTGGCTTGAGGAATACAGGATTTTAAATGCCGTACACCGGGAGACAAGAAACCTGGTGGTTGAGGGTCGTCAAGGGGTACCGAGCAATAATGGGCAGGGGAGTTTCCAGATGTCGACGAAGGATGTTTATATGGCAGGGTATGGTATGTTTGGCGAGTCAGCTGAGGACGGAGGAGATGTCGTGTTTGGCCAGACACCGAGCACGTTGAGGATTTTATCGGCATGACGAAAGAGGAAGCATGCGGTTCCCAGAAGGATGATATGTGTATGAGGAGAAGGCGGGAAAGGATGTGGGGGGATGGACACGGTCGGCGAAGGATCAGGTGGAAGGGCAGTATGGAGGACGGGTGCCAAGGAAAATGTCAAACCATTATGTTTGAGGAGTAGGATAAGTTGTAAATGTTGTTCTGATTTACGGGTATGGCATTATTGTTCGAAAGAAAATTCGGAGGTGTAACCAACTTCAACCACCGGTACGTGTACAGTGCAAGTCCTCTGGAGGCGAGACACAGTTTGTGAGCTAGAGAGTTGACAAGCGCGGTGAAGGCGAAGAAATTCGGGATGTGGGAGACCCTGGACAATTAGCAAATCCGGACGCAGTTTGTCAAAGTAATCGAAGGTGTCAGGGAAAGTGGGGGGTCGTCGGGGCACCAGCCAACGTGGAAGACGGGTGTCATAGACCCCGAAGGAATGGTTAGCACGGGAAGTGGCATCCATGATAGTAAAAGAGGAGCATAGGGAGCCATTAGCAATACCAGTTTGGATGATGCAAACAGCTCGGTTGTGTCGAGCAATGTATGAGGCGGCCATGGAGGAATGAGCACAACTAACCGCCTAAAAGATGGCCAGGGGTATCATTGGGATGGGAGCATATGGGACAGTGGGGGGTGGTGCGAGTGCCTACATATGTTTTGTAAGGGTGGTTCATATGCATGGCTGTAGATGCAGTTCACAAGGTATTGGTGCGCGATTTGAGGATGTTGCGGATACCACTAAAGGGCAGACCCATGTGCCATAAGATGGGAAGGTATGAGGCGAGGGCAGGGGCAACGAGGGCTTACATGCGGACATAGCGCAAGGGCAGTGGGGGAGAAGTAGGACCATCTGTCAGAAGGGGGCAGTTTCGGGACATGTGTTCCTTCAAAGAATGGGTAAGGTCTGATGCAAACCATGGTTCGTCCGTGTCATGGGGGGGAGGGAGGCATGGCCATGCAGGTAGGTGTGCGAAGTGTTGGACATCTGAGGTGCATGTGAAGTCGCATTGGTCGGGGGATTGGAGGGCGAGAGCAGCACCCTTATCTGCGAGTTCATTGCCAATGATGCCGATGTGAGATTCGACCTTGTACATGTGAAAATGGTGGCGGAGGCGTAGCTTGGTAAGGATGAGAGCACGAATGTCGAGGAGAAGGGGGGCGTGCTTGCATTCAAGCAATGTGTGCGGGTGGCTAAGGGCCCTTTTGCGTATCATAGAGAGAAACCAAGGAATCTGAGAAAATGGTAAGATCACCGGTAGGTGTGGTGTAAGGCGGCATGAGTGAGGGCAGCATGGATGCCAGCAAGCTCAGCATCCCGTGTAATAGTGTTGGTTTCAGCCCGGCCATCGGGGTGGACTGTGTAGGTCGTGGTGTCTTGAGTACAATAGAAGGCCGCACCCGTGGCTGTGCCTTTGCCATGTGTAGATAGGGCCGAGCCATCGGAGTAATATGCCGGTATATCGTGCCAACAGATGGGGTAGGAGGGGGCGTACGGTGGAGGGATTGCCGGGCTTGGCTGGGCTGTGGGTGGAGGTGCAAGGATGGTGGTGGGCAGAGGAAGGAGATTTGCCAAGCCAAAACCGGGAGGGAGCTAGAAGCGAGTAGGGTGGGAGGAGCCCGGGGCCAAAGTGGGGGCAAAATATGGGAAAGTATGGGTTGTATCGCCAAGAGTGTTGGAGATGATGAGGAGGAGAAGGTCAAATTTCGGCATGCCTGCGTTAGCAATATCGGCCAAAGTGAGATGGTCAGGGGGAAGAATAGGTAAATGGGTGTGGAAGAGGTTGGTGTAAGAGATATGGCGATGGCCGGAGACCCGGAGTTGAGGAGGGTCATGAATTTGGCATGTTTCCAATTGGGAACAACCATGAAGGTCGATGTAGGTATGTGGGGTTGTTTTTGAAGTGATGCCAACGACCATCGGATAGCCTTGAGCAGTGCATGATCAGAAAAAGGAGGCTCAACCAAGGAGGAGCCTGTCCAAGGGGTGGCATAAGGTTGATAGAAGGCCCATGTACTATCTCTCTGGTACTAGCGGCTGCATCGACCAAGGCGGTCTCAGATGTGCTGGATTGGGAACATCGAAGGATTACGGGTATCAGAGGCCATGTATGCATCCAGCATCTCATATGCTTAGTACAGTCCAAGCATCGGGCTCGGGGCTCAAGCGAAGAACATGCAGCCTTGGCAACCAGTACAGTAATCAATTCCAAGTGGGGTACTTTTCGGCAAAGTGGTCGTGATATGAATGTCACTACGGAAACGCTTTTAAATAACATTTACTTTCACTATTTCTTCGGGGCGCTCGCGATTCGTCGTACTCTGAGGGTCGCTAGTTTGGGGTTGGGCAGTTGGATCGGTTAGTCCTCTCGTTCTTTCTCCGCCTGTGCCATGGAGTGCCTGAGCAAGCCATCGTCTCCCGCATTCTTGAGACCAATTTGGATTCACAGGATGTCGTTCTGAAGGACTTCATTATGATGATGCCCTTACTCCGCTCAAATTAAAGGGAGAAAGGGCACTTAATACCCGAGTGACTGAAAGGAAAGGGATAGGGTTTGATGTTTCAGTTGGGATGACATGGAAATCGGTTACCAAAGCGTCGATCTGGAAAAAGGTCGGTTCTTCGCGGTCGCTCCTTTGTTTCGAGTCATGTCTGGTAACGATGGTGTATCTCGTGCCTCTTTAACTTTTAGCAGTGCACTGCAACGGAGGCGCGCGGAGTGCAGAGAATGGCCCGTACTTTCGTGGGCATGCTTTTTCCGGGGTTAATTTGGGGTGAAAATGTGAAATACTTTCTTTCTTGGGGTTAAATCGTGTGCCAATGTAACGCGTTAGAATCTAACGCTGTCGCTTACGACACTCACCATTCTTGGCAGACATCACCGCGTAGCTCTGTGTTGGATGCAAACTTGGTTGCAAGTATTTTCGCAATTCTTGCGCTTGTGTCGAGGCAGGCACGGCCTATTCACGGCCTCGGACGACGGCCTCGGGCCTGTCGGTTTTTGAATATGCCAACCGAATGTTCCTCCCGCACGGCTTGTGAGAGACCATCGCGTCTCGCAGTGTGATGCGCAAGCATGTTTTCCAAGTTAGCCGTGTGAGAAGGGGTGCTCGCCAACTAGTGTCGCTGCAGCCAACGGTTTAGTCATAGGCGAACCTGCAGGATGATTGTTGGCAATGGAAGTGACATGTCCCATGCACATGGCGCTCTGTGCATGTACTGTGTGCGTCAGGAGCGGGTAGCCAGAGTTCCGAAGATGAGGGTCCAGAATTTAGTGACGGTCGACCTCAGAGTGTTGCATCAAGCATCAAACGTTGATTGTGGCATGACAATACCAAAGAATGTGGCGATGTTTTTGGATCTGGAAGGCGAAAAACGTGGACCAGCTCCGGAGCCGTCGGCTGGAGTGCTAGGAGCGTCGCTTCGGACTACCGCCATTTCCCACTCTGGCACTATCCGGCTCACACCGGGGTGTTAGGTTTTCGAGATTGGCCACGCCGATACGAAGGACGAGCGCACAAGCCTAAGCATTTAAAATTATAAGGAACATTGTAACGCCTTGCGATGAACTGGCCTGTTTTGTCGCAACCTGATGACACGACCACTACACTACCTCTAGCGACTGTGACCTCTAGGCGGTGGTAGTTTGGTGCCCGCCATGCAAACGCTCAACAGAGCGTGTGGGGATAAAAGCCGGCATGCTAGTTTCAGAAAATGCACATGCGTCAACCGCAGCCCACGGCTGGCGCTCGAATACAGGGCAAGATCTTTGCTTAACGGCACACAAGGTGAGGGGCATGTGCTGCCGGATGCCGAAACTTATGATATTCGAAACTTACGATATTCGGACGAATGTTTATCAGCTTAGAATGGGAACCTATGTCGGCCACCTAGGCCACACCATGCGTCGTATCTGCTTCCTGACGCTTGTACCTGCATCGGTTATGTGTTTCTCATTGCAGCTCCCACCATGTTCTGTGCAGGCACCAGGACAATGGATGCTTCCCCTGCAGCGCTGCATGGCTCGGCAACGACCCACATGCAAGAGCTGAGCATCTGTGACTTTGCACTTATAGCCAAGGAGGTCATCTTCCTGAGCCCAGGACTCAACGTCATCACTGGAGAGAGTGGGTCGGGCAAATCAGTGCTGGTGAGTATTCGGGCCCAGACGCCCTGTATTTACCACTGTTTATTTTTAGGTGCTTCAGTTACAATGCAACCTGCGGCCGGGAAGGCTTGATGCAGCAAGCTTCGTTGCTTAGGCCACCGACCAAAGGGCTTCAGGATTGAGCCTCCATTGGCCCAGGTGGGGTCAATTGGACACCTAAAGTGAAACTGGCATGTGCACGCTGCTCTGAATCCTCGTTATTGACCCATATCCAAATAGTTGGTTGCACTGTCATACGCATAGCCTCTCACCCTTTGCACATGAAACTTGCTGCGTGGAATCATGGCCAGGCTGGTGCCCTCATGTGGCATGTCATCCGGAAGGCATTATGATGGCTCCATTTTTTTGTCATCCACGAGCCCCTTCTGCTGCGCCATGCACGGCCATGCACTATTGCCCCTCTCTGCCTTCCACGGCCCAATGCAAGCAGTAGTGCAGTCACCTCTGTTGACAGGTTGTGATAGCCCTTTCTTTTTCCACTACCAGGATTGATAAGCAAAGTACAAAAAAAATGTATGACCTATCGCCAGCTTTTCAAAGTAGGTTTAGCTACAGGGATCCCCCTGGCCCCTGCCCGCCCCATTGGGAACCCTGGTCTGAAGGCCAGACATAGCGACATGGCTCCTGGGCAGCTAGCCAACTGTCTTAACAGCTTCCAAATGTTGGCTTTAGGGTAGACCTCAACAGCCTGCGTGAAACGCTGCATCAATTAAATTTTGGAACTTCATCGTGATTAATTTAGTGTCTAGATCAGAACATCATGAATTCCTGACCCATGACTCTGGTGGCTTTCACCTGGTACCACCTTCCATTGAATAAACTTGCCTGGGGGACCGCATGGATTTGTGTATTCTGTCGATGCTGTCTTTGGGGCTGAGTATCGACAAAACTTTCGACTGCTGACTGGCTTTGACGATTGATAATTAGTATCTAAGTGTGACAGTCCCACCTCAAAAATGTGGGTTTTGAGGGAAGGGCGAAAGGCAAAGCACATCTTCAGTACCAGTACTTGAGCTTGCATGGTACTTCAAGCTAGAAATAACAGAAGCAGCCAGGAACCCACAGGGGTGGAAAGTTGCAGGACCATTGGACCAGAGCATCGGTTATTGATTCCACGTTCTCCTGTGTTCACCACCTGACTTATATGAAACAAGGCCTTGCAGTGAATGGAAATACAGAAGCAGCATTGCAGCAATGAATTTGTGCAACTATCATGTGGACCTTCCCAGTCGTGTTGCCCTCTCCTCCCTGTCCCAGCGAGCCTCCATATCCCCCTCATCGCTCACCTTCTTCCAGCACCTCCCTCATGCCCCTGCCCGTCATGCTGCTTCACTCTCCCTCATGGACCAGCTGCTCCACCCCCCTAGTGCGGGTTGGAGCCCTCACCCTCCTCAGCTCCACTGCCCTCACCCCCCTAGTGCGGATTGGAGCCCTCACCCTCCTCAGCTCCACTGCCCTCACACCCCTAGTGCGGGTTGGAGCCCTCACCCTCCTCAGCTCCACTGCCCTCACCCCCCTAGTGCGGGTTGGAGCCCTCACCCTCCTCAGCTCCACTGCCCTCACCCCCCTAGTGCGGGTTGGAGCCCTCACCCTCCTCAGCTCCACTGCCCTCACACCCCTAGTGCGGATTGGAGCCCTCACCCTCCTCAGCTCCACTGCCCTCACCCCCCTAGTGCAGGTTGGAGCCCTCACCCTCCTCAGCTCCACTGCCCTCACCCCCCTAGTGCAGGTTGGAGCCCTCACCCTCCTCAGCTCCACTGCCCTCACCCCCCTAGTGCAGGTTGGAGCCCTCACCCTCCTCAGCTCCACTGCCCTCACCCCCCTAGTGCGGGTTGGAGCCCTCACCCTCCTCAGCTCCATTGCCCTCACCCCCTAGTGCGGGTTGGAGCCCTCACCCTCCTCAGCTCCATTGCCCTCACCCCCCTAGTGCAGGTTGGAGCCCTCACCCTCCTCAGCTCCATTGCCCTCACCCCCCTGTTGCGAGTGCGCCCCCTCATGACGTTGCCCTCCTTGCTTTCCCCCCCCTTGCAGGTAGAGGCCCTGTCCCTCCTCACTGGCTCCCCCGCTCCCCCTGAGTGCGTGCGCGCCCCTGCCAGCTGCGCGGTTGTGGAGGGGCGTTTTGTGCTGGACACTGCAGACACTGCGGCTGCCCGTGCGCTACTGGAGGCGTGCGGGATCCCAGGGAAGGCACTCCCAGTGGCAGGCCAGCCCAGCAGCCTGGTCGTCAGAAGAGAGGTAAGAGCAGGCCAAGGGGAGGCTGGGGCGGCACTTGGGCGAGTGAGGTGTAGGGTATCATGTGGGGCGCCCCTGCGGCTGGAGGAAGGAGGCAGACCTTGGGCGGGGGCATCGTCTGCTACTATGCGCTTCACACTTTTCCTTGAGTAATTATGACCCCTGAAACCTACCGCATACCGTATCTTAAAACCCTTCAGTCCTAATCAACTTGATGATCAACCGAGTCTCCCACATATCAAAATCATCCCATGTCCAAGATTGCACCTGGACCAGGGGATTGTCCAACACATGGAAATCAACGGCAAGGGCTACAATGCCTTAGGCGGCGGCCCCCCCCCCCCCAGTTCAGCACCTGATCCCGGCCTGTGTGCATGTGTTTGTGTCCCTGCTGACAAAGGTCACTCTTTGTATAACGTGCAGATGGTGCAAGCCCCAGGATCTGGGAGCGGCGTTGGCGCGTCCACACGCAGCCGCTGCTTCGTCAATGGCGTCGCCACCTCGCTGCGCATCCTGAGGGAGCTAGGGGCCCTGCTGGTGGACTCAAACTCACAGAACTCCACCCAGACACTCAGGTAATGGGAGGGAATGTGAAGTTGTGAATGTAGTAATGTACGGAGTTGGCGGCCCCTGCCGCACTGTGTCCTCAACCTTGTCCATTCTGCTTCCGGCTTATTTGTATGTCTTCATACTTATGTGCGTGCCTCCTGAGGGGTGTTGCGTCAGGGAGGGTTGGGGGGGCAGGGTACAGGGGCAAGGGGGCATTGGAGCCATGGCCGCCTCTGTGGGGGGCACTTGGGACGACCACGTGGGACACTGTGCGTTGGTCCCTGAAGGCATGCTGCGGTAATGGAGCAGCCGCTGTGGGGGGAGCGGCTCACTGCTTCAGTGACACTTTGGTGCCAGTGCCAGTGCTGTGGCACTTGGGTGCTCCGCATGGCTTGTTTTCTCTCCCCCTTGGCATGCGCTGTGTCAAAGAGGAGGGTGGCTGAGGAGTGGGATCCTTTGCCACGGGATCTTACTTGTGAGGTTACTTACATAAATGGCAGTAGGGTAGGCCACACGTCCTCACCCTCTTCAAGATAGCAGAGGAACAGTTCAAAACAGGAAGACAGTCAAAATATGCAGTTTGTATGATAAGTACAGTCCTCAGCGGAGTCCTCAACCTTCAATGTGTTATTGTGTTTGTAGGCAGGGTTTGTCCTTTCCTTGCTCCTGTCCAGCTCTCCTTCCCTCTTTCTTATGCGCCCCTCTGACTCTTATTCTGCCCCTCCCCTCCTTACCCTGCCTCTCCCCCCTCTTGCCTGCGCGTCCCTCAGAGAAGCTTCCACGCAGCTTCAGCTTCTCGATTGGGTTGCCGGCACTGTCACGCTGGCAGGCCAGGTGCGCCAGCTGGCAGCACAGACGATCCAGCTGGAAGACAGGCTGGCAAAGCTGGATGACCTGGCCGACGAGGACGAGAGGAGTGACATGCAGGCGCTCTGTGATGCGGTATGTGGAGAGGGGGGAGGAGAGGGGGCCTTGGGTCGATTGGATTCAAATGTGCATGCAAAGTGTTTTGTGGTCTTCATTATCTACATTGAGACCAAGCCTATGGCTGCAATGCAAGACCTGGAGAGGGGTGCCATTATCCGAATCAGGATGAGTGGTCTTGTCCGGATTGGGGTCTATCAAATCAGGATTATTGGTCAATCTCAATGAGGAGTTAATCTGATGGGGGTATACCAGAGATCATGGTTTCATATTTGAGGATGAGCCGCTGTTTCGCTGTCTGCTTCCAAGTGTTTGTGTAGAGGAGTTTGCTTTGGGGGGACGATGCTGCTGAAGGGCAGGGATGCGCCAGGGGTCTGACAATGTCATATATTACTTGCTAGCATTGGGTAAGAGGATATGGAAGGGGTCTGATGACTGGCCCGTCTGCATTTTTACTCGTTTGCCTTCTTATCATTCTTCCACGAGCCATGAGACAACTTTCAAGGAATACATTTTGTTTAAGCGCTAGTCTACACTGTGCCCCTCTGCTATGCCCAAATCTTCAATTGGCTTCCTTTTTTCATGTTGAGGCCTTTTCGTTTGTGTTTCTGCGTACGATTTTGTAAGTGTGGGTGCAATTGTAGGTATGTGCTTTACAACTGGATTCTCATTTCTGTGCTCCGCCTGCAGGTGCGGCGCTCACGTGTGGAGTTGAACGAGGAGCTGCGACTCCGGCAAGCTCTGAAGAACTTTGAGTCCAGACGCGCTGCGGCTGAGCAATGCTCCACAATACGAATGGCGGTTGTTGGTAGGTGGTCCTCACAACTAGCGGTTGTGGTTAGGTGGTCCTGGCCTCGATAGATAAGAGCTATGTGGTGCTCTATAGTCTCATCGGCCATAAGCTGAGCTGCTCCCCTCACGAACTCGACCCAAGGGGGAAAGCTTATCTTCATATTCCCCCTGATGCAGATCTTCCTGTTTGAGTTCAGGATGTAGGGGTTGGGCTGGGGATGAAAGCTGGGATATGGCGCTCATCCTCTCTCCACCTGGAGGTTGCTTTGGGGGCTAAGAGGCGGTTGGAGCCTCGCCACACTAGGTTCAGATTGAAAAGATGAACCAGCAGGCCCCTTTGTGGCATGTATATCCTTCAGCCATAGCACAAGGTATGACAAACCTGACCTGACGTTATTGTGACTACAAATGAAGAGTAACAGTTGGCATTGTTTTGGTCAGGCAAGTATGACTGCAAGCACTGTCTAGTCACGAGAAACTGACGTTCCGTAACATCCAGGAAACACCTTCCGATACAAATGTATCCGGACTTCTGCCTGTGTCTGTTCTACCAGGCGAACCTGGCTCGGGCGGAGGCGGCATGGTGCAGGCGCTACGAGTGCTAGAGGTGCAGCTCAGCCTCATCAAGAAGAAGGAGCAGGAAATGGCTCAAGGTGACAGGTCTGGATAAAATGAAATGGCCGCCACTATGCTCTGCAGCTGAAATGAAGCAGCGTCCTTGCAATGCTGATGGGCATCAGAGTTCAACTGTTCAAGGCTGGGCATGCCTCGTAAATAACATTCACCACGGCTCTTTTATCTGCTTTCTTTTTGCCTGATAAGAAACATGGCCTATGTAGCTATAAGCCTTAAAACTGCATTCTTCACGCTAAGCTCTACATGCCTCACCGAGTGGCCCTCAAATCTCAACCCCGCAACTATCTTGAGCCTGAAACTCTGACCCCTAATCCTGGTGATTGGCTTTGGACCGTGATGCAGCCGAGCTTGCAGCTGACAGGAGCGCCAACAGAAGAGGAGACGAGGACATGGAGGAGGACGAAGAGGAGGGGGAGGACGGCGACGAGGACTCAGACGTGGGCGAGGCCTCTGCATCCGGCAAGCGCGTGTCCTCGCCGGTTGCGTCGGCGCTGCAGGCGATGGCGACAGCGCGCCAGCAACTAACGGCAGCGGAGGGTCATGTGCGCGCGTACTCGCGGACCTTCCAGCCAGATGTAGCGGAGCAGCAAGAGCTCGGGGACAGGCTCAAGACGGTGAGGGGGAGGGAGGGTATGGGTTCGTGTGAAGGGCTGCACCACTTGCCTGTGTTAGATATCGAAATATGATGTGACCGACAAGAACAGATTCCGATGTGTTAGGACATCAGATTATTGCTCATTAGTAGCTGAAGCCATTTGCAATGTACTCACGGACTGGCCAGCCAGATGTAGTGGGGCAGCAGGAAGTCGTGGACAGGCTCAAGATGGTGGGTAAAGATTGAGGGTCCGGTGTGGAGGGCTGAAGTGGGTTTGCAGGGACAGGCAAGGGGTGCCTTGTCCCGGCATCAGGGGGTGGCTGAGGCCTGCCCAGCAAATGCCTACGAGAGTAGAAGGCATACATGCAGGTGTGGTGCAGCGCCCTCAGGTAGGTCATTTCCAGTCTTTGACCAAGGACCAAAAACACAAACTGGCCCTTTGAGCACATGACTGGGATGTCCCCCTATATGACTGGGATGTCCCCCTATATGACTGGGATGCCCCCCTATATGACTGGGATGTCCCCCTATATGACTGGGATGTCCCCCTATATGACTGGGATGTCCCCCTATATGACTGGGATGTCCCCCTATATGACTGGGATGTCCCCCTATATGACTGGGATGTCCCCCTATATGACTGGGATGTCCCCCTATATGACTGGGATGTCCCCCTATATGACTGGGATGTCCCCCTATATGACTGGGATGTCCCCCTATATGACTGGGATGTCCCCCTAAATAACTGGGATGTCCCCCTATATGACTGGGATGTCCCCCTATATGACTGGGATGTCCCCCTATATGACCATGCTGCAGATTGATCATGTAGATTTACCTCCACCTCTCTTAGGTTGAGAAGCTCATGCGCGCCCATGGCTGCCGCAACACCGCTCAGCTACTGCAAGCGTCAGCAAAGAGCGCGGAGAAACTGAGTGCCTTCTACGAGGTTGAGGAGCACCAGGTGGGAAGGGAGGCATGGACAGTCGGGTCTGGTGGCTGGAGCTTTGAATGGGTTCTGATTATGAAAATCTGAAGAAAGGAAGGAAATGCCTGGGGGCTCCCTTCTGAACTAAAGCATTTTCCCTGCAGACTTTGGCAGGCCGCTGGTGTCTACAGAGTCATTCACACTGCGCTCCTTTGTGTCAACGCAGCCCAATCCGTTCAGGAGATGTTTCATCCATGTTGAGTATGTTTTTCTGTCCAGGAGGAATATTTATTTAATACGTGTGCAGGGAGTACTCACACAGCGCTCCTCTGTTGACTTCCGTCCTCTATCAGCCCCCCCCCCTTGTCCTGTGGGTGCTTGTCTCTTCAGGAGGAATGGGAGAGCCAGTTGGAGCGTGTGCAGCTGGAGCTGCAGGGCCTGGTGGTGGAGCTCAGTCGCCGGCGCCATGCAGCTGCTGAGCGCATGGGCGCTGGTGTGGAGGAGTGCTTGCAGGACCTGGCCATGAGGAGCTGCAGGTTCAAGGTCAAGATCAGCTGGAGGGAGTCTGCGCAGGTGAGAGGGGGACGATGTGGGTGCTGGGGTTTGAGAGCTTGCAGGAGCGGGCCATGAGGAGCTGAGTCGAGGTCGAGATCGCCAAGAGGGCATGGTGGTATTATACAGGTGGGAGGGGGTATGTGCGCGTGAGGGGTGGGCAATGCAGGATAGAGAGCATGGAAGGGGGGCAGAAGGAGAGCCTCAAACCGATAACAGATACCAACTGCTGAGGTTCAATGTCAAGATCAAGTGAAGACAGTCTGGCAGGTGTGGGGGAGGAGGGAGTATATGTAGGGTATGGGGACGACGCAGGATGGATAGCATGTTAGATGTGTGGAGCCCAAAACCTTCACACGTTGCCCTCTTGAACTGCAAAAAAGTATGTATCCTTGACTGTCCGAAACTCCTGACCTTCCGGACCAGAATTGGTGTGTGCCCCCGCTTCTCAGGAGCTGCCTGCCTCACGCGGTATCTTCCTCACCGATGACGTCGCCAGCCAGGTACAGAGCGGCCGCAGTCGCCACAGTGCTGGCAGCCGTCATGTGGCTGCAGCTGCTGCTGCCACACCTGCTATCAGTGCGAGTGCCTTCCGGGCAGAGGCTGGAACCCCATCTAGGGCGAATGTGTTGGTGCATCATCCACCAGCCTCTTATCCCCTGGTGTCAGCATCATCCTCAGCATCATTGTCTGATAGGTCGCCGAAGCAACAGAAGCAGTCGTCGGTTTTTTCAGAAGGACACCTTTCAGCTAGGATGGGTGCCTCTGCTTCTTCTTCCTCCTCTGCTGCTGTTGCCGCTGCCGTTGCTGAAGAGGATCAGGAGATGGAGGAAGAGATGGAAGAGGAGGAGGAAATGGGGGAAGAGGAGGAGGAGGAGTGGGAAGAAGAAGAAGAAGAGGAGGAGGAGGTTGCTACCGGCAGCTGGTACCGTTACTCCTCCCCTGCCGAAGGTGGCGGGATAGATCACGTGGAGTTCCTTATGGCCGCTGGGCCGGGAGAGCCGTTGCGTCCGCTGTCCTCCATTGCCTCAGGCGGGGAGAGCGCACGGGTCATGCTTGCGCTCAAGGCTGTGCCGTCCCTACTGCTCAATCCTGGAGCGGGAGGAGTGGATGCAGGGATAGTGAGCGGTGACAGCGTCAGTGGCCTCGCTGATACAGGTGAGTGTTGCGGCCTAGTCCATGTTAGCTGTGGCTAGAGGAATCAGGCCGGTCGGTGTATGCATCACGGTATTACAGCCTTTTAGTTGAGGCATGCGCGGACTTGTTTATCCACAGCTGGTAGGACGGCTGGAAGGGTATAACAAAGGATGCAACATAGCGCTCCCCCCCTGCCTGCCCCTGCTGCAATCAGGCCCTGCTTCCTCCTCTATGGATTCGCCCGTACTCATCCTGGACGAGCTGGACTCCAGTATTGGCGCCCGACTCGGATCCGTGATTGGCAAGATCCTGCGCCGTATGAGCCGCCCAGCCGCACTTGGCAGCCGCCAGATCATCTGTGTCACACACGTTCCCCAGGCAAGTGAACACATCAATCAACAGGGAATGAGATCATGCAAATAGGACGCGAAGGGAATGAGATCATTTTGAAACATAAGCCCTGCCTAAGGTGCAGTACTCAACATCAAGGAAGGTTGTCTCCAGTGTTTGCTCGCCAAATTATAAACATAAATAATTTGCCCCAGTGGCTCGAGAGGTGTGAGAATTGATCATGGTTGTCGTGATTAGTGAAGCGTAAGATACCTGCAGATACTGTTTGCCTTCAGCTTCGTCAAAGAATATTGCAGCTCCCTTCAGGCCGGGGGCCCCCATGGTGGTATCAAGCATGGCCGAAAGTGCTTACGATCGCGCCTAGCATGTGGCCTGATACATGATGTGTTAGTGTGACCGCTCTGTCCTGAACGATCAAGCAGTCCGCTCCTCGACGTCAGACACAAAGCTTTGCTCCACAGGTCCTGATCGTCACCTGCTGCGATTGTTCCCCACTCCTTCAGGTGGCCTGCTATGCCGACCATCACGTCCGCATCAGGAAAGCGACCGCTGATGATGGGCGCGTGGTCACGACCCTGCACCCACTCCTCAGCCATGATGAGAGGGTGGAGGAGGTGGCAGCAATGCTAGGTGGGGCACCCCAGCAGCATGGCAGACCCTCTGCTGACATAAGTTTAAACCTGATGCGTGCCTGCTGACCATTGCAAGCCAGGTTTCAATGATGTGACCATCGTGCTTTGTGGCCCGAAGGAAGTGTGAGGCAATAACAGGTCTGTGATGCCCTTAGATGTTCTGGGCCGCACGCGCGCTACACTGATGCAGTGCGAGTGGGCAGGGGGACAAAGCACAGGAAGCCCCTGGGTACGCATTACTCCACTTCCAGTATCTGGACCAAGGTCTCCTGTTCTGCCGTTGTGCCAGCCATGCACGCACTGAATAAGTCCGGCACGCCCGGCATGACGTGAGGTTGCCGCCTCCTACATCACGTCCACCCCCTACCCCTTGAGCGCAGGCCTGGAGATGGACGTCGCGGCAGACATGCTTCACACTGCACAAGGGGATGCGGCGCAGGGGAGCGGCAGCAGCAGCAACGGCAACGGGGCCCCCAGCTGCATCAGCAGATGATCCACAAAGCCAATCCAAGCGGACAGCTGAGGCCCCAGTCGCTTGGTGTAGGATGTGTTTGTGTTCTGATAGGCATTATCAACACAATGCAGTGTGCTGCTGCAGGACAGGACGGGCCTGAGCCAGTCCCAGGGCACCTGGGAGGGACGTCCACCCGTGTTTATTTAGTGTGCGTAAGCCACCTGTCAGCTGCATCAGAGCCTAAGTCGTGGGGGGGGCGGGTTCAGCAAGCCCTGCTGCTGGGGCCACCGGGTGTAGGCTGGTCTTGATTGGGTCCTGATAGGCCCCCTGTTGGCGGCCCGGGGCTACCTAAGGGGGATGGCGGCCTGAGGCTACCCAAGGGAGGGGGGGGGTGCGCACTTGAATGAGCACTGATCTTAACACATGCATCACTCTGATCTGTGTGTGTGTGTTGGTGTTGATGTGTATATTTTGACGTTGTGCATCTCTTGCGAGCTATATTTTTTTTTAGAGGTGTGGGATTGGGATCATAAATCACAGACTCTGTGAAGGACCAGCAATCACAATTTTGCCAGGGCGGGTATTTGTGGGGGCTGCTACTGGGTGGGAAGTTTCCTCTAGGACACGTAGGACAAGCATTAGGGTACAGACTAGGCCCCCTGGCTCAAGTGGGGTGTGTTGGGGAAGGCAACGACACTGGGGCCACTAAACACCGTTTTAACAGGGCAGGTGTCCTTGGGGTTGTGCTGCTGGGCGGGGAGCTTTCCTCCGACTCTTAAAGAAAATGCGTACAGATTAGGAACACCCGTCTAGGACAGGTGTGATGGGGAGGCTTCAATACTAGGGCCGCCGCTCCCCATGACTGTGGAGAAGTACCTTGTTGCGGGAAAACTTAGTTGTGCAGCTGAGATGCTGCACATCTTAAGACTACCATTATATTTTTCACCTCCTCCCATTGGGTCGCCAGTGGGGTAAACCCCCTTGGTCAGACATCCTGAGAAGAAGGAGGGGGGACGTTCGTTGATTATGACGGTTTGTATGTATGGTGCATGAGGCCCTTAATCTCATGGCTTCTGCGCTGGTAGTTATGGGCCCTGCATTTGTTTTGAAGCGTTGAGGACTGAATCATTGATTTGGTGTCGAGTCATCTGGCGTGTAGTTGGGAGGACGTTTTAAAATGTTGTATGCATCACGTGTGCGTGCTGCCAGGTTCCTGATGTATGCCAGGGGGCGTCAATGGACGCTGGCCGGACTAGGCTACCTTTGTTGATTTATCTGTCTGGAGGGAGGGCAGGAAAGAGTGCTGTCTGGACCAGCACGTTACTTCTGTTTTGCTGTTATCATCAGACTCTAATCCGAGGCACAAAGGAAGTGGGGCTCTCAGCAAATTGAGAGCTCGCGCATCAGATGACTGGAAGCCTTGTTGGCTGTGTGTGTGCTCCATCCAGCAGGTTATAACCTGGCTCGAATCGGACTCGAATAATCTGAGGCACGAAACATGAGGAGCTTTGCTGAATATCGGTAACTAGAACTACCTGATCCTGTTGTCCTGGTACACAGTTGAAGGCTGGCTACAAGGCAATCCATCGGATAAGTGTGTCACAAAACCACATGCCTTTTGAAATTTCCCAGTGTCGCTTCTTGGGATATTGTGACAATGATAACCCCTTTCATTTCCCTAAAACAGTAGGGTCCTCTACATGGCGGGATTATCCTGAACCGACAGGAATTCAAATGTAAAAAAATTAAGGATCCTGAAAAATACCGGGATTCACTAATCACAAGTTGACCCTGAGGGGCGTGTTTGCCAGAAAAACAGATACGGTACTTCAGCTGCATTGGCAATTTGCAAAGCCTCACAATGGAAAAGCCGCTGCCATCAGGGCATAAAGCTGTCCTAATAAATCGAATTTGACGCTACATGGATCCACATGATCTGTTACATTCCCGGCCCTCCATTTACCTGCGTGCCTCATCCCTGATAATCAATCTAAGGACCTAGCTGGCAGCCACACCTGCTTCCAGTCACCGCCATATCCACTCCCCAACTATCTGTGCCTGCCTAAGGGAGAGCAAAAGCGAGGGCAATTCATGCTAAGATGCACTCGCCGTGTCATCAGAGACCTGTCATTTTTTCAGTCTTAAGCCTAAACAAGCAACCCATAAAACTAAAAGAAATGTACACACACATGCATGTGCGACACGGCAAAAACAATGAACCCTGATAACCAAAAATGAAGTGATGCACCCTATGATTACCCACGGGCAAACAATGAATCTCAGGGTCATGGTTTCAACAAGTTGTACTTTAGTTGCAGTGCCAGACCTTGTCAGCTGGACCTCAGAAGCCCTGGCCATGATCCATCATGGTCAATACTCCAGTCGCAATGCTAGACATAAAGCCAGGCCTGCCTTGGTTCACTGTTAAGGTTGCAACGGCCTTAGCATGACGACCCAGGTTTGCAATAGTTCATTGTGATGGTATGATGCTCCCCAGATCCAGGACTGTTTGATTCACGGTGAAGGTCTAAACGGCCTTAACACGATGAGCGCCACGGTTGTATTGACTATGGCATCGGAAGCGCCATCCTGAGTATGCAACGACAATGTTTTCAGCAACATTCAAAAATTGATGAAAAGCGGCATGTGCACGCGTCAACCCTAGTGCGCCCATAGTGCGTCCTACAGCCCCAGACCTTCCTAGCCAGTAGGCCTGTCTCAGGCCCAGCAAGCATCTCATACGAAAATGTGTGGATAAAGGGGTTCTTACCAGAGCATGACCCCTGGCCTTTTGCCTATCAGACCCTCCCTCATCTATTAGACCTTCCCTTATGTATCTGACCCTCCCTCACCTTTCCTAGGACAAAGACAGCATTCCCAGTCTGGCGGAGGGACGAGAAGACGTATGTGCCACTGTTGTTGACCAGCTGGTTAATGTCCGCTTGAAGAGTTGCTACATCCACATTAGGGTCCAAAGAGGCAGTAGAGGCAGCGGGGGGGACCAGTAGAGACCCCAGCCACTCGGAAAACGTGGCCGAGTGCATCGGAGCTGCGACCGGAGTCCCCGCCTCCTCCCCGGCCTTCCCTGTGCACCACACCTCCAGGTGATCTACCACGCTGTCGCTGGCCCCACCAGGGGATGCGGCCAGCACTGAGAACACACAGCCCCCCGCAACTGCAGCTGGGACCGGGCTGTCGTTAAAGGCTGCAAAGCTTTTGACCCTGCCCCGGGCAGCCGTGGCGGGGAGAGGTATGCCCCCGGCGCCTGAAGCTGCGGGGACCAGCTGACCGCCAGCATCAGTGACTGTCCACACATCCAGGTCTAGGGCGGTGCCTGCCGGGCTGGTGGCGTGGAGGGAAGGGGACAGCGGGAGGGGAGATAGGGGGGTCAGGGAGGGGGGCACAGCGTGACGTTCTGGCCCTCAAAAACATGATTCACTGCTTTTCAAGGCTACTGTCCGCTGGAACCTCTTTGAATAAATTGTACCTGAAAGCCCACCTACCCTCCCACCCTGCCTCCCTTATGGGACGTGGCCAGTGCCCCTTCCTCCTGGTGACCAGCAAACAATGACAAGCCATGAAGCAACAAACACAGCGCATGGCCGGCCACGATTGGGCCTTCAGCGCATGCAAGGTCCACGGCATTCTCAAGCTGGGATTCCATGCGCTTGTCACCAATACTCCTGGATCCTGCCAACCAATACTCCTGGATCCTGCCAACCAATACTCCTGGATCCTGCCAACCAATACTCCTGGATCCTGCCAACCAATACTCCTGGATCCTGCCAACCAATACTCCTGGATCCTGCCAACCAATACTCCTGGATCCTGCCAACCAATACTCCTGGATCCTGCCAACCAATACTCCTGGATCCTGCCAACCAATACTCCTGGATCCTGCCAACCAATACTCTTGGATCCTGCCAACCAATGCTCCTGGATCCTGCCAACCAATACTCCTGGATCCTGCCAATCAATACTCCTGGATCCTGCCAACCAATACTCCTGGATCCTGCCAACCAATACTCCTGGATCCTGCCAACCAATGCTCCTGGATCCTGCCAATCAATGCTCCTGGATCCTGCCAACCAATGCTCCTGGATCCTGCCAACCAATGCTCCTGGATCCTGCCAACCAATACTCCTGGATCCTGCCAACCAATACTCCTGGATCCTGCCAACCAATGCTCCTGGATCCTGCCAACCAATACTCCTGGATCCTGCCAACCAATACTCCTGGATCCTGCCAACCAATACTCCTGGATCCTGCCAACCAATACTCCTGGATCCTGCCAACCATTACTCCTGGATCCTGCCAACCAATACTCCTGGATCCTGCCAACCAATACTCCTGGATCCTGCCAACCAATGCTCCTGGATCCTGCCAACCAATGCTCCTGGATCCTGCCAACCAATGCTCCTGGATCCTGCCAACCAATACTCCTGGATCCTGCCAACCAATGCTCCTGGATCCTGCCAACCAATACTCCTGGATCCTGCCAACCAATGCTCCTGGATCCTGCCAACCAATACTCCTGGATCCTGCCAACCAATACTCCTGGATCCTGCCAACCAATGCTCCTGGATCCTGCCAACCAATGCTCCTGGATCCTGCCACCAATACTCCTGGATCCTGCCAACCAATGCTCCTGGATCCTGCCAACCAATACTCCTGGATCCTGCCAACCAATACTCCTGGATCCTGCCAACCAATGCTCCTGGATCCTGCCAACCAATGCTCCTGGATCCTGCCAACCAATACTCCTAGATCCTGCCAACCAATACTCCTGGATCCTGCCAACCATTACTCCTGGATCCTGCCCGCAGCCACTGCCCATGTTGTGACCAAAGTGGGAGGATACCTAAATCCCTGCTCCTGGGACTTATCATCTGATGGTGGGGTGAATCCACGGGTGGACCGAAGCTAGAAGGAAACAAACAAACATTCCGCCTTCAACAGGGGGCTTCCTAAATCCACACGGAAGGGCGTAATATTCATTCACACTTGCCATCCCGCCCTCAGCCCCTCACTCTTGCTGGGCTGTCAGCGCGTACAGTGCTGACACGTTTGCCCCCTCCTGGGCGTTGTCTGCAAAGCTGGCGAAGAGCATGCGGCTACCCCGGCTGCTGCTGCTACCGGTTCTTTGAGGGACCCCTGTGCCCGTAGCGTCCAGCACCAACACAGTCGTCCCGCCTGCCTCAGCAGAATCCACACTGCTCACCATGATGTGACTCCCCACCTGTTGGTGTGGAGGTGTCAAACATAAGCTCGGAGGTAAGGGCGTGGAAGTCATTGTCTGGGGGCTGGCCGAGGAATCAGGGTTTAGGTTGCCCAAGCACACACACTGCACTCTCAGCCAAGCAGCATATCTTATATTGAGCACGTTTGAGGGGCTAAGCAGCGGCCACCCCTTGGGCCGATTAGGATCAAGCTTTGACTAGCCTACGAGCTGTGGCCCAAACAGCAGGGCTTCCTTCCCTGGCAGCCGTAGTCTGTGATGTTCCTGAAGTGTAGCTGGAGGAACCCAAGTACAGTGCTGTCAACCTGCCCCAACCTGCCCCTCCTTGATGGTAGCACCTGCAGACCCACTAGGTCACCTGTCCTCCCTATAGGGGTTCAGGGGGAGCCCCACCTTCTCATGAACTCCTAATTGGTGGAGGCAATGCCCCAGAAACAGCCCGGTCCTAGGTCGACCGTGCTGTGTGATTGTGTCCCCCTCGCTTGGATACCACCTGCTGCGAGGTGATGGGTAGCAGGTCCGGGTCTCACTTGATAGACCGTGTTCCTTCCCTTGCCTACCTGCTGCAAGAAGGTGATGGGCTGCAGGTCCTGCTGGAAGGTCCAGGCCAGGGAGACGGTGCCGGTTGCGGAGAGCTTGACAACGGCCAGGCCCTGAAAGGAAGGAAGCACCTGAAAGGGAGTGTGGGGCAGATGCACGGTTTCAGATGGCTTTGAAGGCCACGGGGTTGCGTGGCAAAATGCCATGATATGCCGTCCATGAAGGGCACACGTGAGGCTTGGGTATCCAAGGCAACATGAAGATTTCAGCCGCCTGGCCGCCCACCCACCCTGGTTGCCTGTGCAGACCACCTGAGCGCTACAGACTACCTGTGGTGCTGCCGGGGGTTTGGGCGGCAGGAGCTGGTCGGTGCTCCCCAGCTGTGGGCCGGCCTGATTCACACTAACCCAGGCTGGAAGCACCAGCAGGCCTACACTCAACGTGGGGGAGGACAGGAGCAGTTTGACAGGGGGGCCATGATCAGCTAACGAAAGTGTTGGATCGTAGGATGTCAGGGGAGCTGATCTCCGGATACGCATACCCCTCCGGTACATTCATGTGACAAGCGGGCATGAGGAGGAGGGGAGGGGTACCAGGAGGGACATGCAAACAGAAATGAACAAACTGTCCAGGAGAGCAGCGGGCAGCGGGCATCACTGGTGATGTCATACATATGCTCGCAAGATTGAGGCGCTGCATGACACAAATCTAATGAAATTGGGGATGACAGTCCCGAATGAAATCACGATGGCGCTAATAGGTCCTGTTCGCGTGTGAGATCTCAGACGTGTTGCCCTCGACACGCCCCCCTTACTTAGGTCTACTGTAGGCAGGACCGTGCCCGGGATACTGGGCCCAACATTAGGCGGCGAGGAGCGGGTGAGGAACGGGCGCGCAACAACGCCGCGGCCATAAGGCCAGGCAGTAGGCCTCCTTAGGGTCAGGCCGCTACCCGCGGTGGCCATTGAGAAGTTGATGCCGCCGCCGCCCGAAGGCTGAGCGCCTGTCAGCGCATCTAGTGGGAAGATGAGCTCTGTCCCGTCGAGTGAATCCACCATTGGGCACAACACCAGGTCCTGCTTGTCCTCAGGTCGGTCCAGGGGGATACGGCCCGGGGAGGGGCTGGACCTGAGGGCAGCAGTATAAGGGAGAGAAAGGAGAGCAGAGGGAGGCCACCGATCAGATCCCATACAACTTGGGTGTTAGAGGGCCTTGAGCGGGCTGCACAAATAAAAACGTGGCGGCCCACTCCATCTGCCCTGCTCTCATCAACATGCACTTGTAAGTAAACGGAGCCAAGGCGTAATACGCCCTTTTACGGCTTCATTGGCTTTAACTGCTTAATTGGCAAGGCACCTGTAAAGGGGCACCACGGGTCCCCAGCCATTTTATGAAAAGTTAGCTGCTACATGTTCACCCAGGCCGTCAAGGAAACCCAAGGGAGAAGTCCACTTCCCCCCTTTGAGGAAGGCAGTTGAGGAGAGGACACAAAAGGGGGCTGAGCAGGTAAGGACCAGGTCAGTGCCATCAGAAAGGGCATCTGCACCAAGCGCTCGCCTCTCTGGGTGGGCGCTTTGAAGTTAGTACACTATGAACCCTACATAATGCCTCAACATACTTCAGGACTGTCGAACAGCTACGGATGTGTTTGGAGCACCCTGGACATCTGGAAGGGCTTTAGAGAGTTTCTTATGTGACAGTGTATTGAGTGTCTTCATAAAGTAGATCTGGTGCTTCAGGTGCACATCAACAAGCCTTTCTAGAGAGGCCAGAGAGTACTTGGGCAAGAGACTCTTACCCACTGCATATCGCCTTCCCTCCTCACGACCTACCATATGCCCCTTAACTGTGTATGACGGTGCTGCTACGGCTAGAGGCTGACTGGATGGGCGTCGCTCACAGAGCACGTCTCCTCTCATCTGTCTGCCCCTACCTGGGTATGACCATGGGCGCTGCTGCTACTGCTGCGGCCGACTGGAAGGGAGTTGCCCACAGAGTCATCCCGTCGGTGACGTTGAGGGCGATGGTGTAAACGCCGATGATGCCTGCTGCCAATCCAGGAGGGAAACTCATGTCATCCACAGGCTGCATGGCGCGGCTCATCTAGGGTGATTTATATGTAATTTATTTACACCAGGACATATGGCCTGGGGGGCGTTGAAGAATAAGCCCTGCTGCTTGGGCCACCGGCCATAGGCTCGTTTAGGTCTGGTCCTCATCATCCCAGTGGTTGACCCACAAAGGAGATCTGGTGTGCATTGAAATAAACACTGCTGCATGGCCGTGTCCGAATGATGACCTGATGGGGCTCCCTGAAGAATCCGCCCCATCACTGCCAATTCCAGAGGTGACCGACACCTGGTTTGTGGTGCTTTGCTGTGCTTCAAATCATTCCAACACTGCCCCTGCTCAGCGGAATATCCCACCGTAAAACCTGGCAGCTCAAGAGCCTTAACCCATCACTTGGGCTGCAAAGAAGATCCTCAAGCAAACCCAAGTTCAAAAATAAAGCCATGTTGTTAGCACAAGCGCTGCTAAGCTGTCCCCCTCCTTTGTTGAGTTCCTTATCCCCAGGCCCTCACCCGTGTGTACATCAGCTTGGGCTAGCCCTGGCAGTGTGGCATAAGCAAAGTAGTCGGAGAGGTACAGGATGTCTTGGTGCACTGAAAAGCCGGGGTGGGGGAGGCCGGCAGATAGGACTGGGTAGACAAAGGTCCATGAGATCTGCTTGCATGGGGCAAGGAAAATGTTGCCCCATTACGGTAGTTGCCTTTCATGCAGTACTGATGCGGCACACGCTTTTCTAGGCCAAGGCCGATTCTTCCTCTCAGTTCCTCCTCCCCATACTGCCCAGCCCAAAAGGCAATTGGGCAGACACTGGAACAACAGCATTCCACCTCGACCCTACACCTTGAACTCTCATTAAGAACCTGTGGGTAGCCACATAACTTTTGATTCTCGGGAGCTTCAGCTACATTTCAGCTACTTCATGGCCTGTGGCCGTGGGGATATGGTGCAGCATTCCCTGCTGCTTGGTCCATAGGCTGTAGTCTGGTCAATTAACTGCGCCCATCGGCCTGACAAAGGTTGTCTACCGTAGTGTGTGCAACAAAATTAACGCTGAGATGCAACTCCCATGTGCTTTCTGGGCACCCAATAGACTGTTCACATCTGAAGATATCCCTCAGTATTTAGTTCCCCTAAAGTGCTTCACCCTTAAAGCCTCCACAAATCCAAACAAAACTGCCCAACATGCATACCTTTTGAGTGACCAGATCCACTGCCTGAACTCCTCTCAGCGGCACATAAGGAGAGTAGGAGGCCTGGGAAACGATCTGCATGCAGTGGCGGGATGCAGTCGGTGGCAGTGTTTATTGTTGAGGTGCTTCAGCTACACTTAGCTACAATCAGGCACAGCGGCATTGCAAAAGTTCTGATTGATGTGCAGCATGCAGATTGTGGGAAAGACGCTAGCTAGCACCATATCAGGCAACTGCGTGTTGGACTTGAGCTTGTGCGATGAAAACGTCCTACCGTAATCCAAGACCTGCCTTCACCTCAGCTCTCTTTTGTATCTTTATATCGTGCATGTGAGTGTTACCAGATTTCCAATTTCAGATTTGACACATGCAGGGCAAGCACGTGCTGGGCTCCAGCTCTTTGACCTGAACCTTCCAATCCAAGTCTCCCACCTTCGCTATGATCTCTCTCTTTTGTCGAGTGTCATACTTGTAAAGTTGAGACAGAAGAATTCAAAGCAACATTCGTATCAGCACGAAAAATCAATTCCTCCTACGGTATCCCAGTTTCTGAGATGGAGCACAGGTTCCCTCCTGGTCAGTGTTTCCCAATACCCCACCAAGTTCTGAGCACCGCCCCTGCCCCTATCCTGTCTTGATCCCCAAGTTTCTCTGTTCCCACCTCGAATATTGCCAACCTCCCTGAATGCGCAATTACAGCAGTTCCCTCATCAGCACCGGCCAACAGTGGTATGACGGAGGCGATGGAGGTCATCCAAGGCACCGCAGGAGTGATCAGGGACCGCTGAGGGAAGCATCCCGCAGGGGCAACGGTGGCTGCAGATCCATTGCCCAGTCCCTTTGTTGCGCCTTGGACTGCTGAGGCTGTCGTTATGATGGGTGACGCCAGGAGAAGGTAGAGGAGGAGAGGAGCAGTGATGAGGGTTGAGACCTGAGTCAGCACCTGCAGCAGCAGCATCTGGCTAGGGTGGCAGGGGCTCAGTCGGCTGCCTGAATAATTTGATCGACGGGCTGCAGAGATGCTTTGACAGCAGTGGTGCCTCTCCGTGCCGAATGGACCTGCTGCTGCGTGAAGTATCTGAAGCTTGCCCGCCGGAGTCGCGCCTAGCAGAGATGCACGTCTTTCAGTGCAACGATGTGGCATTTATGCTTCTGTAATTTGCCGAGTAAGTATGGTACCGTATGCTCACGATGAATATTTAACAGCAGATGGCAAAGCTTATTTCATTGCCAAACGTTGATCTGCACCGGCACGCATTTTTTGAATTCCTCGTGTTCAAAAACTAATAAAATGGCCACGTGTCGCTCGCTCCTTCTGGTGTTGCTGTACGAGACAACGCGCACATCCTTGGACAGAGCCGTATTTCCGTTTGGGGATCTGTGTCCTCAACAGAACTGAATTCAGCTAAATATACCTTTCCTTCCTTTCAGACAATCATTCGAGAGTCTTGTTTGCATTCGGTGGGAAGCAATCAAGCAACCTGCCAGCCTGATTTCTTGACCCATGTCACTACCGTTGCCCTGGCTGCAGAGGATGTCAGTTAGGTGCATAGGCACTTGGCCCAAGCCCAAAGGAGAATTGCAGTCAATCTAATGGCTATCCAGGAAGCCGATGGATTCATAAAACTGAAGGGGGGCGGGGCGGTGGGGACAGGAGTAAAAACAAAATGTTGAAAAGCGTATCCGGCTCAATATCGAGAAATTTAGGCCATTCCCGGTAATTCCCCACACCCCTGGAACCCCCTGGCCCCTATCCGTCGTTTGGGTTGCCGAACGTTCAGAGGTCAGTTTACTGCCATAATTTCTTGAATGTTATTGAACAGATTTGGCCATCCCTAGCTCATCACAAAGTCAAGCATGGCGATAGGCTGAACGGTTGCTGCCAAGTATCAAGTATAGGCGACCCTCAAACCTGCTGATACAAAGCAATACTAACGGCACCCCTGCTTTGGTTTACAGAGAATATATATTTGATCGTCCTAGGAAGTAAAAAATGCACAATGTGCTACGTTGCGTGTTGTAATTGAAACGCAAGACCGTCGTCCTGCTCTGGATGCTTGGGCTGCAAATTCAATTAATTCCAGGATCCGGCTGAGTGTGCGTTAGGAGAGCACATCCTAACTGCAGCTCGCCCTCACTGTCAGCTACCAAATACCCCTCATCCTATCTAATGTCCTAGAGCATTGAAGCCCGCATAAAATCAAGGAACTCCTCAGGCTCCAGCAGTCCACCATCATGCAGCCAGAAAACTCAGTAACCTTCCATCTCAATGACAATATTTTTCACTCCACATTTTGTTAAATCACAATGCAGACACAAAAGCGGTTGTCTGATTTACTCCAAAGACTTCTAGACATGTCGAGTTGGTTGATGATCCGTCCTGCTTGTCTTCCCTCCACACTCTTCAGTCCTGCACATTGATGCTATGCAGGGAGGCTGGCCTGAGTATACTGCGGGCAAGCCCGTCCTGCTGCGCCCCTGTTGCCATCCGTGACAGCCTGGAAGTGCGGCCCGGGCTGTTTGGAGCGATGGCCGCATTCCCAGCCCTGCTGCTGTCCGCGCTGTTCCTAGCCCGGCTGTCCCCCCCTGGATCGGAGGCGGACCCGGTCTGCTGCTGCTGCTGGCGGCTCCTTGTGACGCCGTCCAGCACTAAACCTGCTTTCGACACCTTGATTGCTGAAGCAGAGGCAGGTGGCAAGGTTCCGCCCGCATCCACCATGGGATACGGGTACTGGCGATCGGCCGCTGATACATCATGGGCTGCACGCAGGGGGGGGGCACAAACAGCGGTCAGGCAGCGGGGGAATAATTCACACTTTGTGACCACACTCCACACACCATTTACAGACATGGTGGCCCTACTTCTGCCTCTGAATCCATGCCTCTTTCATGTGCTTACAACCGATGTGGTACTTAGGAGCTAGTATGGCCCTTACGGCCTCCTCAAGGGCCCTCCGCACCTCTGCTGGCCCCCGCCAATCCCCGCCGCCGCCGCTGCCACCAAATGGCTCCGAAGACCACAAGAGAAAGCAGGCTAGCGGGGAGGAGCAGATGCCGCAACACGCCCGAGTGTTCCGGAACCGGTATCCCCGCCAGGCCAAGGAATCCTTGTGTACTGCTATCTCGCTCCTGAGGGATAGGGAGCAAGAGAGCATGAGGGCTGTTCAGGCGAAATGTCCAGATGAGACTTCGGAAATGAAAGGCTGTGGCCCACATCTCAGTCATTATGGGAAGCCATGCAGGGCCTGTCAAAAAATTCTGAACCTACCAGCTAAAGCCAAACCTAAAATAACTGGGCAAGGAACCTGAGGTCCGAGGCTTGAAATCCAGATTTGGGGACTAGGTTCCGCCCTAAATGAATCGCCGCATGTTCCAGGGGCGTACACAGTATCGCCACACCTCTCCCATGGCGTCCATCACAAACGCTCCATTGATCCAGTTCAGCGTCACTTCGTTGCCTCCTGCCTCTTCTTCTCCTGCCTGTATGATCATGAAAGCAGCATTGCTCATTTGCAGCAGCAGCAGCAGCAGCAGCAGCAGCAGCAGCAGCAGCGGCAGGGAAGCAGGCGGGAACAGCCGCCTGGCCACATGCTTTCTGAGGGACACAAACCTCAATTTCCGCTTCACACTAGAACCACCCCAGTTTTAACCAGCTGTCAACCCTCCTTAAACAAAAGGGGGAGTCCTTACGGCCCTCCAATTCCTTCCATCCGTTCCCTCATTGTTCACCAGCGCTCAAGCCTGTCCCCCCCCCCCTACCACACACCCACCTTGCTCGTCTCCACTGCTGTAGCATCCGCTGGCGGCACCAGCAGCGTGTTTGTGAAGCGGAGGACACGCTCGTTCAAGCCAACGCCAAGTCCAACATGCAAAAGTGTGAACACATACGCAGCGCCGAAGCAGTACCTTGTGCTGCGGACAGAAAAAAAACATAAGGGTTAAGAGTTTAGTCATAGTTTAAACCCTGAACCTGAGTAAAGCGAAAGGCCGCAGGTTTCAAGGCTTAGTTCCTTAAACCTCAACCTGCAGGCTGCATACCGTACATCAGAAGGCTCCAGCGCTTTCTTTCTTGTTATTCGGTGGTGACGGATCAGAACCAGAGCCAATCATGACGCATTTTTGCCTTGCAGGGTTCACTGATTCAGGGCTTCCGGCTGCTCCCTTTGGTCTATGCCAACCCAATTATGAACCTACATGTGCACCATGGTCGAGATGGCTGCAGTGTGCTCAGGTCCCGTGACTCACAATGAGCAGTGAGGAGGTGCAGAGGACACAAGCAATGGCATGAGGGCCAAGCACCCGTGACTCACAGGAACTGGTCAGGCACGTGGCCACTGAACTGGGCATGCAGGCTGGTCCAGTGGTGTGAGCAGTGGCGATGACCCGCATCATGGAGCTCCTGCCACACGCACACACAGCGAGGGGACAGAGCCGTCATAGGGACAAAAGGATCCATGCCATAGCCGTGTATGTGGGACAGTGAAACGGCCAATGCTTGGACAGCAAGTTGCGTGGGACTTGCATATCCCTCTCCGCCAGACCGCACGTCAGGGCCCCCTTACCATCAGCAATGAACGCACACACCAACACTAAGCTCTCCGGGTCTGACTGCCTGACACTTTCTTTTTCTGCTGCCCTGGTTGCGTGCATTGACATTCCTTCGCGATTTGTCTGTTCCTTTGTCCGTCCCTGCCCCCCCTCACATGCAGTGTGGACTACACATACAGCCCTCCCTCCTCCTACCCCCTTGTTCAGCCGTCCCACCCCTCCCTTTCCCCCTCACCTGCAGCGTGGCCTCCACATGCAGCCCGAGCGCCTTGGCCGTCCAGAAGAGGTTCTCTACCGCCAGGAAGGTTCCGGAAAGCACCGGAGTCTCAATGCCGTCAACGCGGCAACGCCCTCGCACGTTTCCGCTCCCGCTTCCTCTCCCGCTGATGGATCTGCTCCCACTCCTGCCCCCTCGCAGGCTGCCGCTCCTACTTACAGCCCCTCCTCCTTCGATATCCAACTCCTGTCCTCCAACCGCACCTCCATTAGACTTGCTAGATCTGGAGGATCCGCTGTCATGTGTCGGATCTGATCCTGGATTTGCTTGTGCATGATGTCCTGCCCCCCCTTCCTCTGAGCTACTGCTGATCCCCTGTTGAGCTGTTGCATGAGACTCCTCCGACTCCTTGCTTCTGTCATGATTCAAAGCATTGGAGGCAGCACAGCCATCGATGGGCAGAACCTGTTGCAGGAAGTACCAAGTGTTCAGGGTTAATGGACCCTTCAATGCAAACAGCACTCCATGCCCCATGGCCAAATGATCTCCCCAGTGCCCTGTCCTCCCTACTTGCAGGGCCACCACTAGGCAATCGGTGAAGCTGGAGCCCCCTTGCCGGCCATCAGGTGCGGTGTATCTGCAGGCAAGGAGAAGGGTTCAGGGTTCAGGGTAATTATTGTAATGGTTTAGGCATAAAGGAACCTAAAGCGGCGCCCCGCATGGACTTAAGAGGTAAGGAAGCCCGGCCGCATGGGCTGAGGCTCCATCTGTCAGTATATTTGCCTTTCAGGTCCTACTTAATATTTGAACCACACCGCTCATTAGAGTGTCCGCTCACCTCACACGTAAGCGTTCATGATATTGACATGTTCACTCACCCTAGTGCACTCCTGACCGGTCCACTGGCACACTGGACATGCACGTCACAAGTCCACTCCCTCAGCCACATGCACATGAAGCTGGTTTCGTCACTCGCCCCACATCCATACGTGCCTGGTCCACTCACTCACCCCACAGGTAGGCAGGGATCCAGCTCTGCTCCTGATCCACGCTGCAACACCACCTCCGCTGCCTTGAGGAGAGCGGCGTCCATACCCAGGCCAAGGAAGCTGTGAGTGAAGAGATGTGCGCGGATACCTAAGGGGGCAGGGGGCCAGAAGAAGGGCATGCCTCAGGAAAGGTGGCAAGGGGTAGGGCATGTCTAGGGGCACTCAGGCACGCAGGCATGTGGCATGTACCCCTTCACGCCAATGTTGCCAACACTCTCTTTGCAGACCGGTGATGCATATTGCATATCTTCAACCAACAGATTTGCTTTAACAGAGGAATTCAGGAACCAGCCCATAACTTTGAGAAACGCGTGTAGACAGGGCCGCCCAGGGGGCTGCTTGTGTGCGGAATGCACTTAATGGCCGCCAGGATGTGTCGGCAGCAGCATGCTCTCGGCTGTTCTTTAATCTATTCCAGGACCACACTCGTCTGTGCTGCAATGTTTCACTTAGCATCACACCCCTGCAGGACACACTTTTCTTCCTCTTGCTCCCCCTCCAGCCCCCCATCACCCCAAGCCTTGACATATAGCAGCATACAGGCCATGTCCAGCAGCGCTCGTCAGCTCATCATTTCAGCTCAGGTGGAAACGGTTGTCTGCATTTTGAAGGACCAAACCCCAAACCAGGGAACCACTGCTGACCTGGCAGTCGGATAGAGACGCCGCCATTCTCCATGTCGTGTGAGGCAGCTGGGAGGAAAGTGATCTGAAACGAGGCGCCCCCCAGCTCCATGACCCCGTGGTACCCAGTGGCGGCCGGCTGCAGGCTGCGCCGCGCCTGGTGCTGGTGTTGCTCGTTCACCGCCTATATTGGAGCAACAGCAGCAACATGCATGATGCAACACCTTGACCAAGGTTCACACGGTTAAGCCAGATGGATAAAGTTGAAATATATCGTGCCCTAACCCTAGGTATCTTGGCGTTAAAAACCTATTTTTGTACCAGTACCGGTAATGAGATATTCAAAAATATTTTTCTACCAGAGCCCTGTGCACAATATCTCAACTTTCAATCGCAGTCACAGCATACGGGCATTTGAGCATGTTGCTGTGTTGCTCCTTATCTGCCTAGGCAGTAGCACCACCCCACCATCAGCCACGACCAAACCAGCCTACTTCTACCTCACCCCACCCAGTACACCCTGGCAACTCCCTGAACGTAACACAGTCAGCGCCCCATCCACGTCAGAACTGCAAACAGCCAATCCCTTCTTTGGTCCGCACTAGTGAGCGGACGGAGGTATAATTCTCTGAATCATGAAGCCCTTCAAATTATGCACATTGTTTGGCTAGCAGCTTGAACACACACATTTGAATAAAGCCCTACAGTGGACGGTTCGCGTAAGCGCAGCACCCACCCTTTTGCAACACCGTTCCTGTCCCTGCAACACCCGCCTCAAATGCAACACCCGCCTCACCTGCAACATCCCCGCTGCGTAGTTGGCTCCTGTCCATGCATACACCCCCTCCATCTCTCCGCCGATGACCTTGGCCCAGTCATGCCGGAAGGCAAAGGGGGACGACGCCAGCAGGGAGCGGCAAGTCGTGAGGATGGACTCCCGCTGCTGTTCCGTCACCAGCCGCAGCCCAGCAGTGGCAAGCAGGCGTACCGGGGTGGCATGCCATTGGTGCTCCGGAACCTGGAAATGTGGAGAGAATGGGTAGGCAGATTGCAGCACAGATCAGGGCATCAGACACCATCAGTGTAAAAGAGGGGGGGGCAAGCGACGGTCAGAATTTTATCTTTGGAATGCAGATTTTGAGTATCGACAGACGCCACGTAATGAGGTATGCGCACGCATTCCACTTGGAGGTTCAGGGTTGAGTAAGGCGCCACTGGACCCTGCATGGTGAGGTATCCAGGAGGCGACGCAACATAAGGACAAGCGAGGAACGTGACGAAATTGAGGTATGCGACCTTGGGATGCAGATCCCAGGCCAACCTACACAGGGACACCAGGGGAAGTTCTAATAAATGAGAGAGAGAGCCAAATTTACAGAAAAGGCAAGTTCCAGGTATTTCCTACACCGCTTCCAAAAGTCTCATCAGCCTCTGGGCGGGATATGGCCAAGATCCGAGGAGCATTTTATAATAATGACGTGTGTTACTACCAAGCCATGCGCATGGGAATGCAAGGGACCATGCACCCGGGCGTACACCGAGCCATGCACAAGCACCCCTACATCCATGAAGATCAAACACTGAACCCTACAACGTCCAGTCACGTTGAATCATCCTTGTACACCTGCCCCACCCTGCCCTCATGCCCCCCTTTACCTGTCCCGACTCCTCTGCTGCCAACCTTCCCCGGTATTTATGCATGTATGACCCTTTCCAAACAGCCTGCCACTGCAAGGGTATATCAGGATATGGCAACAACCCAGATGTGGCCGAGTCCGCCTCCTCAGCTGCACTCTTTCCCTTGCTCCTAACATCCCATGGGGGGGAATAGCCTGCTTGCTTCCTCTATCCCTGCAAACAATCCAGTACAGCCAGCAGTGCAGTATAGCCAGCAGTGTAGTACCTGACTGTAAGCGAATTGCAGCAGAGGCACCAGGGAGTCTGCGGCCGCCTGTGGCTGGTCGGCGAAGTGGGACAAGCCAGGTTCAACGTGGGCGCTCCGGTCCGGCAGCTCCAGCGCCACATACTCCGGCCAAGGCGCGAGCTGGTAACGGAAAACATGCACACGCGTCCCGCTGCTGCCGCCATCAATGTACACCGCAAAGTGGGCCTGGGCAGGGCACCAGCAATTGGCATGTTTAGATGAGAGCGCGACCCGCTGTGGCCACCGTCAATGTCATCCAAAAGGTGTGCCTGGGCAGCAAACACAGTTGAACATTTCGGGCGTTCCTTAATGAGTGGGCGTGAGGAGCAGCTGACCAGGGGGGGCATAGCGAGGTGTCAAAATGTGAAGGTCCCCTAGGTCCATGTGGATGACGGGTCCTCTGTAGGAACACTGACAGGACCCATGAGATCAGAGCACCATTTTAGTTGGCCAGCTGCTGAGCTCATCAGCCGATCAGTGTTAGTGCGGATTTACCTCATGGACAGACATACCTCCCATGGAATGTGCCCCAGGGCCAAAGGCTGACCATCATTGGACCAGCAATGGCTGCAGGCCAGTTCCTAGTCCCCATGTTCGAACTGATTCTTTTTGGCCCAGCGATCGCTGCAGGCCAGTTCCTAGTCCTGAAGCATATGATAGTGCCAGCTGGCATTGATGCGCAGTGATGCCTGCATCTAGATTCTGAAATGGCTCGCTGACATGGGCCATGCCAGAGGTACACAAGATGCATGGCTTAACCCTGTATTACTAGAAATGTAATGTGCAGTGATGATATACCGGCACTGGTATGTAGTGATGTGATCTGCATAGATGTGATGAGCCAGGGAGACCCTTATGCACATGGGCACTTGCGCAGACATTGCCACGAGCCATGCCACATATGCTCAGTTTTGCGTTTGGCAAGGCAAATGCAATAAGAAGCTTCAGGGCTGACATGCATGCCAATGTTCTCTCACACGTGTCATGAAATGTGAAAGGGCCGCTCCCGAGCCTTCGCATAAAGATGAACTCCTTCAAGCCTGTGTCCTGACTGCCTTGATTCACAGGAGTGTGCACAGATGTCCTATACCCTAATCGTAAATGCCATTTGCATCAGCGCGTGCCATGCTCCTGGATCAATTGTCTCTGCTCCGCAACTCTGGCCCAGATTCACATTATTGTATGCAATATTAAACGCTTGCCTGCCATTCCCCCCCCCTAGTTTATTAATTATTTTCTCTGTTTGTCCACTACGCGCTGCCTGGCTCTAGTGGGTGGCTGCACAGACATAAAACTGATGTAACAACTTCTTGTCACACCAGGATACCCACTATCTGCCGGACCCACCTGCTGCCCATGCATGGTCGTCCTGACCCCCCATAATCTCATCCATGCAAACGAGGCAGTGGCCGAAAGCAGAAGCAGCGTTATCAGGGCCAGGATGATGGGCACCAGACGGCCTGACTGCAGTGCCAGCATCACCCTCAGAGCATAGCCCTTCGAAAGTTTCCTCCAGACGTTCAGGTCCTTGGCGGAGGAGGGGTAGGAGATGCTGCTGCTGCTACTGCCGTTGGGGACTCTGGGTGAGTAGTCCAGGTCGGGGGCATGCTCAGCCGCGGTGTCTTTATTTAACACTGCAGCATGGCTGCTAGTGGTCAAACTGCTGCTGCTGCTGCTCGTGGGAACGTTGATACTCGAGCGCGAGCGGTGCATGCCATCATCAGCTCCAATCGTAGGATCGAACTAGCGACGTAGGCAGTAGCTACCAGGCAGGTCAGCTCCTCTACGTTAGGTGAAGATCACTATTTCGCAGCTTTTTAATTGTTTAGAGTTTACCAGCACAATGCGTCCCCTGTCCATTCCTCCCGATATCCAGGGGAGAAGGGTGGCTGGAGCCTAGAATTCAGGTGCAAGCTCTCTAAAAGAAAAACAAGGGTAAGCGAGGAAGGATGGGCACACCGACTCCCCAGACTGAAAGAAAACACCTAACCGTGGCTTAAGGAATACGGATTACTGAGCCCACAGGCATATGCTAGGCAGATCCTCGGCATCTGACAGTGTGGAACTGAGAGGGCTTTGGTCCTGACTTGTGGGAAGGCCCTCCCCACCCTGCTCCACGATTGGTCGGAAAACAACAGTAAAACACACATTCAGAACCTTGAAACCGCCATAACTCTTTAAATATTAAGCGGCTGACGGCGAACCATTAAGAAGATCAGATCAGTAAGTAATCAGAGCTGCTGCTGTGCGGCAAGAAAAACGGCAGAGCAGCACACACGCCGTCTTCAAGAGAGAATGACAGCAAGACGGACTGGTAGCTGGTCCAGCCGTAGTATCCAGCAGGTGCATCACCTTGCCAGGAGATCCCAACTCAAGGCATGCCCCACCGGGCCATAATCTTTTGCATGACTTATTTGCATGGCTGCATGCACTCTGGCATGCACTTGTCATGCCTTCTTCACCCAACAACCAAGGGGTCCTGAAAGGTCATGAATCAAGCCAAGGTCGGGCTTTCAGATTATAGTGGCTGCAGTCCCTACACTATGCCAGCTGTCCTTGCGCGCTACGCGGAAGTCATGACGTGGCCACATGATAGCAACGCACACCGTGCCATGTGAGTAATTAATGCCAGGGCTTGTGTTTCCCCATATGTGTAATTGTGTAGTATAGGGTACTGTATTTTGAACTCATATTCTGGATTATGACCAACTTCCGACTTTTCATCACGCCCAGTGCGTGTCTGGCCAGGGGTAGCCACTGATCCCGAAGCATTCTTATAGCCCTGCAGCTGTGTTGCGCCGATCTGCATTATGTGCAGTGATCACCTTGCGCCAATCGTGCGTCCCTACATTGACTCTCGTTGTTGTGTCATGATTTCCTTTCTCCTCTGCCCGTAATTTCTCCTCTGCCCGTAATTTCTCTTCCTCCCGACCAGACAGTCGGGTGCTTACGGGGTCGGGCCTTTTCAGCATGGCTCAGAGTTGTAAGGTCATTGACTCTGGCTACCGGCTTGAGGAGTTTAGGCTCGTCAAGGTTTCGTCCCTCAGCTACTCAATAGCAGAAGTCCACCTGCCTGAAATGAGTGGTATAGTGCCCACTGAATTTAGTGAACGAAGCGTGCCCACCGTTGCAGCAGGTACACATGTGGTGATTTGCAGGTCACCCTTAAAGTGCACAAGTGGCAGACAGGGAAAAGGAACGTCTTGACACACGTCGTCCGCTTTTCCCAGGTGTACCGGGGCAGGTATGGTTGGAATGTCCTAGCCTGTGCGGAAGATGTGGTAGATGGCCTTGATGACGGGGATTCCTTTGAACGCCCGTAGATGCCCACCTCTCCTCTGTCCCTTTACCCCCCCCATCTTGCCTGAACCCATGATTTCCCCCTGAGCCTTTTTGAGCAGGGTCCGAGGGTGTGACGTCATTGACTACCGGTAGTTAAAGTTTGAACCTGGCTAATCGGCAGGGTATTCATCCTGATTGTTATAGTGTCAGAAAATATGCTTCCAAGTGTTGTCTTGCTGCCATTATACAAATGTGGGTTGTTTGCATGCCCTAAAGAGCAAAAAGCCTTAGCTTGAGACCTTTTCAGGTTGCATGCTGCTCAAATACTGGCTTCAATTGAGGGTGGGCAGCCATGAGGGCGAAAAATAAATACCCTGGACATGCCCCAACAAAAAAACTAAAAACAAGTGAATCAAAATACGAGCAATCTGAAACCGATACTCATCATGCTGCAAGTCAAAGTTAATGCAAATTACCAATGACCTATGCTATAACTATCTTAGACCAAATGAGGATTGACAATTTATGATGCTACATCAGGCCGGCAAACCCCCTTGGTCGTAAGCGTGTCATTCTGCAGATACATCAGGAAATAGCAGCCATGCATGCCCAGCAGCCAGCAGGGCATTCCGTAGCTCTCGAAGTCCTTATGAAGGCACCTTCCCTGTGCCTCATGCATGAATGCCATGTCACACCAACCCCAGAATCTCCAGCATTTTGGCCATGCTTATCCTCTTGCCATCATACTCGGTTACAATGGACGTCTTCCACTTTCTGTGATGCTTCATCCCCGCCATCCTCTCCATCGCTGAGGCGGACATGCGCTTCCCATCCACCTCCATGCAAGGGCATCCCATAACGGAGTGCTCTCTGGCCGCAGCATATATCTGCACAAGAAATACACCTTCCAGCGCCACGTTGTTGTTGCTGAAAACAACCATACGCTCAGACCTTGGCGGTACCACAGAGGCCGCAGGAGCCTCAGAAACAGGATCTTCAGCAGCAGTCCCACTGGTTGTCAGCAGAGCACCTCCAGCATTTGGCCCTGCTTCCCTCCTCTCTGTCCCATGCCCCCCAAAAGGCCCCATCAGCAGCTTCCTGCACGCTTTGTTGGCCTTGGTTTCTCGAGCACATGTCAGCAGCCGCTTCGCCATCCCTCCCGCCACGAATATTTTGGTTGGGACAGGGGTCATCCGACGACCGAAACCCTGAGGAAAGCAATAGAGGAGGAGTACAGATGATGGTCAGGAGGCAGAGGGGGGTCGTAAGGCTGATACTGGGACACTGCCTGCGGGCCTGGAATAAATATCTGCAAGCCTAGGCTATGAGTTCTCAAGGCCAAAATAATAACAAGAGCTCAAGTGCTGCCATGTGGATGCAAGATTGCAGGGTTTGGTTTCTCATCTATTGAAGTCCTCCCACCTCTTTGGCCCCCATGCGCGGTGCTTCGGCTGGCTCCTTCTCCTTTGCGCTGCTGCCCACCAACTTGGACCGTCGTTCCTGTCGGCGGCGCCGGTCTGCATTGTTGTATTCTTGGCTAGCATCGCAAAGTTGCTTGGCCAGGTCGTCAGGGATGTCCATCTCAGTCATTCGCTGCTTGGCTCCCTCTTGATGAACACCTGCGGCTGTTGCTTGGCCGCTGCACCCTGGGAGTACCCTCTCCCCAGCATCTTGATGTGATACGCCGGGGGGAGCGACAAGCTGGGGGCAAGGCTGGCCTGCTGCCAGCTCCACATCAAAGGCACGAATGCCTGAGGGTGGCATGGACTTAAAACCAGCAGCATGCTCCTGACATGCAGCCTCCTCCGCTGCTGGAGCATCCTCCTCAGATGCCTCCTCATCATCAGAAACAGCCTGCACTGTGGCTTCAGCCGCCGCCTCAGATACTTCCGCCTCAGATGCCTCCTCCTCGGCTGCAGTCTCAACTTGAACGTCAACACGGGCTCCAAGCAGACACAAATCATCCTCATACACGGGGACCAATCGCCTCTGCTGCATCACTCCTGAAACAGCACACATATGAAAAATTACACTGTAGGTGGGTGAGCAGCAGGCATGTAAAGCAGAGAAGTCATGCCATACAGTCTCAAAGAGCAAACATAGCAGACTGAAGGCCTGGTGAGCCTTCTGCCCTTCTGCAATACTCACCAATGCGTGCCCTTGGCATCCTCTGTTTTCTAGGCTGTGCTAGCATGGATCGTCTCCTCACAGTGCCCATGCGTCCAAAACTAGGGGACCAGAATGCAAAATGCGAGCTTCTGTACCTGCGGAGTACCGGTACAAGCAACCAAGGCAATCAGTGATGATTGTTTCGAAATAAAACTCAGGAGCCAGCACTTCTTACGATTCTCAGTTTCGGATGGGCTCACCTCGTTTTCTTCCTGTGCTGTGTTTCTTCCGAACGTGCCATCAATGGATCGCACTTATCGTCGACAATTTGATTTTGATTTCCCCAGGGTTCTGCTTCTATCATATTATTACCCTGCCAGCGCAAAGATAGGAAAACAGAGGACTCTAGAAAGCCTTGCCAGAAAGCGTTGCAAGGCGTTTAGAGAAGAGCCCCTGATGCTCCGTTTGTTTGAACCTCTGATTTTAACCAATGCCCTACTGCCGTCTTAAGTCCTTTCAATTTATACGGCAGCGGTTCTCGATTTTATTACCGGTGGGAGTTATAAAGTTGGTTTTCATTCTGTAGCCAGTGAAGCAGCATAACAGCAGTTGCTATGATCAAAGCAATGACTTCCTATAGAAAGGTCCTCAAATTCACAGACAACTCACGCTGCAGCCCTCTGGCATCACCAACAGGGGGCAGCGTGTCAGAAAGGGGGGGCCTCCACTGGGCTGGCAAAGGAGAACTAACTCCGAAGGGACCATTAACCTTGCCCTGCGTCGGCATATCACACTGCTGCTGCCAAGGCTGCTGCTTCTGTCTACACTAGCGCTCTTGCATGACCTTCAACTGCTGCTGCGGCAACATCCGTGAGCCTGCCACAAATCGTATCCCCGGATGCAGCGACACAAGCGACCCCTTTGCTAAAATTTGACGTTTGTCATTTGTGAACCAGCTACATAAGCAAAGCCACACGAAGCGCACTGTTGAGTTCATTGGCATTGACCCCTCTCACACCCCAGAACTCTGATTTTTGACTGAGCAATTAAAGCTTGACTAGACTCCTGAGGCTAAGGGGCAGGGAAGTCAGCGAGGGGTCGTTAAACATATTTGTGATGATGGGGGTCTTAAATCCCCCCCACCCGCCCCCTCGGGAAAAACCAGATGGGAAAGCAATATTTGTGTAAGCCTTCAGTTGAAGGTATTGAGCCACACTGTTATTATCTTCCTTCCGTCAAATGCAATTGATTGACATCATATAATGTGGCATGCATATGCACCTGGCCCCCCGGCATGCAGAATGCTAGTGTGCTGCCTGAGCCCTCTCGTTTCTGGAGGCTCTTTATCGTTTGCAAGGATAGTTGGCTAGGGAATCATATCCTGAGTACCCTGACTACTGCAATTCTCAGTTCCCTGAGTTTCCAATGGACGTAGCTTCCTTGTGTGTTGATTCATCACTTAGCTGCTTTATATAAGTTATATCAGAAGAAGCGCACTGCTGAGCTGATTGGAGTAGCCCCTGGCCTGCCCCCTAATAAGACTTTCGGCTAACAATTCGTATTTATTTTCCTATGAAACTAACGGCTCGGAGGCAGAGGGGGGCCAAAATAGTGAAGTCGTACGTATTATTGTCAATAACGTTACACCTCTGGGCCCGCTCAAAGCTCGGCCGTGTGGGCGCCCAACTGTTCAGAAGGGAGGAAAGAAAACACGAAAAAGGAAGAAGGGGGGATAGGAACAAAAGGAGAGGCCGGGAAGGCAGAGAAGACCAAGTCCGACACCTGAGTTCCACTAGAGACTTACCCTCAACAAAGCCTCTGAGAAAAGAAAAGTCCACAAAAGCAGGCGTATATCACCCCTGCTTGGCCGCGAGGGCGCCCCACTGATCAGAAGGGAGAAGAGAAGAAACTAAAAAGGGGGCAAACAACAAAAAAAGAAAGGAACAAAAGTACGGATTGTTGTAATGAGCGCCTGCGTGGCGCTTTGCCCAAATGACCCGTGGTGGTGGAGTGTTGCAATACTTGAAGCATGCGTCATTGTTTCTGTCAGTGGGTATTGGACCACTTTTGCTGAGCCGCCTAGCGGCCACCCTTGGGCTGATTGCCACCAAATCTGGACTGGCCTCTGGTTGGTGGCCCAAGCAGGGTTGGCGGCAACAAGGACTTGAGACCGGGGGCTGCGGTGTAGCTGAAATGTAGCTGATAGCGGTATACCTCTCACTGGAAAAAACTGGCATGCATGTGCCGCATCCGCAGGGGGTGTTCATGGAATATGTTATGTGGTTCAAGGTCTGCCAGTTTTGCACATAAGTCGTGCATTGCTTGTTGCCCTCCTGTCTGTTATGCAACATGTGCGGCACTACTCTGCATTACTTACCGCGTTTCTGCTTATTTAGCAGCATCTGCCTTCCGCTGCTCCTTGTTCAAGGTAATTTCCTGCCATTTTGCCATCGAGCAGTGCACATCGTGTTGTCTTTCTGCCTGTTTCTCAGCACCCGGCGTGCACTGTTTGCTACAGTTGTGCTTGTTGAACAAAATCTGCGGTATGCTGCTCGGCTGTCTTACAAGGAAGCCCATCATTGCAACATGGGCCGCATGCATAAGTTGAGAGCCCAAACAGCCAAACGTGTTACCGGTACGTCATTGCCATGCATGAATTGCGTCACCGACGAAATTCTTAATTCGTCGACTTTGCTGCTATCACTTTCTTCCGCGCTGAACATCACACGCAACGCAGCGCCCAATCTCAAGCAACCCAACAAACAGCTTCCAAATGAGTCCCCATCACCATCGGCCGCGACACCTCGGGAGCCCCCAGCCTCCGGCAACCCCCCGTGCGTGTCGATATTCGCCCCCCCCTCCGGCCACGCCCACCCCCGGCAGGCCGTTGCGCGTCGAATCTTATTTACTATTCCAATCAACTGTGCACGGTACAAACTCGCGAAAATTTTGCGTGGCAACTACTGCTTGTTTGACAGCATCTGCCGTGCATTGCTTCCCGTATGCCTGTATTGAAGCATCTACCGCGCAGTGCTTTCGATCTCACTTCCTATGTCGTTGCTCCACCTTTCCACGGTGTACAACCCCGAGACGGTCATCAGACAGCTATAGAGCTTTCCGAAGTCCAAACCACTGCCTGTGCCGGTCGTAGCTGGCGAGGCATTCAACACTAGAGGCTGTAATTCACCAATGGCTGGCTTCTGTGTCGAAGTGTGCTGTCCCTGCTGCTGCCACACCGCGGGACCATGTCCGAAGTCCAGACGACTGCCTACTTCGCTTCTTAACAGTTGATCGGCGGCCGGCTGATAAGCATTTGCGCTAAAAATAAATGCATCGGTTGCGAAATGAGCTCGCAGTCGAGTTTCGAAACGTCGACAAAGCCCCATACTTCAACTGAAATCGGTTAGCAATCCCTTTCCGTTTCTTCCTCGGGTACTGTACAGTAATAGATTTTTTAACTTTTCTCCTCCCCCCCTCGACGAGCAGATGGGCATTCCTGGAAATAGTCCTGGTGTGTGTGGGGGGGTAGTAAAGTTTATCATGTTTGCATGACGGGGAAAGAAAGAAAGAAAGAAAACGCCTGAGCGTGGCTTGAGGAATACGGGATTTTAAATGCCGTACACCGGGAGACAAAAACCTGGTGGTTAAGGAGGGTCGTCAAGGGGTATCGGACAATAATGGGCAGGGGAGTTTTCCAGATGGCGTCGCTGACGAAGGATGTTTACATGGCAGCGTATGGTATGCTTCGTGAGACGGCTGAGGACGGAGGAGATGTCGTGTTTGGAGACACCGAGCATGCTAAGGATTTTATCGGCAGGACGAAAGAGGAAGCCTGCGGTGCCCAGAAGGATGATATGTGTATGAGAAGAAGGCGGGGAAGGATGAGGGGGGGGGAAGGGCACGGTCGGCGAAGGATCAGGGGGAAGGGCAGGATGGAGAACGGGTGCCAATGAAACTGTCCAACCATTATGTTTGAGGAGAAGGATAAGATTTAAATGTTGTTCTGACTTACGGGCATGGCATTGTTCGAAAGAAAATTCGGAGGTGTAACCAACTTCAACAACGTGTATAGTGCAAGTCCTCTGGAGCCGAGACATAGTTTGTGAGCTAGAGAGTTGACCAGCGCGGTAAAGACGAAGGAATTCGGAATGTGGGAGACCTTGGACAATAAGCAAATCCGGTCGCAATTTGTCACAGTAATCAAAGGTGTCAGGGAAAGTGGGGGGTCGTCGGGGCACTAGCCAACGTGGGAGACGGGTGTCATAGACCCCGAAGGGAAGGTTAGCACGGGAAGTGGCATCCATGATAGTAAAAGAGGAGCCTAGGGAGCCATTAGCAATAGCAGTTTGGATGATGCATACAGCTCGGTTGTGTCGAGCAATGTATGAGGCGGACATGGAGGAATGAGCACAACCGCCTAAAAGATGGCCAGGGGTATCATTGGGATGGGAGCATATGGGACAGTGGGGGGTGGTGCGAGTGCCTACAGCCGTTTTGTAAGGGCGGTTCATATGCATGGCTGTAGATGCAGTCCACAGGGTATTGGTGCGCGATTTGAGGATGTTGCGAATACCACTAAAGGGCAGACCCATGTGCCATAGGATGGGAAGGTAGGAGGCGAGGGCAGAGGCAACGAGGACTTGCATGCGGACATAGCGCAAGGGCAGAGGGGGAGAAGTAGGACCATCTGTTAGAAGGGGGCAGTTTCGGGACATGTGTTCCTTCAAAGAATGGGTAAGGTCTGATGCAAACCACGGTTCGTCCGTGTCATGGGGGGGTGGGAGGCATGGCCATGCAGGTAAGTGTGCGAAGTGTTGGACATCTGAGGTGCATGTGAAGTCGCATTGGTCGGGGGATTTGAGGGCGAGTGCAGCACCCTTATCTGCGAGTTCATTGCCAATGATGCCGATGTGAGATTTGACCTTGTACAGGTGAAAATGGTGGCGGAGGCGTAGCCTGGTAAGGATGAGAGCACGAATGTCGAGGAGAAGGGGGGCGTGTTTACATTCAAGCAAAGTGTGCGGGTGGCGAAGGGCCTTCTGCGTATCATAGAGAGAAACCAAGGAATCTGAGAAAATGGTAAGATCACCGGTGTGGTGTAAGGCGGCATGAATGAGGGCAGCATGGATGCCAGCAAGCTCAGCCCGTGTAATAGTGTTGGTTTCAGCCCGGCCATCGGGGTGGACTGTGTAGGTAGTGCTGTCTTGAGTACAATAGAAGGCCGCACCCGTGGCTGTGCCTTTGCCAGGTGTAGATAGGGCCGAGCCATCGGTGTAATATGCCGGTATATCGTGCCAACGGAGGGGGAAGGAGGGGGCGTAGGGTGTGTGGGTTGTCGTGCTTGGCTGGGCTGAGGGTGGAGGTGCAAGTATTGTGGTGGGCAGAGGAAGGAGATTTGCCTGGCCAAAACCGGACGGGAGCAAGTGGCGAGAAGGGTGGGAGGAGCCCGGGGCCAAAGTAGGAGCAAGATATGGGAAAGTACGGGTTGTGTCCCCAAGAGTATTGGAGATGAGGAGGAGGAGAAGGTCAAATTTCGGCATGCCTGCGTTAGGAATATCGGCCGGAGTGAGATGGTCGGGGGGAAGAAAAGGTAAATGGGTGTGGTGGAGGTTGGTGTAAGAGATATGGCGATGGCCTGATTTAAGGAGGGTCATGAATTTGGCCTGTTTCCAATTGGGAACAACGATGAATGTCGATGTAGGTATGTGGGGTTGTGTTTGAAGTGATGCCAACGACCATCGGATAGCCCTGAGCAATGCAGGACCAGAAAAAGGAGGCTCGACCAAGGAGGTGCCTGTCCATGGGGTGGAATAAGGTTGATAGAGAGCCCCAAATAAGCAGTCTTTCTCACGAAGTGAGGAATATTGAAGGGCTGAAAATGGGACAGAGAGGGGTGAAGAGAAACGGTGGATCGTGAGGGGCATGATAGCAGAGATATCAGTGTGGAGGCTTGCAGGTGTGACCCAATGGGCATTGATGGCAGGGGGTGGGAGTAATGGTGAATGTTTGCCAGTGCGTGAGGTAGTGTTGGGGCGTTGGGGAGAGGTATTGGAGAGGCGGTATCGGAGGAGTAAGGAGGCAAGATCGTGTGCGAAGGACCCGTCAGTGAGGCGTGCGAAGTCAGTTGGGTGTGTGGTGCGGATGCGGTCATAGCACGCGCGTAGCCAGAGGAGGCGGCGGACAGGAATGTGACCAACATAAGTGCCATTGGGTCGGTATACAAATGCCCTGTTGAGATGGGTCTGGGCCATAGGGGTGGAGAGGGTTGGCGTAGGGAAGGGTGTTTGTGTGGTAGGATAACGGAGTCCAATTTGGATAGTGAAGGAGAGGGGTGGGAGGATGTCGTAATCGGGGTGAACTGGTGAGGTATGGATGACGAGGTGGGAATCGATGAGTGATTGGTCTAGTAGATAATTGGGGTCTTCACCCGGAGGCGGGGGGAAAGGGGTGACCGAGGGAAAAGGATCCCTAGACCATGTGCCTTGCTGTTGGAGATTGGTGAGATGTGTGTCGAGGGGATGAACCGGCTCAAGCGCAGTGTCAAGCATGTGGAGGACATTGAGCGTGGCTGGAGGATGCAGCGTGTGGATGTGGGAGGTTGGTGGAGGAGGAAGGGGAGGTAGAGTTGTGGTATGGCGTGGCAAAAGTGTTTGTATGGCTAAGGAGTGTGGGGGGGGAGGCAAGGATTGGAACGTGTGTGCCAGGAGTAAGCGTGTGAAAGCAGGCATGATAAGTGGCCGTAGGATGGGCGGGAGGGAGGTAGACATACGAGTCATAGTGCATGCTAGACCAAGCAGTGTTGGGAGAGGACGAGGAAGTGTGGCATGGGACGGACTGAGAGCGACTCGGGTACGGCGGGAGGGGACAGGTGGTGGGACAGGTGGGGGGGGTATTCGCGTAAGAGGTGATGCATGGGTGGGTGCGGTAGGGTCCGTGTAAAGTAAAGAGGATGCAAGTTGCTGAAGGGAATGATGTGTACCCTGCGGAATATGGGCGAAGTCATGAGCGACAGTAACTCGACGGGTATGTTCTGGAAGGGGTGAGGTGAGGGTGTGTTGTTTGGCAAGTGGTAGAGCAAGGCCGTGGAGAAGGAGGGTCAGCTGATTGAGGGCCCGTTGTGCTTTGGCAAGATCCTCTGTCCGGGCTTTGTTTAGGAAAGCGTCACGAAGAGTGTTTGCTGGGATAAGGTAAGTGTGGCCATTGATGGTGGTGACAAGAGAAGCAAGGGAGACAATGCCGACATGCCAAAGGGGGGAAAGGAAAGTATAGTCACTGATAGAGACGGGCAGGGTATCGCCGCCAGGATGTGTTGGATGTAGGATGAGGATGAGTTGTTGAAGGAGATCGTTGCCGAGGAGGGGGATGATGCCGGAGGTGCATTGGTGAAGAGTGATGTCGGCTTTGTGTAAGAGGGAGAGTTGGCACATGGGGAGGGGGTGGATATGGAAACTACGTGGGGTGCGTTGCAAGGGGATGGGGAGTGAGCCATGGAAGTGGATTTGTGAGTGCAACACGCCTCGAGTTAAAGGTCCGAGGTCACCGCTGTCATTGAGGGCGCGGGTGAGGGATAGGGCAGAGATCTGGATGTAATTGACAAGTAAGGAGGTGAGTCCAACCCCTCCACGATCGAGGGGTGTGTGGATGAGGGTTGTGGGGAAAGAGGGACCAAGGTTCATGCAGAGCCGAGCAATTTGGGCAAGTTGTTGATCAAGGGTAGCAATGTCGGCCAACGAGAAGGGGGCGATTGGGAAGCAATATGTGATTTTGGGTTTAAGGACATGTTCGAGAATGTTTAGAGCTTGTTGGGGCGGTAGATTGGCATGGATGAGTTGTCGGCCTTTAGTATAAATAGAGGAGCTGAGATGTTGGAGATGGTGGCGGAAATCGAGTGTCATGGTGATGTAGACACCAAGATATTTGTATGGTTTGTCCGGTGGATAGTATGGCACGGGCTGGCCATTGACATGAAACTGGTCTTGTAATTGCTGCCGCAGACGGGTGTTATGACGGTCAAATGTATCTACAAGGCGGGTGAAACGATCTTTATGTAGGGCACCAGTGACCGCGCATTTAGAGGGGTTCAGGGTGAGGCCTGACCACGAGCAGTAAGCGTCAACTTTACTGAGTTGTACCTGGAGGCGGTTGCGGCTGTGTGAGAGAAGGGCTACGTCGTCAGCAAAAGCTGGGCAAGTTAGGGTAAATTTGCAGGGGTGAGATAAGCCTTGACGTTGTGCACAAGAGGGTGTATAGCCGTGGCCTCCAACCTGTAGCCATCGGAGGAGGGGTTCGAGATAGATGAGGAAGATTAGGGGAGAAAGTGTATCGCCTTGGATGGTGCCCCTGCCTACATGAACATCACGGGTGGCAAGACAAGGGTGTTTTTGGAGGATGATGCGAGAGGTGGCATTGGTATAAATGTCTTGAATGACTGATATTGCGTCTGGTGGGAACCCGAGGTCGTCCATGATGCGTAGAAGTTGGGCATGGTTGATGGTGTTGAAGGCACTAGAGAAGTCAATGTACAAGGCATATATATTGCGGTTATGAGCACGAGCGTCTTCAAGGGCATGGACATATCGTTGGAGGTGCCGCATGGTGTGGTGCCCTGCACGAAAGCCCTCTTGAGATTGGCTTAGGATACCAAAATCTTCGGAGTAATCGGTGAGAACGGCAGTGACGAACCGTGTCCAAAGTTTGTAGATAGTGTTGTGCATGCCAATAGGACGTTTGTTTATTAACCGACTGGCATCCCCCCGTTTGTGGAGGAGGGTAGTAGTGGAAGACTTCCATGAGGTGGGAGTGGTGCCTAGGATCCACATGAGGATAAACAGATTGTGCAAGGATGAATGGAAAGAATGTGGCATGATACGGAGAAGTTCATTGGGGATGCCGTCAGGGCCAAAAGCTTTTTTATTTTTCAGGGATTTGATGGCTTGATTAAAAGTACTGGGCCGAAGGACGTAAGGAATAAGTGTGGTCGAAGTGGTGCGAGCGGACTTGGCATTTGAATCGAGGTGAAAATTGTCAAGGTTTGGTATGGATTCATGTGGGTAGGGTTGAGTGGGAGAAACGTGGGGGTCAGCCGACCATTCTTTACTGAAATGGGCATGTGTCACATTGGTCAAGTCCGTAGGATCCGTGACAAGAAGAGAGGTGGTGGGGTCCCATAGAGATGTAATATGAGAGGAGGAGGCAGAATGGGCTGAAGAGGTATCAATGGGAAGGAGGGGGTCGGTGTCAGGACTGTCCTGGAAAATACGTTGGTGCGCCTTACATGCGTTAGTGTAAAGTAGCTTGATAAGTTTTTTGCGATTTTTTGTGGTAACGGAATGTGTGCGAAAAGTTTTTCGGATGTCAACGCGGATGTGCCGAAGTTTTTGATCGCAGAGTGAGAGCCATTGGATCCATGGTGGAGAAAGGGTGGGGGGCAAATCAAATGGAAAGGGGGGAAGGAGGAGTAGTAGTGCGGAAGAAGGAGGGCATGGGGTGTCAGTATCATGGGAGACAGAGTGTGGTGGAGATAGGAGGTGGTTAGAGGCGAGAGCGGAGAGAAGGGAGTCCAAGATCGGAGAAAATGGTAAAAGGGGAGTGGCGTTAGGGGGGGGGGCGGAAGTGAGTTGTTTAATGAAGTTGCGGGCAAAGTGGAGGATAGCCCGTTCCTGGGTTTTTACTGTGATGTGTTGTTGTGCCACGCGAGGGAGGAAGCATGGTTTACCAGAAGGGTGGGGGGCGATAATGTCTCGATGGGTCGAAGTGGGGCAGTGCAGTTTCATGATGGTGAGGGCAGATGTACATATGTCGGAGTGGCGGGAAACTATGGTGGGAATGTCGATATGGAGGGACACAAGGTGTTCACGGAAAGTTGTCCAATCTGGAGGGGGGGCATGGGGTGAGGAGTGTGGTTGATAGTGGTGTTGGACGCCCGAGTCGTTGATGAGGGCGGAAGTGTGGGCGAGCAAGGCATCGGAGGCAGTGGAGAGGTCAGAGAAAATAGCTTCCCGTGTAAGTTGTAAGGTGTGGGAGGGTATGGGCTGTTTGATGGTGGTTGGGGGGGGAAGTGTAGCGTTGGAAGGGCGAGGAGGTGTGTTGCGGAGGCGTGATGAGGTGAGGGGTTGCAAGGGAGGACGGGGGTGCATGGGGAGGTGAAAGAGGTTTGGAGGGCACTTGAAGGTGAGGGGGATTGAGTTACGGTAGTCCTAGATAATGTGTGGGGCATTCAAATATGGGAGGTGGGGAGAGTGGCTGAAGTCATTGAGATGCATGCATCCAAATAGGGCACGATGGATTGGGGTGAGATCATAGCCAGGATTCAGGTCGTGAGAGGCAGGGATGACCAAGATCTTTAGTAGGGTGATAGGGTCCCTAACCATGACCCCAAACCTCTGACCCCGAACCTCTGACCGGTGTGCCGAGCGTGGCCCGTGAAATCCAGGTACGTCCAGAACTGCAACGAGGACTACCTGGCACATCCCGCCTACATACACTGGCAAGCAGACGGTTGAACTGGGCAACTCCAACTTTCTCAACATGCTTACCCACCCTTGCATGTTATATATGCGTATGCAAGCCAGCCCCTTGGCTCCAAAGCCGCGACAACGACTTTCTGACTCACCCCGGCTACCCTCAGTGGTGGGCAACTGGCCGCTGGACACCACCATTGGACATGTCCCGTTCATGGCTGGTGGTTGCCGTCATGCGCCCGATCTTCGTGGACAAGGGGTTCAACCTGTTGGACCCGAGCATGGGCATTCCCGTGAGACAGGCCATGGTTGACCAGCTGGCGAAGTGGCCGCATGGTGACCCGGACGGCCAGTACTGGGGACACTGCTTCATGTGAGCCTGCTCTCTCCTGTGTGGCCAGTCTTTGCGGTCAAGGCAGCAGGTGATGGTTGACCAGCCGGCAGCCGTACCAGGACATGGATGACCAATACTGGGGTCACCATTGTGTGAGCCTTTTTCTCACTCTTGCATCAGTCTCCTTGTTCAAGACAGGTCAGAGTAACGCCACAGATGATGGTAACACTTTGACATGCTCAAGGCCTCAGCTTGCCAGGTGGCCTTCCGACCGGTACGGGGGCGGGACACCATTGGAGGCGGTTCTACTGCTTCCTCTTGCATGGCCATGCAGATTGAAGATAACTGCTGGCTCTCTCTACTGCCTCTTTCTATTATATTTCATATACCATTCCTTTGCTCTGCCGTTAGGGTACCTTTAAACAGAAGCCCCTTTAATTCTTTGCCTGCATCATCTCTTGATTTGCAGAAACGTGAACATGCAGCGCATCTACGACGGCACCGACTTAATCTTTGAGCTTCTCACCTGCGGCGGCTGTGTACACTCTATCGCAGACCGGCCAGTTCTCACTTCCTCTGGACGCCACAGTTTCTGGGGTTGACATCACCAGTACTAACACGTCCCAGCAGATGGCGGCCAAGGGGACCGTCACCGTATCCTTCTGGGTCATTGCTGAAAACATGTGGTGAGCGAGAACATTCATATGCTTCTATTTTGTTCCAGGCTCCATTACAAACCCTGCTGGACACAAGGGGGCCCAGGCACGCGGACAAGCCCGCCTGAGAGGATGGCTGCCCAGAGGATCGCAAATGCATGGTCAGTGGTTTGATGGACAGACCAGCTAGCCCACCAGCCTGTCTGACTGAGCCCATGTCTGCCAAGGGGACAAGGGGACAATCTCCTCATCATTCGTTGCTGGCAATAGTTGGTGACTGGGATGAAGTGCCGAGTCTAAGGAACTGAAATGCTCCCCACTCGAATGCTTCTTCTCAGCTTCCTGCCCCTGCACCCTGGCCCCTGCACCCTGCCCACGGGCCACCAGATGACTTCTAGAGACCAGACTATGACCTGTCCCTCACTATCTCGTTGCCCATCCTCAGCCTCAGTCTCTGGGTCCTGCTCCCCATGTCCAGTCCCCTTACCCCCTTGCTTGTACAGCTCTTCAGGTCCATAAACCTGGTCCCTACCCACTGCCTCCGGGGCATCACATCTGACTGCTAGAAACCAGATGGACACTTTCCCCTCAACCCTCATCATTGCTCTGCCCATTCTCAGCCTTGTCCTTGGGCTGCATGCTGCTGCTCATGTGCTTTGCCCTGACTCACATGTTCCTTCTGCACCTCCCTTCAGGTACATTCACCTGGCTCCTGCACACTGCCCCTGGGGCATCACATCGGACTGTTGAAAGCCGGCCTGGTACCTGCCTCTCATCATTGATCTACCACTCCTCAGCCTCATCCTGGGGCTGCTGCTACTCATGTGGTCAATAGAGCACAAAAAGCACATTCGGCTGTTGAGATCCTTGCTACCGTCAGAAATGCCAATGGAGAAGGTGGACCTGGACCACCTGGGCAGAGCATCACAGGCGTCAAAGGATGGTTTGCCCTCCAGCCCGGCCAAGGTGGATCTCTTGTTCTGAATGAGGAGTCCGTTTGAAACCTGACCAAAGACGGGAAGCCTACCCGTATGGGGGTCAATCGCCCTGCCCCAATGCATACCTCTCTAGTTCAACTGCAGGTCGCAACAGAGGATCCCCCAAATCCCTAATATTGAGGAGAATGTGGATGTGCTAGACGTAAGTTGGTTAAGGGTTCAATAAAACCTTGATTGAATGAAGGTTTGACTTCGGTGCTCTGAGGAGAGGACCTCTTGAGCTTGGGTCACTGGAATATGATGACCGGTTGATGAGTAAGTCATTCCTTGTGTCACAAGGGGTTTAAACGTCCCAATTCTGACATCCTAGTTTTTTTATTCATCTGCCAGTTTACAGTTCAATTACGTTTGTTTGGGGGACTTCTATGTTTCTCGCCCTGTAACCCTTAACATGATGAATACACTGGCCTTGTTTAGGATCTAACCCATGAACCTGGTTTCCTCATACGAAAACAGCCGTTAGAAAGCCTGGCCTTATTTAGAGCTCTAGCCCTAAAATCGTATTGCATCACAGGCCATGCCAGCCGACAGCAGGCCAGCCCAGTTCAGGACCCAAGCCCTGAACTGAAAACTCAAACCCTGAAAACCCCTCTTGCTTCACAGGCCATGACGGCCGTTAACACGCCCGCTGAGAAGATCTTGACCCTGCAAGGCCAGCTTCTTCAGGGGAAGAGGCTACCCATTGAGGACATCATAGCTGTGTGGGAGGTGAGCATCTGAAGCGGAAAGGAAGCAATGGACCTGTCCTCGTGTTGAGGATCAGGGTCCCGCTCATGGAGGACATGAATAGATGAGGATTGTCAAGTATGCGAGGCAACGCGAAGGGGTGCGCCAAGGGGGCTCCTTTTAAGCAATGCATGGATGGAATACGAATGCCAGGCCAGCTGCTCCAGGGCAAGAGGCCCCCCCTTGAGGATATCATGGCTGTCAGGAAAGGCGAGCACTGGCACCCCCTGACGAATCAGCCTCCATTAATCCATCAATGGTGCTCACCAGCTGCCCAACGGCAAGAGGACTTGCATTTCATTATGTGTTGATAGACCTATAAATTTGCTGCCCCCAGGGTGATCATGAGCTTGCCCTGGACGGCTGGACCTGCTCATATCTCCACTCTCCGCCCCCGGTAAGCCAGCCTCCGGTGTCACCAAGTCCCAGACCGGATTCTACGAGTTTGTTTGTGTTGCTCATGGTGTTCTACCAGCTGCACGTGTTCCCCGAGATCAGGAGTGGGCAGGCAGAGGGCTGGCTTCATGCTGGTGTATTAGGAGTGGAAATAAGGCAGATGCGGACGGGATGATAAACTCTATGCATTTGATTGTGGCACCTGAAGTATCCGAGATTCTATCAGTCACTCTCCACGAATCCACACGTTTTGTGTTGACGAATCTCAGACAAAGTCGGTGGCTAGTGTGCTGCACGGTAGGAGCTGATGGCATCAGTGGTATGTGGATTGTGCAACAAGCAGGTGACCCATGGGGGCCTGCTTTGAAGTCACCCTTGCGCAGGCCCATGGGGGCCAAATATAAAATTGTGTAGCCAAAGGCCAACCGGCCTGTGCTAGGTGACCCAAGAAATCGGGTTAGCTTTGCCAGGTCCCACGGCCAAAGGCCGGATGCCGCTGAAATAAAACTGAAAATAAAGCAAGCAAATAATGCCAGGCCACCCTGCTCTCTCTGATGAACTAACGTCACTATATGAAGTCAGCAGTTATTTCTAGGTTGGATGGGGGGGGTGGCGTGAACATGTGTGCCCATTTGCAAGCATGGTTACTTGTATACAAGTTGCAGACAGGTCAAATAACTATGTTCATCTCCAACTGCTTTCTAGAATTCGAAGTTCACTTGCATCGTGGCGCAAAATGGAAGGGCCCCATCAACACTGGTCAAAGTTTGGCGAGTTAGGTAACCCCAGGCAATTACGGCAACCTACATAACTGGCTGTCCACGCGCGTAAGTGAACACCGTTTTGACAGTTGGGCTACCGGGTCAGGGGCATGCAAAATATCAGTAGTCTCCCATGCATATTCTATGCACGTCATGGAGTTCAATTTGGCTAAATCCCCCCAGGCGGACTGAGGCACCCTGATCAGCCATGCATGGGATGGCACCGTGGTCAGCCATGCAGGGGTTGGCCCCCTGCTCAGCCATGTCACGATATTAACATGTGGACCAGGCCGGGCAGAGGGGTGGATGCACATGCTCTCGTGGACGCTGCTGTAGATTTTGTGAAGGCCTAGTTACTAGAGGGGCTCAGGTGCCGGACTTGCTTGCCCTCCCGGCCTCTCCTTTCGTCCCTTTATATTTGGTGTTCCTTCTTCCTTTCACCTGTAGTTTCTTCTTTTCTCCCATCTTAACAGTTGGGCACCTCCGCGGTCAAAAGCTTTTTTAGCAGGGCCCAGAGGTGTAGAAGCATTGACCATGGTCAGCCATGCATTAAGTGGCACCCTGTTAGGCCATGCATGGCAGCATATAATGGGACCCTTCATTATGGCAGCGTCATGGTATCCATTCCTTATAACAGAATGGCATCAACAGGTCAGAACATCCGGGGGCTGGGTAGATTTTCAGAGCATCAGGGGGCTGGGTAGGTCTTCAGAGCTTCAGGGGGCTGGGTAGATCTTCAGAGCATCAAAGCACGTATGCTGCATCAGAGCTTCAGATCCTCAGACAAAGGGTTCAAAGCAGAGGGGAGCTCCAGATGATCAGACGGGTGGGCTCGCAGCTTGTGACATGCAGCAGCTGTCTGAGGTGGCTGACACCAATGTTTCGACTCCACCCAACAAAACCTGCCCAAGGGCCCCGAGATGGACATCAGGTAGGATAGCCCGGTCCTACAGTTGAGAACAGCAGGTGTGCACTGTTCAAACCCGCTGGGCCCTGCTGAACACTTAGCCGCGTGAGGGCTGAAAGGGAATGACGACGCTCAATTCCAGCTGACATGCACAGTCAGGACCATGGTGCAGTCATGCTACCCTGCTATGTGAGGGGGCAGGAACATGGGACCCGGCAATTTAGACAGGGGGGGAGAGGATCGTGTGGCGGGTTCAATCTCTCAACCTTTAGGTGTAAATGCCACCAGCGTTGTACCACTGCACCATTTCCCGGTCCTACTATTGTTGCAACAAGATCGTCCCGCCCCCTGGCTTTGCTGGGCCAGAACAAAATACGATGTCAGTCTTAACTCGATGGCAAAAACCTGGCAATGAATGCCCAGGCTAAACAAAACCTGGGACTTGTTACAAAGTTTGCTCGAGCTGCAACACAGTGCTGAGTCAGCTGGACATCGGAATGGATGTTTCAAATATAAAGTATACGTAACTTGGTAGGCAGCTAGAGGGAGGCATTTGCACGCGACATGCGCCACAAAGACACCATGCCCCCCATGCCATGCCCTGCTTTACTCTGCTACACCAAGAAAACGACACAAACAATAAGGAAATGTGTCTGCCTGCTCCACTCTCACACTCTCGGTACACAATCTCACACTTCCAGCACACTGGTTGTTGCAGAAATTCCGTTGTACAGCAGGGTGCCTGCAACCGGTGTGAACTGCTTTGTGATGAGCTTGATGGCCTCCTGCGCCGCCATACCTCCCAACACGGAACCAATGACATGGAGCTCACACGCTCCAAAGCGGCAAATCTCTACTACGCAATCGTCTGATACGTTGCACCCAGCTGCACCCTGCTCCGACAAGACCTGCAAGGGAGGGGGAGAATGAGACATGAGACAATCATGTATCACGTTGCAGCCGGCCCAGCTTCCACATGATTTGCGTGCACCAGGGAGAGGGGGGAAGGGAGTGCATAAAAGGACATGTATCATCGGAAGGAAAACCCAAATATGACCAGTCAGGGTTTAGGTTCATGATCATTTGGCTGGTGAGTCATTGCCATCCAAGACCCGACAGGCTGCATGCCCCCCATCCGATCACTTATGTTCTTCTTCATGCAGCACATGGGCTAAAAGGCACCCTGGCCCTGCATCCACCCCCTGCATACACTAAGAGCAAGCGAGCACTGGTATCCAGGACAGCGATCAGGTGCGACATGCAGCTGGGGGGTCTGGCCCTGGGGCTACATCCCATCTGGCAGCATCTCCCCCAGGCAAGGAGTGTGCCGATCCGGCTCATGGCTCCATGCAGGCAAGGTCAGGCCACCCTCACCATCCACACACCTGGTTCGCCAAGGTCTTAAGAGTGGGGATATCCTCCTCCACTTGGCCCTCATATGAGCCAGGGTACCTGATGGAATGCAAGCCAGGTTGGGGACCAGGTGGTTGGGACCAGGTGAGGGCCTCCAGGGCAGTCATTGGACCAAACTTACTGAACGGAATAGAAGAATAGGTAGAGAAGCAGGGCCAGGAAATCAGATCAAGCAAGGCTGTCATCTCTTGAGCTTGGACACTGCTTCAGCTTGGGCTTGAGATCTCCGCCTCATCCAGATGGAGCAGCGTTCAAGCCAAGCAGGGCCAGGACTCACACATGACACATACCTTAAAGGGTGCAAGGCCTGTTGTATGATTTATGAACATTCTTTCGTTCCACAGCTTGATTGTTCTGTTTTTCTTTCGCACTGCCTGGTCCTTTCAAAAGGGCTATACCATGGATGTGTCGATTCTACACCAGCACAACAACAGCAGGACGCGTGTGCTTGCGCGCCACACCCTCCATATTCGCACCCGCAGCTCACCCTCCGCATGCACCAGGGCCACTGGCCCACCCAACGAGACATATCAGCATCCTCCACTTAACTAAATATGTGACCTTGGGTACAACCGACCTTGGATGTAATGAGAGGATGGCAATTGACAATGTGAATGAGTGCGTGAGAACACAGCGGAACAATTGCCAACGAAACAAACAGAGGTCAGGGTGGGCAATTAAGATTGGCAGGCAAAGCTCGGAGGATCCTAACAAAGTCTTTGAAGTACAAAATGTCCGCTGCCACGTATGCACACACACACGCACCCCCTCCCCTATCACTTCCCAATTAATTTTTCGCATATTTAGTGTGTTGAGGAAAAATGAGGGGGGGAGCGAGGAGAGGGGGAGGGGGAAGGAAAGGAGGCTGAAACATATTTGCAGGTACCCACATCAGTGAAGTGTGTCCAGGGTTCAGGGTCTCCTCACCCCTAATGGTTGATATGCCCACCTGCCGAACGCGACATGGAACTTGTCGGCAGCGCGCAACAGGATATAGAAGGCCGTGTCGTTGTGGCTGCTCTCAGACGCCAGGGCCTGTTGGAGCGCAGCACCATTGCCGCCCTCCCCACTGGCTTCTTCAGAAAGAGAGCGGTACCTAACGGACAAGGGAAGGGGGGGAATGAGGGTCGTTGAGCATGGGGGTGAGGGGAGTGCGGGCACTCTCTCAAACAAGAGTACGACGTGCATTAGAGAAGCCAACAGAAGACACAAGGACAGACATGATCAGAGGAGCTCTGAGGGTTTAGGGTTACCAAAACAGGCATCCGTTCAAAATACAGAGATACAACCAGGGTCACAAGCTATGGGTTCCGGCCTGTCACTTCAGGTTCAAAACACAGGTCCGTGGAGCCTGGCACCTGAAGCAAGTGGACATGCTGCACATCAGCCAAAATCAGTGCACCTCACGAGGCACCCTGGCCACCCTCAGACACCCCACCTGTACAGTAACCGCCGTCAGGCTGCATGTGTTCTTGCGGAACAGGCAAAGTATTATTTTTTTGGTGGCACGGCTATTCGTCAGCTACATTTCAGCTTCAGCCTGGCCTTAAGCCAGAGGCCCCACGCGTGGCCAGCCATGCTGGTTCGGCCGTCAGCAGACCCGCCTTAGGCTGCTCAAGGTTTGGCCATAATTCAGCCACAGGACGGCCCACCGAAGATGGACTCGTAGCCATGCAGAAACAATGAATAGGACCCACCTGACAACCCTAAGGTTGCGAGCATTCTTGCAGAACAACCGCACTGTCTCGCGGGAGATGGACGCTGCATCTCGCCCCAGGCGCTGTAATGCGGCCTGCACATGCGCCTCCACAGTAGACACATCCGCCTCGGCCTTCTCGCGGTACACACGTTGCAAGCGCAGGTACAGGCTGCGTGCATGGAGTGCAAGGGGAGCATGGGTAAATAGGAGCAGCGCTAGCTACCAGAGGGTTGCATGGAGATGCATGGGCATTGCATGGCACAAAGCAGGAAGTAGAGCGACTTAAAATGCCTAAAAGCGATTAAAGAGGAGGAAGGCAAGCGGACCCGCAGAGCTATCCAGCCCAGCCGGCTCACTCTGTCAGTGCATGCATGTCAGGGATTGAGCCCTCCAGGGGTAGCTGTCCATCGCCCTCATTGTCCTACACAGAGGGGCAACGAGAAGAACAGAGTTGACTCACTGCACACAGGTGACGCCCTGCAATATCCATTAAGGGGAAGGTAGTCAAGGGCAGCCTGTGACATGCACAAGGCACAACGGAACACAAGAAATAACTATGCACGGCTCTCACACTTGTATGGGCATTGGATCGCAGGTGCGTTCACATTTTCATTGACCTGTTTCGTTTGCATGTCCAGGCACTTACAATGAAGGCCTTGAGTGCGGAGATGATGACCCAGAAGTCCTTTGTATCTGAGGTGAGCTCTGTAGCGCTGGGATCCACGAGCAGCATTTGCACCTCACTGGCTGTAATGCAGGGGGAGGGGGGCAGAGAGGGTAGGAGGGAGAAGGGAGGGAGGAGGGACGGGAAGCATGCGCACCACACGAGCTGTATGTGCGTGAAGGAGGGGCTGAGAGGGTAGGAGGGAGAAGGGAGGGAGGAGGGACGGGAAGCATGCGCACCACACGAGCTGTATGTGCGTGAAGGAGGGGCTGAGAGGGTAGGAGGGAGAAGGGAGGGAGGAGGGACGGGAAGCATGCGCACCACACGAGCTGTATGTGCGTGAAGGAGGGGCTGAGAGGGTAGGAGGGAGAAGGGAGGGAGGAGGGACGGGAAGCATGCGCACCACACGAGCTGTATGTGCGTGAAGGAGGGGCAGAGAGGGTAGGAGGGAGAAGGGAGGGAGGAGGGACGGGAAGCATGCGCACCACACGAGCTGTATGTGCGTGAAGGAGGGGCTGAGAGGGTAGGAGGGAGAAGGGAGGGAGGAGGGACGGGAAGCATGCGCACCACAGGAGCTGTATGTGCGTGAAGGAGGGGCAGAGAGGGTAGGAGGGAGAAGGGAGGGAGGAGGGACGGGAAGCATGCGCACCACACGAGCTGTATGTGCGTGAAGGAGGGGCAGAGAGGGTAGGAGGGAGAAGGGAGGGAGGAGGGACGGGAAGCATGCGCACCACACGAGCTGTATGTGCGTGAAGGAGGGGCTGAGAGGGTAGGAGGGAGAAGGGAGGGAGGAGGGACGGGAAGCATGCGCACCACAGGAGCTGTATGTGCGTGAAGGAGGGGCAGAGAGGGTAGGAGGGAGAAGGGAGGGAGGAGGGACGGGAAGCATGCGCACCACACGAGCTGTATGTGCGTGAAGGAGGGGCTGAGAGGGTAGGAGGGAGAAGGGAGGGAGGAGGGACGGGAAGCATGCGCACCACAGGAGCTGTATGTGCGTGAAGGAGGGGCAGAGAGGGTAGGAGGGAGAAGGGAGGGAGGAGGGACGGGAAGCATGCGCACCACACGAGCTGTATGTGCGTGAAGGAGGGGCTGAGAGGGTAGGAGGGAGAAGGGAGGGAGGAGGGACGGGAAGCATGCGCACCACACGAGCTGTATGTGCGTGAAGGAGGGGCAGAGAGGGTAGGAGGGAGAAGGGAGGGAGGAGGGACGGGAAGCATGCGCACCACACGAGCTGTATGTGCGTGAAGGAGGGGCTGAGAGGGTAGGAGGGAGAAGGGAGGGAGGAGGGACGGGAAGCATGCGCACCACACGAGCTGTATGTGCGTGAAGGAGGGGCTGAGAGGGTAGGAGGGAGAAGGGAGGGAGGAGGGACGGGAAGCATGCGCACCACACGAGCTGTATGTGCGTGAAGGAGGGGCTGAGAGGGTAGGAGGGAGAAGGGAGGGAGGAGGGACGGGAAGCATGCGCACCACAGGAGCTGTATGTGCGTGAAGGAGGGGCAGAGAGGGTAGGAGGGAGAAGGGAGGGAGGAGGGACGGGAAGCATGCGCACCACACGAGCTGTATGTGCGTGAAGGAGGGGCAGAGAGGGTAGGAGGGAGAAGGGAGGGAGGAGGGACGGGAAGCATGCGCACCACACGAGCTGTATGTGCGTGAAGGAGGGGCAGAGAGGGTAGGAGGGAGAAGGGAGGGAGGAGGGACGGGAAGCATGCGCACCACACGAGCTGTATGTGCGTGAAGGAGGGGCAGAGAGGGTAGGAGGGAGAAGGGAGGGAGGAGGGACGGGAAGCATGCGCACCACACGAGCTGTATGTGCGTGAAGGAGGGGCTGAGAGGGTAGGAGGGAGAAGGGAGGGAGGAGGGACGGGAAGCATGCGCACCACACGAGCTGTATGTGCGTGAAGGAGGGGCTGAGAGGGTAGGAGGGAGAAGGGAGGGAGGAGGGACGGGAAGCATGCGCACCACAGGAGCTGTATGTGCGTGAAGGAGGGGCTGAGAGGGTAGGAGGGAGAAGGGAGGGAGGAGGGACGGGAAGCATGCGCACCACAGGAGCTGTATGTGCGTGAAGGAGGGGCTGAGAGGGTAGGAGGGAGAAGGGAGGGAGGAGGGACGGGAAGCATGCGCACCACAGGAGCTGTATGTGCGTGAAGGAGGGGCTGAGAGGGTAGGAGGGAGAAGGGAGGGAGGAGGGACGGGAAGCATGCGCACCACAGGAGCTGTATGTGCGTGAAGGAGGGGCTGAGAGGGTAGGAGGGAGAAGGGAGGGAGGAGGGACGGGAAGCATGCGCACCACAGGAGCTGTATGTGCGTGAAGGAGGGGCTGAGAGGGTAGGAGGGAGAAGGGAGGGAGGAGGGACGGGAAGCATGCGCACCACACGAGCTGTATGTGCGTGAAGGAGGGGCAGAGAGGGTAGGAGGGAGAAGGGAGGGAGGAGGGACGGGAAGCATGCGCACCACACGAGCTGTATGTGCGTGAAGGAGGGGCTGAGAGGGTAGGAGGGAGAAGGGAGGGAGGAGGGACGGGAAGCATGCGCACCACACGAGCTGTATGTGCGTGAAGGAGGGGCTGAGAGGGTAGGAGGGAGAAGGGAGGGAGGAGGGACGGGAAGCATGCGCACCACAGGAGCTGTATGTGCGTGAAGGAGGGGCTGAGATGGTGTTTGGTAACTAGGGTTATGGGGGTAGAGAGATGCAAACAGATTGTGCACCACACAGGCTGCATGGGCGACACATAGGGTTGGGGTCTGAGGGGACGTATCGGGGGCAGGGGCTAGGTGGCAATGGGGGAGGCGGCGCATGATACCCACTGTATGCAGGATCCCAGTCACACTGTCCTGAGCCCCGAATCACACTGTTCACACAATCACACATCCAACCCTCTCAATACATCAAAACAGTAGCCACAAATAAAACATCACAACAATCACCATTGCAGGTACCTTGATTTGCATGTATGGGTTAACCCGATTAAACCAAAGCCCACAAGCGGCATCTCCAGCTGTATCATCCGTCAGGAGGAGACGGGGGGGGACCTGATTCTTGCAGGCGTGTGAGAGCGCCTTCACCCAGCATTCCCTTCACAGCACTCCCACCAGGATGATGGGCAGCTCATACTCACGAATGGTTGGTGACGTCCACACATGAAACGCCGCCTTCAGTGCCTCGTCAAAATTCACTTGCTGCAGGTGAGGGGGGCGACAAGCAAAGGGTCGACACTGCACGCACCATCATGAAGTCCATGTTCGTGCCCTCTCTTCCATCCCTGTCTGCAGTCTCTCCTGTTTAACTTCGTCTGCGGTTAAAATTTGGGGACTTTTGTTCACAAACTACAAAATATATTCTCTGCCATAGACTGCCTTTCAAATTTACTTAGCACCGTTGCACCATTTTGTGCCAGGTTTCTTCTTCTATTCTTTTAGACAGAACTGCCTGGCCTTTCAAAAATGGCTATTGAGGGGATGCTGCAGTACCGATATTAAGCAGGTCCAAACCATGATCCATCCCATGGCTCACATCGACTGGCATGCCGTCCAGCTGCTTATGCATGCTGCTGACGAGCGCCTTGAAAGCAGCGCGCTCCTTTGCAGTCTTGGGCGGGCCTGCAGCGCCCTCGGCGGTTTGCCTCTCCTGCCAGAGGTCCAAGGCATGGACCAGGAGGACAGCTGCAGGCAGATGAATGAGACATGTTCCTTATCTGTCCATTTCCAAGGTGGACAGAGTTCGACTCACACGGGCGTCAACAGACCCTGTTTCTTAGCGGACTGGTCCAGTGACCTAGGGGCTTTGCCTCCTCAATGCGAGGCGGGACACGCCCTGATTTAAAAGCAGTACGTAAACATGGGAGTGCCGGGTTGGTCATGCTTAGTAGGTGAAGGGGATAGAGTGGGTCAGAGGTACTAGGGATATACAATTATGCATGCATGGGGCGTGGGCAGAGGCACGGAAACTGTGGGTGCCTGGTGCAAGGATGAGGGGCACCCAGCCAGGGCTACTGACCTACTGTACCACCAGGGTTCCCCTTACCTTCCCCTAAGCACGGGTACTCTTTAGGCCACCAAACCAGCTCACCAAACGGCAGGTGATGGAGCGTCAGTTCGTCTAGGGCTGTCAAGTCAAAGGATCGTGCAAACTTTTGGAGCTCGGGGAAGGGGTTGTGCAACCTGGGGAGTGCACAGGGAAGGGGGGAGGCGCGGGTTACGGGAATAGAGTGCAAACAGCAACTGGGGCAGTGTGAACACCCAGCCTGGAGCCTACACACATTTTCACATTTCATGTCACCGACTGAAATGCCCAGGGTTAAGGATTTAGGTCAAGCCCTACACCGTCAACGTTAAGACCCCCTCATTGCCCCGCCTCTATACGTGTCCATACCTCATGTCCTCAATGGCATTGTCTGGCTTGGATTCAATGACAAGGTGTTCTGGGAGGGAGACCTGCAGGCGGGGTGGGAGGGAGCGTGGAGGGCCCTCATGCCCCGATGATCTAGGGAAGAAACCAGAGGGTGAGTGCGAAGGAATGTGGAGGTCCATCTTGTTTCCTGTCTCCATCATTGCTGAGGTCATCCATGATTATAACAAAAGGGTTCAGGAAGGGGGGCAGTGGATCCGAGGTCGCTGCAGTCTCCCCGCAACAAAGCCTCAAGCAGAGGGCAGGAGCCCTACTAGCACATGGGTTAGAGTTTAGGGTCAAGTGTGAAAGGTGTAGGGTTTTTAGTCTCCCAGCTGTCCTGACAAAGAGTGGGAACACAGCATGCAGCATTGCTGGAAGTGTAACACAAAAGCTGGGAACCAGTGTTGGACTTTGTGTGAACCATTTGGAGCCAAGTCGGGCCAAACCATGACCCGCCAATGGCCAGCAGCAGGGCTTCCTGCACCCGGTAACCCACTTGGCAAGCAGCAGGGCTTCCTGCACCCGGCAACCCACTCGGCAAGCAGCAGGGCTTCCTGCACCCGGCAACCCACTCGGCAAGCAGCAGGGCTTCCTGCACCCGGCAACCCACTCGGCAAGCAGCAGGGCTTCCTGCACCCGGCAACCCACTCGGCAAGCAGCAGGGCTTCCTGCACCCGGCAACCCACTCGGCAAGCAGGGCCGTGGGCAAGCTTGTAGCTGGCAAATCAACAGTGCTGTGACCTCCAAGCAAGCACCATCCCCGTCATGTATCCCGCCTCACCCTCACGACTCCCACCAGTCCGTAAGACCTTGCAATCAGCAGCGGGATCTGCAGCTGACGGCAGATCTCATCCAGCTTGATGGCCTCCTGCTCACGCATCTGTACGGATAGGGTTGAAACTGTTACTAGGAACTTACGGTAGATCAAAATGGTATAATGAGCAGCAGGATCTCAGGTTGCTGGCAGATCTCGTCCACCTTGCTGGTCTCATGCTTGCATGTCTGCCTGGGCAGGGTTTTGAAGTATTGTAGGGTTTCATCCAAAGTATTGTAGGGTTTCATCCAAAGTATTGTAGGGTTTCATCCAAAGTATTGTAGGGTTTCATCCAAAGTATTGTAGGGTTTCATCTTAAGTATTGTAGGGTTTCATCCAAAGTATTGTAGGGTTTCATCCAAAGTATTGTAGGGTTTCATCCAAAGTATTGTAGGGTTTCATCCAAAGTATTGTAGGGTTTCATCCAAAGTATTGTAGGGTTTCATCCAAAGTATTGTAGGGTTTCATCCAAAGTATTGTAGGGTTTCATCCAAAGTATTGTAGGGTTTCATCCAAAGTATTGTAGGGTTTCATCCAAAGTATTGTAGGGTTTCATCCAAAGTATTGTAGGGTTTCATCCAAGGTGCCAAGGCACCCTCAAGACATATGCGGATCTCAAGATAACTCTTGCCATCACGTAATGCTAGGATGACGTACCTTCATGCTGCCTTGTCACGGCTGCGAAACTGAGTCTGTGCTCAGCATGATCCATTGTCCCACTGCTTTGTCGACATCCTTAGGAAGGATAACGTGGTGCATTTGCCAGGCAGGGGCCTTGGAGGCCTCCATGCAGTACCCTGTAAGTCAGTACGCTCTGCCCACCCAATACCCCCCCTACCAATCCCCTACCCGAGGAGCAGCCCACATTCCAACAAATCACAAATGCCACTAACGAGAATTCGGAGTGGGGATATGAGACAAACGTCTCGACTGCCCCACACACAAGGCACATAATTTTGAGGCTTGGAGATAGCTGAGCAACATTTCAGCTACCTCTTGGCCTTCAACCGGAGGCACCATGCGCAACCAGACATGCTACTTGGCCCCAATTGGCCTTTTACAGCTGCCCCTCAAGTGGACCCATAGCTGGAAAATAGACACAGCCCCCGCCCATGCAGACCTGCGTAGCGATGACAATGGTGAAGTTGGAGAAGAATGCCGGTCGTGACTGCATGAGCGTGCAAGGGTCCTCCTCCACATAGCTCCCTGCCACGGCCTCGTTGAGCTCCTGCAGCAGCTCCGTCACCACCTTGGCGCGAGGCTCCCCCACCCGGTCTGCTTCCACCATGAAGTTGTTGCCCAGGTCCCGCCGGCTGACCCGGGCATTATCCACGATGCAGAAGGAGGCGATGCCGCCCAGGACCAGGTTCTTCAGGGTCTCTGCGCGCATATAGCAATGTGGATTTGTACTCCGGCCTCCGGTCACGAGGCCACCATGGGCATGCCGCCCTACAGCCCTGATGAATTCTTAATCTGAACTGGCCCAAAGCCGGCGGCCCAAGCAGCACGGCTGGCCATGCAAGGAGCCTCCATTAAGTGTAGCTGATACATGTAAACGAGTCGAGAAAAAGAGAGAAACAAAAGGAATGGTGGATACTAGGTGGGTGCATGGGGGATGGGGTCATGATACTATGTGCGAGATGGGAGAGAAGAAAGGCTGCTGAGACAGGAGTGGGCATGGCGCCGCCTTCCGCAAATATCGGGGGAGGGGTGGGTCTCCATGCAAGGCAGGCATGGTAGGTAATGATAGTGGTAACCATGCGGCCTGGAGAAACATGCTGCAGGGTGTTAGCGGTGGTAATTTTATGTGGGGATGATCAATGTGCTATTGACTTCCAACGCTGATGTCTCGTTTCAGACATGCCCACATGCCATGCCCAAAATATTTGTGTACTCAGCAAGATACTAGAGAAGAAACCTGGTAACGCTGCGTGTGTCATTACATGGTCCACCAAATATTCCCAATGCACGAGAAGTCACAAGAATTGGGGACGCTGCGCCTGCTGCGGGCTGTAGAGGGATTGCAGTGCCGGCACACATTCTAAACATCACTAAAATTGGCCATGCCATTGCCCATTCTTGAGAGCAGGCCTGTCCCAAGCTGTTTAGCCCTTCTGCTTTGTCCTGTGACCGGCATGGCCCATGTGCCTGCCTCTGCAACCTCCTTATCCCTCCCTCAAGGCATGGGGCCATCGACCTCTCCCTCCCCTAACTTGAGGGCACCATCTTGTCATTGCCCGGTCTATTCAAGTGTTCAAATCTGGATGGGTCAGATGGATTTCCTGGTCTATGTAGGATCGCTTTGGGGGGTACTTCATCCCATAGAGATCACATGGCCGAGGGAGATCCGTACGGGGGGTGAACGCACTGGGGCTCGCTGCAGCGGATCGTGGAGCAGCGACTGGAGGTAGAAACATTATGGACAGGAAAATGATAAATTGGGTGTGAAGAATTGCATGTTAAGACCGCGTCGTCTGCGATCAACGCCAGCTGAGGAGATGGGTAGGGAAACAGGGGGGACAACAGCTCCCTACGGCACTCAAGCCGACGCCTGAGGAACGGCCAAAGTGTCTCCTTATGAATATTGGAGCATGCACAGTGTTTAGATCGAGCTATGATGATGCTCATGCTTGAGGTGATCGCACACACCTGATCCAGTGGCGCTGCAGTTGAGGAGTACGACCTTGCAGCCCTCCATATTCTTCTGCCCATGTGCACCCCAGATGCGGACCTGGCGGTCATATCGCTTGCTCTTCTCCGAGTTGTCCATTATGTGTCTTGCCTCCTGTGCACACAGGGACGAAGTCCCGTAGGAGCCGTTTGATCCGGTGCCCACTCGCCGGTTGGGTGGAAACCCAACGGAACGAGTTCTGGAGCTGACGCCACGTGGATAGCCGTCAGCGTCAGCCTCCTGGATAGCCTGCTTCGCGCCAACCTGCAACCTGCTTCGCACTAAGCATCATTCAAATCCAAGAATCTTATTATTGCAGTTTCCCCTTGAACACTCTGCCCGCCTTCCCGCCCCCGCCCTTCGTGACCTGACCTCGGATCTACTGCGATGCAGAGCCTGCCGTCGAGGAGCTGCTGCGGCACGCAGCGGCCTGCGATTTCAAACAACTGCGTCCCTCAAATCGCATCGAGCTTCCCGCAGATAGCTCGAAGACGGGTCCCTTGCCGAGATGCGGTGTCAGTGTCGACGCGGTGCCTCCAGCAAGACATGCGGGCAGCCAACACCGCACCCGAGTGGCTGGACCTAACCCTCAAGCATGTCGTGGACTCGCAGCAGTTCAGCAAGACAGCCATGGAGGCCATTTTTGCGGAAGCCCTTCAGATGGAGAAGGTGCCCAGGGGGCTGCTGGGGCTGGGGGGGGGGATTGCTGGGGCTTGGAGCTCCTAAGCAGGTACCAGACTGTTAAGACTCTCCCTATAGGCTGCTTGGTGGCCACACAAACAGCCTTGATGGAGACCTTCCAAGGGTGCCGCAAGGGTGCAGGATGTCTCTCACTCCAGAAGAAATGGTCAAGTGAAGTGGTGAACCTGCCAGGCAGCAGGAGGGCCCTAGTGGCCACAAAGCCAACAAGGTGTAGGAGCTCAATTCAAAAGCCTCATGGGAAGGCAGGTGGATTATTTGATAATTTCCTTGATAAGAGCAAGGCGTGGGGATGCTGCTTGTACCTAGGGTGGCGATGCTGTGGATTTCGGAGGGCACAGATTTGCACTAGGCTCCGGTTGCGGATGAGATGAGATGACTACACAGTGAAATGAGATGGTTGAGAGAGTCCATCAGTCTGGCCAGTAATTTTAATGTGATCATCTCAATTCTCATGGGGGAATTGAGGGCATAAACTGAGACACTTTACAAGGGTTTGAAAACAATCTATTTAACCCCTTTCAAAAATTATACTAGGTGCGTGAATGGACTCTGTCAAACAGGCCTGGAGGTGCAGCTGGCATGTGGGTATTTACTCAAGTGCAAAATAAAAAAATGTTACTCAAAAAAAAAGTCGTCACTTCTAAATGTAATTCTAAATCCTCACCCCCAACCCATACCCCTATGAAGGTGCGACCCGGGACCCCGGAGTCTGAGATTCTCAAGGGTTACATTTGCTCTACGCTTTTCTACGAGCCCTCCACACGCACGCGTCTTTCTTTTGAGTCGGCCATGGGCAAGCTGGGCGGCACGGTGGTCTCCACAGAGTCCGCGGCAGAGTACTCTTCGGCGGCCAAGGGCGAAACACTGGAAGGTGCAGAAATTCAAATGAAATGAAATGAATGCCCCTCAAACCTGAAAGTAACCACGTGCCTTTGACAAGGTGCTGGTATGTGTTGACAGGAGTGGCAGCCATGTAGGATAGGCGGGTGGTGAGGGCGCGGGTAGAGCCTCCTGATGCAAACCATGTTGCCTGCACCACCATATCGGCATGACAGGAGAACTCCTGATCTAGTCCAGCATGGCCAAAGAGGAGCGTAGCCCTCATCGTTATTCTGATATTGCTTGTTCCTCCAGAATAAAAACGACTGCTGTCTCCTGGGCCCACCTCTGTTCATAAACACTATGCCGTAAAGCGGTTAGGTGAAGGAGCTCCTGGGCGATGGTGGGGCACTATTTGGCCACCAGATCAGGAGTGGACCAAGACATCAAGTGCTGTGTCAATCCGTGTGGCTGCTCTAAGTGACCGGGCTACAGATTGGGAACCACGCTGCAAATTATACCGGTTGTGGGGTTCATAAACTGTCAAATCCTAGCAACCATCCCATGATTGTTTCAGACAGGCCCAGCATCTTGAACCCTGAACTTCTGCCCTTCCCCCTAAACCCTCCCTCTGTCCATCGCTGAGATACCATCTGCACTGTGGAGGGATACTCCTGCTCGAGCACGATACACCTAGCTCCAGTGCCACAACCTATGCCCTCAACCCTGCCCCCGCCTGTTGTGTAGATACCATCTGCACTGTGGAGGGATAATCCTGCTCGGGCCCAAAACCCCTAGCTCCAATGCCACAACCTATGCCCTCAACCCTGCCCCCGCCTGTTGTGTAGATACCATCTGCACTGTGGAGGGATACTCCTGCTCGAGCACGATACACCTAGCTCCAGTGCCACAACCTATGCCCTCAACCCTGCCCCCGCCTGTTGTGTAGATACCATCTGCACTGTGGAGGGATAATCCTGCTCGGGCCCAAAACCCCTAGCTCTAGTGCCACAACCTATGCCCTCAACCCTGCCCCCGCCTGTTGTTTAGATACCATCTGCACTGTGGAGGGATTATCCTGCTCAGGCCCAAAACCCCTAGCTCCAGTGCCACAACCTATGCCCTCAACCCTGCCCCCGCCTGTTGTTTAGATACCATCTGCACTGTGGAGGGATTATCCTGCTCGGGCCCAAAACCCCTAGCTCCAATGCCACAACCTATGCCCTCAACCCTGCCCCCGCCTGTTGTGTAGATACCATCTGCACTGTGGAGGGATAATCCTGCTCGGGCCCAAAACCCCTAGCTCCAATGCCACAACCTATGCCCTCAACCCTGCCCCCGCCTGTTGTGTAGATACCATCTGCACTGTGGAGGGATAATCCTGCTCGGGCCCAAAACCCCTAGCTCCAGTGCCACAACCTATGCCCTCAACCCTGCCCCCGCCTGTTGTTTAGATACCATCTGCACTGTGGAGGGATTATCCTGCTCGGGCCCAAAACCCCTAGCTCCGATGCCACAACCTATGCCCTCAACCCTGCCCCCGCCTGTTGTGTAGATACCATCTGCACTGTGGAGGGATAATCCTGCTCGGGCCCAAAACCCCTAGCTCCAATGCCACAACCTATGCCCTCAACCCTGCCCCCGCCTGTTGTTTAGATACCATCTGCACTGTGGAGGGATTATCCTGCTCGGGCCCAAAACCCCTAGCTCCAATGCCACAACCTATGCCCTCAACCCTGCCCCCGCCTGTTGTGTAGATACCATCTGCACTGTGGAGGGATTATCCTGCTCGGGCCCAAAACCCCTAGCTCCAGTGCCACAACCTATGCCCTCAACCCTGCCCCCGCCTGTTGTGTAGATACCATCTGCACTGTGGAGGGATAATCCTGCTCGGGCCCAAAACCCCTAGCTCCGATGCCACAACCTATGCCCTCAACCCTGCCCCCGCCTGTTGTGTAGATACCATCTGCACTGTGGAGGGATTATCCTGCTCGGGCCCAAAACCCCTAGCTCCAATGCCACAACCTATGCCCTCAACCCTGCCCCCGCCTGTTGTTTAGATACCATCTGCACTGTGGAGGGATTATCCTGCTCGGGCCCAAAACCCCTAGCTCCAATGCCACAACCTATGCCCTCAACCCTGCCCCCGCCTGTTGTGTAGATACCATCTGCACTGTGGAGGGATTATCCTGCTCGGGCCCAAAACCCCTAGCTCCAGTGCCACAACCTATGCCCTCAACCCTGCCCCCGCCTGTTGTTTAGATACCATCTGCACTGTGGAGGGATTATCCTGCTCAGGCCCAAAACCCCTAGCTCCAGTGCCACAACCTATGCCCTCAACCCTGCCCCCGCCTGTTGTTTAGATACCATCTGCACTGTGGAGGGATTATCCTGCTCGGGCCCAAAACCCCTAGCTCCAGTGCCACAACCTATGCCCTCAACCCTGCCCCCGCCTGTTGTGTAGATACCATCTGCACTGTGGAGGGATTATCCTGCTCGGGCCCAAAACCCCTAGCTCCAGTGCCACAACCTATGCCCTCAACCCTGCCCCCGCCTGTTGTTTAGATACCATCTGCACTGTGGAGGGATAATCCTGCTCGGGCCCAAAACCCCTAGCTCCAGTGCCACAACCTATGCCCTCAACCCTGCCCCCGCCTGTTGTGTAGATACCATCTGCACTGTGGAGGGATTATCCTGCTCGGGCCCAAAACCCCTAGCTCCAATGCCACAACCTATGCCCTCAACCCTGCCCCCGCCTGTTGTTTAGATACCATCTGCACTGTGGAGGGATTATCCTGCTCGGGCCCAAAACCCCTAGCTCCAATGCCACAACCTATGCCCTCAACCCTGCCCCCGCCTGTTGTGTAGATACCATCTGCACTGTGGAGGGATTATCCTGCTCGGGCCCAAAACCCCTAGCTCCAGTGCCACAACCTATGCCCTCAACCCTGCCCCCGCCTGTTGTGTAGATACCATCTGCACTGTGGAGGGATTATCCTGCTCGGGCCCAAAACCCCTAGCTCCAATGCCACAACCTATGCCCTCAACCCTGCCCCCGCCTGTTGTTTAGATACCATCTGCACTGTGGAGGGATTATCCTGCTCGGGCCCAAAACCCCTAGCTCCAGTGCCACAACCTATGCCCTCAACCCTGCCCCCGCCTGTTGTGTAGATACCATCTGCACTGTGGAGGGATTATCCTGCTCGGGCCCAAAACCCCTAGCTCCAATGCCACAACCTATGCCCTCAACCCTGCCCCCGCCTGTTGTTTAGATACCATCTGCACTGTGGAGGGATAATCCTGCTCGGGCCCAAAACCCCTAGCTCCAGTGCCACAACCTATGCCCTCAACCCTGCCCCCGCCTGTTGTGTAGATACCATTCGTACTGTGGAGGGCTATTCGGACTGCATCGTGATGCGCCACTTCCAGGAGGGGTCTGCAGCCAAGGCGGCTGCGGTGGCGTCAGTGCCCATCATCAATGCGGGCGATGGGCCTGGGCAGCACCCTTCTCAGGTACCAGGGAGGAGGGGAGGAGAGGGAACCCTGCTTGAAGAGGAAGGATGGGATCAGGATCTAGCAAGCAAGGGTGCCAGGGATGGGATGTGGAGCACTTTTGTGAGGCATCAGGGGTGGGAGGAGCAGCCAGGAAGTGCGGCTAGGAGCAGCAGGGCGGGGTCACAGACTCGCACAAAGGGGATGGGGACCCCAAAGGTTTGTAAGTGGACGAGGTAAAACAGCATGCAGCCCGTCCACCCTTCCACTCCACCTGAGCAGGAAGCCATGTCATGTCATGTCATGGAACAGAGGCAGAGCCTCCTGACCTTGGTGGCAGTGAAGTCTTCCCTCCTGGCCTGGATGACAGGACAAGTTTTGCTCATGATACTGCCCCTCCCAACCCTCCCTGCATCAGGCCCTGCTGGACACGTACACCATCAAACGGGAGATTGGGCGCTTGGACAACTTCAAGATCGGCATGGTGGGCGACCTGGCCAACGGGCGCACGGTGGGTCTACAGCCGCCTGTCTGATTTAATTTTGTTCCCTGCACACAGTACCCCTCTGATTGGCTCTCTTTTAACGACCTCCGCTTCCACTGCCCTGTTCAGCTGATTTCATGATCCCCCATTCCCGCCCACCCCTGTTTCTAGACAGAAACAACTCTGAACCCTGATGCCTGAGCTCCAATTTTTCTGCCTGCTCCCCCTCTGTCCTTTTCCCCATGCGAAGGCTATGTCATATACTCATATGGGCCACAACCGTGACAGGAGTGGATTGGGATTTGAGCCTGGTGTTTGAATTCCAACCTGCAGGTGCGCTCTCTGTGCATGCTGCTGTCGTTGTACCCGGGCATCAAGGTGTACTTTGTGGCACCACCAGTGGTCAAGATGCGACAAGATATCAAGGTTAGAGGCCAGAGGCAGGATGGGACCGCTGACAAACTGCTTGTAGCTGGACATATGATTATATGAGGGAGCATGAAACCTGGAGCTGGACATACGATTATATGAGGGAGCATGAAACCTGGAGCTGGACATATGATTATATGAGGGAGCATGAAACCTGGAGCTGGACATATGATTATACGAGGGAGCATGAAACCTGGAGCTGGACATATGATTATATGAGGGAGCATGAAACCTGGAGCTGGACATATGATTATATGAGGGAGCATGAAACCTGGAGCTGGACATATGATTATACGAGGGAGCATGAAACCTGGAGCTGGACATATGATTATATGAGGGAGCATGAAACCTGGAGCTGGACATATGATTATATGAGGGAGCATGAAACCTGGAGCTGGACATATGATTATATGAGGGAGCATGAAACCTGGAGCTGGACATATGATTATATGAGGGAGCATGAAACCTGGAGCTGGACATATGATTATATGAGGGAGCATGAAACCTGGAGCTGGACATATGATTATATGAGGGAGCATGAAACCTGGAGCTGGACATATGATTATATGAGGGAGCATGAAACCTGGAGCTGGACATATGATTATATGAGGGAGCATGAAACCTGGAGCTGGACATATGATTATATGAGGGAGCATGAAACCTGGAGCTGGACATATGATTATACGAGGGAGCATGAAACCTGGAGCTGGACATATGATTATATGAGGGAGCATGAAACCTGGAGCTGGACATATGATTATATGAGGGAGCATGAAACCTGGAGCTGGACATATGATTATATGAGGGAGCATGAACCCTGGAGCTGGACATGATTATATGAGGGAGCATGAAACCTGGAGCTGGACATATGATTATATGAGGGAGCATGAAACCTGGAGCTGGACATATGATTATATGAGGGAGCATGAAACCTGGAGCTGGACATATGATTATATGAGGGAGCATGAAACCTGTAGCGTAAAGCTCAATTTGTTTGTGTACAATCTGCAATTTTATATATGGCCTGTCTTGTTCACAGTCTAGGACTTACTCTAAAACAAACACTAGCTATAAACCGTTTCCTTGCTGCCCACACTTCCATGTTGAGCTCCCGAGGCGAGGTCTGAGTGGATGCTGATGACCTGAAGGAAGGAGCGGCAAAAGTGGATGTGTTATATCAAACAAAAGCCCTGACCCTGATCCCTGCCTGCTGGACAGGACATGCTGACATCGCGAGGTGTGGACTGGGTGGAGGCGAGTGACCTGAAGGAAGTGGCGGCGGATGTAGATGTGTTGTATCAAACACGCATTCAGAAGGAAAGGTTCACCAACCTGGATGACTATGCCCAGGTGAGACCAGGAGGCAAGGTCTCGGAACGTACAGGTTTTGAGATATTAAGGCTAGCGGGAGGTTGCGGTTCAGCGAGCTGAGAGACAGGTGTTGAGCAGAGGAAGGGTGAGGGGCCTTGCTCTTGAATGTGCTCTGAGGACGCAGTCCTCCCAAAAGAGTGTGTCGGCCTCCATTGTCGTTTTCTGAAGCTGGGCCGCATGGCCCTTCCTGCTTAGCCCTTGATATATTCTCCCCCGTCTTCCAACACAGGCTTGTGGCCCCTCCAGGAAAACCCTCTTCTAGGCCCTTCAGATCTCCTCCCCCCCTTCGTATCTCCTTCATGGCCCCCCTTCGTTTCTCATACTCGGCCTCCCCCCTTCATGACTTGTCCCCATTTCCGCTTAATGTCTCTTCTTCTGCATCCCATTCACGTCTCCCCCCCGCCTCCCCTGCCCCCCCACCCAGGCCCGAGGCAAGTATATCATCGACCAGAGCATCCTGGACATCATGCAGAAGCATGCGGTCGTGCTTCACCCTCTGCCCAGGGTTGACGAGGTGAGACCAAACAAATCGTGAGCATGGGAACGAACAGCTGCCCCGTGCTGGAAGAAAAGCAGCTGTGCTAAGAATTGGGGCCTGTGAGGGGTGCATGAAACGTCCTTAACGTTGTTTTCTAGATCTGGCTTTTTAACATATGTTTAAATCTCAGCACGGTGTTACAAATCTTACTTGTTTTTGCTCTCTGTCGCTCCCCTGCTGCCCTTCAGATCTCTGTTGAAGTGGACCACGATCCGCGGGCAGCATACTTCCGTCAGGCACGCAACGGCCTGTTTATCCGCATGGCTTTGCTCAAGATGGCGATCTTGGATAACAAAAAGTGATTGATTCATATCGCTCTCAGGCTGGATCCAACTGTATCCGATGCAATTCAATAATTGGATTTAACTTTTCAAACGCTAGATGAGGGAGCGCTAGATTGAGGAGCCAGGCTCTGTTGTTTACCCTTGGGAACCAGTGGAGTCCTGAGCATAAAGCAGTTGTGAGGTGAGGAATGGAAATCCATGCTTCCTCATTGTCGGCTGGCGTTCGGCAGGGTTCGTGGAGGAGGAGCAAATATGACCCAGTATTTTAATCTTCGGATCTAAAATTCGTGCGCACGACCTTTCTCTAGTCTAGTGGAGTGAGCTGTCCTCGGCTTGTACATTGTAGGTCTATGTAGGTCTTTGAACCTGGCTACCTAACTGTGTATAAATTTTGTTTGTCAGGGATAACAACACTTTTTTGGTGAAACTTGATACCAGATGGGGATGTAAGGGTCTGCAATTTGAGGTGGAGGATGTCCTCATCATGATACTAGGATGGTTGAACTAGGTGCTCCTCGTTCGATATGCTTTTCGTAGCGCCATGCTTCCCGTGTATGAGAACCAATTTTATACCAGGATGGTCAGGCATTACTGAACACAACGATCCAAATCAGAGAACGGTACACAGAAAACAAGGCACCTTGTGCTTTGTCGGTTACAACACTAACAACGGTATAGGATATCCAGGCAGGCAACTCTCTGTCCACACGATCAGACTCCCAGTTTATTCGGTGCCGAGCTTCTCCGCGCCAACCAAGGTTCCAGCTTCTTTTACGGCAAAAGACAGATCAAGGTGACAACACTTGTCAGAGAGCGGACTCTATGCACCGGTAAGTGCACACAGCATGAAGTCTCATGCATGGTGGCACTCGGTCACTTATGTAATGCTGCAAGCCCTTCAATCCGGCATACATTTCAGCTGATCCTAATACAGATCCATGTCGCCGCTGAGTGCCCAGTAATCCCTGTGCAGTCGACACTTCAAGCTACTGCAACTCCCATACGCTAAGGCCAAGCATCTGTACCGCCCGTACCTACGCTACGCTAAGGGTTCGTACACCTTGCAAGGCGGAATCAGGGCTAAGCCCTCCAACTGGGGCAAAATTCATGGTCCAAGGTAAACGGGCCGACAGCGGCAGTTCAGCCCACACAGAGCGTTCCACGCAGCCGCTTGCACCGTGCCACACATGCAGTCCGCATCCAGGGAGCCCATGCTTCCAAGTCCAGGCAGTCCAGGCACCCCCCCCTCCAGGAGCACTGTCGTCATCTTGCTCCAGGTGATGTGGGGCTAGTAGGGAGACCAATGGCTCAGACCTCAATTCCATCATCATCTAACGAGGACGTTGCGGGAGAGTCTGTCAGCACCTGGGAAGAGCAGGCAATCGGAGTAAATATGGAGACGCACACAGCAAGGTCAGCGCTTGAGGTCATACAGACGGGGGAAATCTGTAGCCCAAGGAGGATGTCGCAGGATACTGTCAGAGTGTCAGCACCTGGGTGGAGAGACCAGGCCCTTGGCATCAGTGCTGAGATGTACACATCATGAGTCAGGCGTTCAGGTTAAAGCCTGGAAATTTGCAGCTGACAACTTCAGACATCTGTTTCACCCTGCAGGTTTTAGGGCTTGGGACGAGAGGAGCAAACCACTGTTTGGGCCCATGGGAGAAGCTAATCACATTACCACATTTCCACAGTTGGCAAGCAAGAGTGCAGCAACACATCATGCCCTTAATGCCTCATCATCACTCCCTCAAACCTTTTTCATTGTTTCCTGAACACTTAACAATCACACCCGTCTCCCTTCATAATTATCTTGTACACTTGAGGTAGGGCAACAGCGCAACCCGCCGTCATCTTCATCACTCCCAACTCGTTTACAACGCCAAACCTGCCCCGCTCCAATTATCCAGTCCCCTGGAGATCGGGTCACAGCCCACAAGGCCACCCACCTTCATGAGATCTTCCCCGGTTGCTGGGTCCCTCGCAATTTCCAAAACCTAGCAATTGTCCAGGACACACAGGAGTCAGGTTTAAGTCATTCCTACACCCAGGGGTGTCTGGCTGTCTATCCATCCAACAGCAAGGAAGTGAGTCAGAGACAGAGCTTGAGAAGCAGGTTTGGGTGACCCATTGGTGACCCTCGCAAAATTGCATTCCCAGATTCGAATGCAAGACCCCGTTGGATTGGGAGCACTGACCTGCACTGGGCGATTGAGGACTCCGTATGACATCCCCACGTCCATCCTCCACACTTGCCCGTCACACTCGCAATTAGCACCCGATATCTATGAACGCAGAGAAGAAAGAAATTGCACATCCATTGAGAGTTGTCAGGATGCATGGCCGCGCAAGTAGCATGACGGCATGGGTAGCAGGGATAGTGCGCAGGAGATAGCGAACAGTGTTCATTTCAGGGTGCTTCAGCAACACTCCAGCTACCACCTAGCCTACGACTGAGGGGGCCTGATGTAGCAAGCCTTGCTGCCCATCCTCCTGCAAAGGAGGGACAGGGTTGGATCCCCATGAGACCAGTGGAGGCTAGGCAGTGGCTGCATCCAGCTGGGGTCTGATGCACACTCATATAAGTAAATAAACAATGATGGCTGCACAGGCAGCAGGAATAGTGCGCAGGAGATTGAAGAGAATGTCAGGTTCCCATCACCACAGCAAGGCACAACCATAGGCATGCACACACAGGTTTGGCGCACGTAGGGCAGTGGGCAACATCGTGCGCAGGTGCACATGGACACGTCTGAACATGAACATGCACATAAATAGGTAAGCGCGCACACATGCATGCACATGCAAGCACGAATTGGCATGCTCACATGCATTACCGGTATTGAGGTCCCACCCATCAGAGTGCAAGAGCCCTGCCCTGCCCATCTTCAGCAAGGGTTTGCAGGGGCACAAGGGAGCAAGCATGACAGTATTCAAAGCCGTGCACCCAAATGCCCATGTGTCCTTCCATGCACCCAAATGCCCATGTGTCCTTCCATGCACCTGAATGCCCATGTGTCCTTCCATGCACCTGAATGCCCATGTGTCCCATGTGTCCTTCTATGCACCCGAATGCCCATGTGTCCTGCCATGCACCCAAATGCCCATTTGTCCCATGTGTCCTTCCATGCACCCGAATGCGCATGTGTCCTTCCATGCACCCGAATGCCCATTTGTCCCATGTGTCCTTCCATGCACACGAATGCCCATGCTTCTCACTTGAGGCGTGTGGCCCACCACCAGCCGCTTGGCGCCAATTTTGCCGAGTGCCTGCTGCAAAGCCCTGCTCACACAGGAGTGGAAACAAACACCATTTGTCAGCACAGTCCTGGTTTGGCAGCACGTGAGACAGTATTCAGCTACAGACAGCTCGGCCCACGGCCAAGGGGGCTGGTGCAGCAAACGCCTGTCGTTTGGACTCCAACCTGTAGGCCTGCTGGCCGGTCAAGGTTTGGTCTCATGCGGCTCGGTGGTGGCCACCTGTCTGCCGCCTAAAGGTCATCTGGTGCACACTTGAAGCAATAAACTGCTACCATTTGCCCATCTACCGAGTCAACAGTTTGACAAGGGGGAGGTCAAAATCCTCTATGACGGGGTTTGTTTAAGGCTTTGTATGCCCAGTGCCTGAGAGCAGGGGTCATTTGATGTGTTTGTATCATGCGGGGTCTTGTGATGCAGGGTCGAAGGGTAGGGATTTAGTACTGCAGAAACGAGGGACACTGCACCAGCCTCTCCTTGCAGTGTCATTACTTTGGTCATTCTTTCATTTGGGTACATGAGCGTATGACTGATGCTCCCACAAGTGCCTGGTCTTTTGAAGTCCGGCCCTTATGTGGGACACTGGTAATAGATGCATAGGTAATAATGAAACATCCTTGCCCCCACGTGCAATGTGCTGATCATGTCCCCCCCCCCACCACCATTGCGCTCACCTGCACGCTGAGTAGCGATCGCTGGGTGAGGGGTACTTCTCCTTGGACTGGGAGCGGTTCCACATGACAGAGCTCGCATCGCCCATGGCCAGGAAGGGCGGGAGCGCCTTGCCCCCATCCACCTTATCCTCGGCACGCATCCAGGCTGACACCTCCGCATTCAGCTTCTCCACACCATAGTTGACTATGAAACAGGCAGGTGTGCCGGGTGTGAATAGGTGAAGAGGGTTCAGTTGAGAGGATTTCCATGACCTTATTGTTTCAGCCATGCTTGTATGTCCCCCCTGGGCTCCAACGTAATTCCGAGTGTAACAGGCACATGTTCCTTATCAAAACAAAACAATGTTTGACCTACCAGTATACATAGCGTGGCAAGCTGGCGATATGTCAATTTCATCAAGGGAGTGCGACATGCAGACTTCGCAGACTGGCAGCAGCCTGCCATGCACTGGTAGCAGGGCAGCAGGCCACCATGCACTGGCAGCAGGCCACCATGCACTGGCAGCATACAACCAAGGGACAAACACCATGCACCCACCATGCACTGGCAGTAGGCCACCATGCACTGGCAGCATGCAAACATGCACTGGCAGCATGCAACCCTGCACTGGCAGTAGGCCACCATGCACTGGCAGCATACAACCAAGGGACAAACACCATGCACCCACCATGCACTGGCAGTAGGCCACCATGCACTGGCAGCATGCAAACATGCACTGACAGCATGCAACCCTGCACTGGCAGTAGGCCACCATGCACTGGCAGCATACAACCAAGGGACAAACACCATGCACCCACCATGCACTGGCAGCAGGCCACCATGCACTGGCAGCATGCAACCAAGGACAAACACCATGCACCCACCATGCACTGGCAGCAGGCCACCATGCACTGGCAGTAGGCCACCATGCACTGGCAGCATGCAACCAAGGACAAACACCATGCACCCACCATGCACTGGCAGTAGGCCATCATGCACTGGCAGTAGGCCACCATGCACTGGCAGCAGGCCACCATGCACTGGCAGCATGCAACCAAGGACAAACACCATGCACCCACCATGCACTGGCAGCAGGCCACCATGGACAAACGCCGTGTCGTTCACGATAAGGACCGTCGCATTCTTCGACAGCTCAATTGCCATGGGCCCACCTGGACGATACACTGCATACCTGCAGGTCACATAGGGTGGGAGTCCCGATAATGTTACCAACATATTTGACAGGAATTACGACTTAGGGGGCAAGATTCAGGAAGGCCAAGGTGCACGCATGATTTCGTAAGACAAATAAATTTCCATTGGCCCACCTATACAACGCAAACCTCAGGTCAAATCGCATAGGGGTTGAGACACTATTGTGAGGCTGACATGCCAGGTTCAGGGAGGTCATGGCCGAGGATGTTTTGTTCAGCTCAAATCCACCTTGGGTGGGCCACCCTGCGCACGACTAAGGTCTGGTTGGGTGCATTCTTGACCGGCCTATGGCTGGTGGCCCCAGCAGCATGGCTGGCAACACATGGGGTCTCTGGTTGACGGCAAGAGGGTAGTTAAAATAGAGCCCAAGAGTCGCCAAGCCACGGGAAACAAACAGATGAGGGTCATGGGTTTCAGAGCAGGCAAGGAATCAAGAGGCAGGTGTCATGCATCTCCTGTCAGCCAAAGCAGTGCCGGAGGCTCCCGACTGACGTAAACAGAACAACTAGTCGCGATAGCTATTCATTAAGGGTTCAGGCTAAATGTTCTGAAGACATGTAACGCAAACGCACCAAGCCTCCCACAGGCAAGGTTCAGAGATTCAGGACCCCTCCCACGTACCGCACTCTGGCCAGCAGGTTCCACTCCTTAAGGTCCTGCTCGCCTAGACCAGCAAATAACGCAGACTCCACAAATGCTCCAGGGGTCACGTATCTGTGCATGAGGTGGGCGGTACAGGGGTCCAGGGATGAAGGGTGAAGGCTGGAACAGAGGAACCAAGTGAAATTCTATCCACAAGGTATTCACCTGCGAGTCCCTATCATCTGATGTAAGTCTTCAGTGCCCTACCAGCACTATTTAATTGTCACAGTCATTTACTCGGCCCAGAGGCCCAGACAGTCCTTTCACATGGAGGCCCAGACATTTACTTCGTTGATCATATGTTCATATCCCATCTCACCCACCGTTCCAGGAACATGATTCCTCGTCTCTGCATCACGCAATGGCTGTAAACCGGAATCTGCTCCCCCATGAACCCATGCCCCTTTTCCCACAGACATCCAACCCTCAGAATAAGCCACAGTCCCTGAACTCTGCCCCACAGCATATTCAAAGTTTCCATACCTGAAGTCCCCACAGATGTTCAAACTCTCATGGTTGCCGTTCAGCATGTAGACCGCCCCGCCATGCGGCACCGCTTGTTCATGCAGATCCCTCAACAGCTTTACAATGGCTGCGAGAGGAGGCAGCGGTAGGGAGGCAGACCCAATTCAGGGGGGCAAAGGAATTTGTGCCTGCCTACCTTATTTACCCTGTTCCTGCTGTTGGGTCCAAAAATAAGGCTTGTACGAAAATGCTTACGTTATGCCGTGTTAACACCTCCCAAGCCCCCATCCTTTACTCCTAGCAGGGGATCAGGTGAGAAGGCACCAGTCAGGCTTTCTGCGTGCAAGGGCCAGGTCTCAACTGGGGTCTGTTCTTAGCCTGGTTGAATTCACCAGTCTCAGACGCGAGGTGCACAGCAATGTTTACAGCATACATGTACAACAACATGCACCACCATGCACAACAATGTTTACAGCATACATGTACAACAACGTGCACCACCATGCCAAGCAGGTCCCAAGCCATGCATCCCTCCTCCCTCCTCCTCATGCACTTGTGCTGAAATAGGGTCACATTTTTGCACAGGTCGGGTTGTGAATTTATCATCAATCCTAGCAAGAGCATCGTGCTCCTTCATCACCCACTTGATGTCCACCGTCCTTTATTCATCCTCACCTGGCAACAAACATGCCAAACGAACAACACCGACAACGAGCAACGGTGATCTTTAGCATCCTTGCCCACCTATTTATGATCTCCTGCATCTATTACTCCACCCTGACTGGACACAACCATGCAAGCACTAGCACCCCCAGTAACCCCCGAATACTCCCCAGCTTCCCAACTCACCTATCTCGTGATCTCCTCTGTCCATCACATCCCCCAGCTGCACAACAACAGTGTCGCCACCTGTCCAGATAATCTCTTCGTTCACTATCTGAATCACATTCGCTGCCCGGAAGCTCCCCACAGCCTTGGCCCAGTCGCCATGCAGATCTCCAACTGCGAGGGGGAGCAGGATCCAGGGTTCAGGATCGACAAGGCAGCAGACACCCCTTGCATTCAACTTCCCAATGGATTGCTACACCACCCCAAATGCCTGGGTAGGCTTCTGACAGGGGCCAGCAGGCCTCATCGGCTTGCAATGAAAATGAAACACAGGTAGGATGGAAACAGTACTCCCTTCCGATGGTATGAATACACTACAGAAGCATAGGTGCGTCAGGACCTCTCCCTGCAGCAATTAGGCATTGCCCCAGTCACCATGCACACATGCTTGGGGACGTACGCACGGACTCTGGGCATGGAAACGGACAAGTCAGACTCACATCCTTACCCAAATTCAATCAATTTTTAGGCTATGGTGCCTATGCTACAATTCAGCTTCATCAGGCCTACAGTGGGGGGGCCTACAGCTGATGCAACGAGCCCTGCTGCTCAGCCTCAGGCCATTGGCAAGCCAAGGTTTGCTCCCGTCCGCCAAGAGAAGGATACCCAGTGACCTGTTCAAGATAGTCTGGTGCGCTTAAATTATAAACACTGAAGTTAGTGTCCGTCTGTAACAATTACACATTGCCGCGGTCACAAGAAGGCTGGAACAGAGGGCCCTTCTCCTGCCCCCCCCCCAAACGCAAATTAAACTGATGTGCTTTGAAGCATTGCACGTGAACCTCTGTAGCAAATCTGCATCTTGATTTGAGGCAGACAGGCTTTTCAATTTTTTCTTCCTCCTTTCCTTCCTCCGCTTTCTTCCCTTTACACACTGTGCCACTGTGCAAGACTCTCCCCCACCCTGCATACACTGTTCAAGGCACCTCTTTCCATTTCATAATGGATGAGTCATGGCCTTTGCACAGCCCCCTTGCCCATTCACTACCATGCATGCATGCATGCATGTGCACCATTACGGCTCCCATTGCATGCCCACATGCCAGGGAGGCCTCCCTCCAATTTCTTTGCTTTCCAACCACACTAGGGTGCCCTATAAACCTCAGTCGAACAGCCAGGCTGGAGGGCGTCAGGATGCTAATCATGGTGCCATGTGCACATTCGGGAGAGGGCTGTAGTCCTTGGTCTGGTGCTGTATCCACACCCCTCGGTGGACAGGGGGGCCAGGTGCAAGGACATGCCGAGGGGATCGAAAGCTCACTTGCTATAATGCGGCCTGTGGCTTTCACGTGCGTTGGCACACGTGGCGCCTCCGCGCCGGTGGTCTCAGCTGCTGAGACGCTTGCGGGTGGGGTCGACGCGCCCGTTGATGAGCTCAAGGCGACCTCCTCGACGAGGGCCGCGCTGGCGTTCGCTGGGTTGAGCGAAGATCGAGCAATTCCTACTGGCTCGCTGATAAGCAGTAGGCCTGTAAGGATGTCTCGCCTGCGCCCAGTGCTGCAAGGAGCAGCCCCGGGAGCCGGCCTGATTATCCGACCCATGCCGCAGGGGGAAACCCGAGGCCCTCCGAAATGAGATAGAGACGCCGAGGGCGCCATGTGCTGCCTATGCAGCAGCTGGCGGGGTGCGACCTGCATGGTCACTCGCGACCAGCACCTCCTTGTCTGGATTCACTACTATGCTTTGTGATGACGTGACCACGCCAGTTGCTCCTGGTATATCTCTAGGAACGGTGCGATGCTGATTGAATGGTCATGCCAGAGGAACGAGCAGCAAGGGTAAGATGGCTTACTAGGAATATCTTGATGAAGGCCATGAAGATGTCGTGTACGGCAGGGAAACCCAGAATCCAAGTTGGACGCCAGCCTGGGCTTCTTAGCCAGGGGATTGCCGGGTTCATGGTCAGGGATAATGCTGGGCTTAAATTTCTGGAGTCGTGCGTCATTTAAAGTAGCGGATCGCTTACTGCAAATGCATCGCTGGTGCAGTCCGCAAGCAAGTTGTCACGATTTTCAGGGGGACGCTGCAACTGTCGAGGCACCCCTATCCCCTGCCTCACATGCTTTACACCCCTCGCAACCGACCCCTTTCGGCTTCATGTTATCTGTTATGCATACAGCGCATGCCAAGCTCAACTTCTGTTCGACAGTTCTCCATGGAGCTCCAAGTTTTCTTAAGAATCTGAAGCTGTGTCCTTGAGAAATGAAAGAGGTCACGGCCTGCTGCGAGGTGCAAACTGGAAGTTACCTGGCATGTGGTTATAGATGGGTGGCTAAGGCATGATGTCAGGGTAGCATGCACATCAAGAGAAAGTTGTTGCATCTTGCCTGGCTAATGGGAGCACAAGGCACTTCAAATACGGCTTGCTGCAGAAATAGAAGGCATGGACGAAGCAACAGGCATGTTGTAAGACGGTACTGTATGTCGAATGGAGAAGTGCCAAACAGACAGGCCAGCAAGACTTCATATAATTTAAAACAAGGACTAGGCTGATCCACAAGCTGGGACAAGGCGTCAAGGAATCCTGAGTCGCATCATTATATATACCTGGCCTGCCCTGCAGCAGGAGGGACAGCATGCAAGGCCAGAAGCTATGCTAAAGCAAATGGAGCAGGGCGTAGCCAGGTCAATGACGTTGCACCACTGGGCCATGCAGCAAAGGCTCGGCTGAGTAGCCAGGTGATGTAGGAAGCATTGACATTGCCTCAGAATTTCAGTCGGTTTCCAACATATCTTGCTTCCATAATGGAGGAGCCAAAGTAGGGCAGAAATCTGCTGTTGCGATCAACTGCAGGGTGGTTGTCCTTGTCATCACCTGTGTACGAGGAAACAAATCAGTACATGCAGTGTCTATCCTTTCCAGCCTTTTGTCTTTCCGTCCTTAATTGCTTTTACTTTCTCTTTCTTTGATTTTCCTTTGCTCTTCCCGTGATGGTTGGAAGCCCATGCAGTGGACCCTTTTGAGTCGAGCCCATAGCCGATTTCATGAACATACCCAATGAAACAAACAGGAAGCATGCACAGTGCCTCTAGTGGCCAGGTCTCATTCCTAAGGGGCTCACATACTCACACAAGCCGTATGATTTATCCAGAGTTCGCTATTTATAAGCTGTGCGTTCCATGGTTCCGAGCTGTTATAACTATTGTAAGAAGGCTTCAATGGGAACGCAACCTAGCTACCGTATGGCAAAGCTCTGAGACAGGAACAGGCATGGACCAGCCCCCCAGTTTCCCGATGGAGCGGGAAACTGGGGGGCAGGTCCATGAGCCAGCCCTGCGATGCTTCAACCGTTTTTACAACATCTACGCACATAGCATGTTTCGAAAGCGTTCAGCAGTGCATAAGTTACAACAATCGTGGAATTAGTAGTTCAGCGACATATCGCCGTTCATGGATGGGTCTAGTACCCACCAGCTGATGAGCTTGTGCATTATCTGAGACAGCAGTACAGCACCAGAGAAATAGAACAGAGAAGGCACATTGACATTTAGGGTCTAGGGTTATAGGTAAACCCTAAGCCCGGACCAAATCTCATTTGTTTGAAAGAGAAACTGATAACAACAAGAAAAGTAGGGAAGCTGAAAATGTGCTGGGTATCCCCACCAATTCTTTTGCCGTTGCAACTGATTCAATCATTCTTATTTGCTTTTTCTGCAATATAATGTGTCCATATGGGACACAGAAATATTTTATCATCCATGGCGTCGGTGTAAGATTTCCCCAGCAATCAAAATCGGTATCAGAGAAATGCCCTTTCTCCAGGCAGGCATTTGGTCCCTTGGTCCCAATCTGCGACTCCTGGTGCCCCATGGACTAAAATAAGCTGCTCTTAGATGTGTGGCCTAGCAGCCGAATGCCCATCCATGCCTCTAGGCGACACCGAGGATTGGCAGGAATGGCGGGGCAATGTTGCAGAGCTGTTCCTTCTCTATACCCTCTACGTAGCTGCATGTGGTGGGGCACATGCCTTTGCCATCGTGTCCTCCAAGACTGGCAGCTCAGTCGACGCAGGGCCGTTTTAACGGGCACCATGCAGCCTGATGTTCAGGGTTCAGGGCTCAGGGATTCAGGGCCACGCAGAGGAAGTCACACAATTCAGTGGGAATGGCAGTTTTTGTTAGTCTGACATTTCAACGGTCCAGTGTTGGCAAAGAATCTCTCTCAATAAAACCCGTTGGGGCACATGGGATCAATCCGTGGTCTCACTTCTCAGCCAACTTGGATCCTTTCCCTGTGTGCCTGTGGCGGTGGTACCATGGTTGCTTCTCTCTCCTCTCGCCGTCACCCTCCTTTTGTCATTACACTTCCCCTGATTCTGCCTAGGTATCAAAACGCGTAAATTTAGAGGTCAGAAAGCCCAGCGCTGACGTTTGGTGGCGCCGCAGAGTCCACTTTTCCATTCCCCCCTCTCTAATTATTGCTCCTTCCCCTCCTCAATTGTTGCATGCTAGATAGGCGCCTTTGGCTGCTGCGCTGCAGTGTGTACGCCGTATGGCCGCCAGGATGCGTCTGCGGCACCATCTGCCTACAGGCATCCGGATAGTGGCTGTGTATGCAGCGCCTACGGCGCGAACTACGGTGATGTGGGCCAGCGGTCACTTCAAACGCAGCACTACCTATGGGACAGACTGCAGTCCAGCCTACTTCAGCACCTGCGCCGGGTGGCGGGGCTTACTGCATCCGCTGCCCGCTGGGGGGTCATACGGGAGCTGCATATCCAGCCATTGCATCGACCATGGTGGCTGCAAGTGCTCCGTTTGTTCAACTCAGCGGTGGCACCTACAGGACAGCAAGACAGCCCACTCATGGCGGCAGCCATGGGGACCTGCAGCTTGCGGTTCGACAGAACACCGTAGGGCGCACATGGTGCAGTGCGCTGATGGGGTGCACTGGAGGAGTTGGAGCGGGAAGCAGTTGTCCCCAGACTGTGTCAGGCAGCCGTTGACCTGCAGCCGATCCCCATCCCAGAGGTGCGGCAGCTAGTGGACACAGCCTACAAACAGGCATAGCTGTAGGGGACCGTCAGAGGGGATCCGAGGGACCCAACCATGGAGCACAGGTCTGCGGCTGCCTACTACAACGCCTGGTTCCAGCCTACGGGGGGCGCCGTCCTGTTGCATGCTGGGAGCCGCACCAGCACCAGGGCGTATGCTTGTTTGCTTAACCAGCTTATGGGTGTGATTCAGTGCGGTGGACACGGCGGACACCAGAGGCCAGTGTAGCGGTCAACAGCGCGAGACACCCTGCTGCTAGCAGTGCTAGGCATGGGGAGATGGCGAGCATGCAGTCGATGCGCTACATGATGCCTTCCAATGCCCTTGAGTTAAGGACCAGCTTAGGGAGAGGGTTGGGCGGCCCCCCCGGAAGGTGCCACGGACTTTCATTAGTTGTACCGGAGCAGGCATGGGTAGGAGGCTTGGCTTTTGTCAAGAACGTGGTTGACAGCATTGAGGGCTAGTTTCTTGGGGAGCTGGAAAATTGGGTTTCTTTTCCTTTCTTTGGGGGGGGAGGACTAAGGAGACGAGGGGTATCTTCCTTTTTGTCCCTCTCTTGCTTTCTCTCCTCATTTTTCCTTGTTCAGGCCTTGACTCTACAGGGGCAAGATACTTTCCTTCTCCTTTGTGTTCCTCACTTTCTTTCCTTTCCTTCTCCCAACTTTACTGTTGGGCGACCATGCAGCCGAGCCGTTTCAGCAGGTCCCAGAGGTGTAATGTCATAGAATTTTTGCTCGTAACCCACTCTTAAACAGATGCCCCGCCCCCCCGTCTTCAACTCATAATCGTCCCCCCTCCCTCCAACTGATGCTCCGCCCCCCCTCGCCTTCAGCTGATATTATTTTGCCCCACTCTTCAAACTGATGCTCCCTTTCCCCTTTGCAAGTGATGCTCGTTTCCCCATTCTTCAACTGATGCTCCTTTCCCCCTTTTCAACTGATGCTCCTTACTTTACTCCGTCTATAACTGATACTCGTTGCCCCCCTCTTAAACTGCTGCTCCTTTGCTCCGTCTATCTTCAACTGATACTCGTCGCCCCCCTCTTCAACTGATGCTCCTTGCCCCCCTCTTCAACTGATGCTGCTTGCCCCCTTCTTCAACTGATGCCCCCCCCCCCCCTCGTCTTCTACAGATACTTGTCATTTTCCCGTTGTTTTCCCTGCCTCTTCTTCAACTGATGCTCCTTCCCCCTCATGAACTGATGCTCCTTTCCCCCTCATCTTCAACTGAGGCTCCTTTACCCCTCCAAGTCCATCCAATGCGTACCATTATCCGCATGTGGCAGTGCCGTCTCCCTTTCGCTCGCTCACTGATTGTTGGCCTGGGGTACCCCTGGCCAAGGGGAAAGTGGCTTGGGGTTGTTTGAAAATGCGTTCCATATGCCAAAGGTGGGAGCACGCTGCCGCCTGCCAAACGTGGCATCTTCCGTCATTGTGCAGTCCTGAGGCGCCAAAAAAACTGCACTAGCCCTGTCAGAGCAGCCGTACTTGGCACGGCCATGGGCCTGGACTACTGCCTCCATGTTCATTTGCTCTGTTTGCGTGCCAGGGCTATGCCCATGCTCATGGATCGCCCCTTTGGCAACGAATGGTTCAGTAGTTGGGCTTACTCCCCCATCAATGTTGGAGTCCCCTACAACCAGGCTCGTCTGGGATTTCCTGCCGTCTTCTTCCCCGCCGTACATACCGTACATACCGGTAGCTACGTAGGGTAAGACAAATCGATGTTCCGTTTTCCAAACGATGTCTTAGAGACACCATAAGGCATTCATGTGCAGCGGATTTACACACATTGCGCTGTTGCAGTGGGCAAGTGGGTGGCCTGAGCGTTCTGAGGGCTGTTTTCCTCAGCAACGGTTTCGTGAGCCATCAAGGCAGTACGGGTCACCGGGTGAGTACGGGGATATCATGTGCTGTGTTGTTCCCGTTTATGTGTAGCCATCCATGCTGTAACATATGCCGATACATCGAACAGGTTGCATTGCTCCCATAACCCTCTCCCCTTGTTGACAAACAAAACGTCATGCCTCACCGCCCATCATACATTCAGCCAGGCACCATGCCTACGTACCTGGAAGACGGCTCCTCGCAGTCGCAGCCAAGGTTCCAATCCAGCCAGGTCTTCGGACACCGCAGCGATAGCAAAGAAGCGTCTTGGACCTTCCGCGTTGGAAACCTGTCTCAGATGCTACCGGCGCAGCAGACTGGAAGCGCCTGCGACCCCTTCTCCACGGCTCGGTCCTCAGCTTCGGCATGGAGGGATGCAGCTGACAAGAAGTCCTCAGAACATGCCTCCCTTCGCAACCTGTCGGGGGAGGATAGGACGCACATCCGTGACGCTCAGACAGGGACCAATGCCATCCCTGGATCGCCGACGACAAGGCTCATCGGGGGCAAGTGGCGCAACGTCCCGTCCAGTTTCACCGACAGCGGCATGACCTCCACTGGCAGCACCGCAAGGTTGGTGGAGCTCCTTGTGCCAGCTAGCATGAATGGTTACGTTGTACAGTTAGCGCGTATTATTTTGTGCTGCATGAACCCAGGCAGTGAAGTTGGCGATCGAGGACATGAGGGACCTACCTCAGTCGTTATCGAAAGCTTTCTGTCCCCTTTGTGTGTCCAAGAAAGCAAGGCCAGTCACGAGCACTCGTCAAAGTATATGTGTTAAAGGCCGGTGATCTGCAGGGGTAATCTTTGTAATCCGGGTGTGGTGAGACTTTTGTGGCGCCTTGCTTCTTGCGCGAGGAATCAATTAAGGACTGCGTTTGTGGGGTTGACCACCGGCGTTGCCCTCTCTTTAAAAGACCCACTTCCAGTAAGACCCTATTCCCTGCATTGCCTTCCTTGATCTCTACTGGTTCACAGAGAAGCCTAATAAATAGCAAATACCGGTACAGCAACCACAGGAGCAACAACTCCGGTGCCTGATTTGAACCGCAAACATCAGTCAGATGACAACCTAACCGAAAATTGTTCATGAACGTGAATACGGTATTGAAGTAGTGATTGATTATTGCACTCCACTGGTAGGTAAATCGAATATTTTCCAGTAGTCCACCCCTCAACAGCATCTCTCTGTCCACCCTGTTTGAGCTGGTATCAGCGCCGATGCCCTGGCCTCAGTGAGTCGCCCTTTCACGCCCGACTCAAATCAGCCTGCCATACGACCAGGGTTGTGTTGAACCCCTCAAGTTGGTCATGTAGACTCCCTGTGTTCCTGATGCGCACTGCATTAGCTGGATGTTTCAAACGCGACCGTAACGCTGACCCGGCTCAAAGCAAGTGTGACCGACCTCATGCTCTTGAGGGGGGGGCACTTTGAAGCAAATGTGCGCGATAAATGTCAAATTGTGGCTCACACCTATTGCTGGCTCATTGAAACATTGCCCTGCAGGTCCACGGGCAGGTCCACTGGCAGCGTGGGCAACATCAACGACTCCATTCATCACTACTCGCAACATCGTCAGTATCCAAGCGCCTATCAATGAGGTGCAACACTGATGTGAGAGACACATGTAGGAAGGGCTCGAATAATACGTGTTGCTTAGACCTAGGCTGGCCGCCCGGACTCTGATGACCCCTTGGCTACCACCAGGAAAACAGCCGATGTGCCCTGATGCCCCTGGGCACACACGGGGGGCTCGCAGCAGACCCGATCTTTTGTCAATGCAGGTGGAAAGTTGGGTTGAAACTGCAGTAGCTAGTTACAGGGCCGAGCTTTCCAACCGGCAGACAGATGGCAGCTGCATGCGTGGTTGAACACAAAGTGTGGCAGGTGCTCCCCTGTTGGTGGAAAGGCCTCAGCAGGTCAGGGCCAGGTGAAGTGATGGCCTAGGTCTACAGGTCTCTTGAAAGCAGGGTAATGTTATGTCCTAGATCGATACTTTATTCAACCCATGAGTCATTAACGGAGGGGGGTATACCCTTATCCTTACCATACTATTGACTTTCCTGTGGACCAGGAAAAAAAGGATGAACCTAGGTCAGTTTTTACACCCCAAAATATTCCGCATGTTTTTTCTAGTTTTCTGACGCCACAACGGCCAATAAACATGATTCTCTTGTGGAGGCAAAAGACGTTTTCTTTTCCTGTGGCAGATATGAAAGTCGCTTGCTTGGAGGATTGTATGAGAGGTTCATATGAGCTTTTACATAGGGCTTACATGTATGGGAGGTCATGGGTATACACCCTCCCCCATTCTCGAACATCTTCACCTATGACACCAAGAACAGCATTCATTGTCAGAGGGTCAGCAGCAGCCCTGGGTAATTGTGACCCCAAGACATAGCGATGGGTGTTTGTATTTGATGTAGCTACTTGATTCATCCGTAGCATTTCGCCTTGACATGGTCAATGGTGCCCTGTCAACGATCCGCCTCTTTTATGACTGGTCAATGAAGGCGACAGGCTTATCCATATACATTTTCAGAATTTCGTTGTTTGCTACCGGTCCTGGTCAGGAGGAAATATGTAGCAGTCGAAACGCTCATCTATTTAGCAGTGTCTAAGTCATGTGGTAGTCAAGAGAGTCAGTCCCAGTGGCTGGCGCCCCAAGTATTGTACGCGCTTTCTGTTGGGGCGTTAACATGTGTTTCGAGACGTACCTCTGGGTGAACTCGGAGGAGTTCATTCGTTTAGCCAGGTTGTGTTTAAAGTAGTTCGTTAAGAGTATCATTTCAGTGCGTCGTGCAGGTAGCGAAGGGCACCAAGCTTTCCTGTTTCTACATGCCAGAAACGTGTAATTAACAATTCATCTTTCTGGATCTGCTTGCTTCTGTAAGAATGTATCCGTCATCTTGTCTACACATTTACCCAGAATCCATACCCAGAGGTTGAGGGATCGAAACCGCCACACGATCTCCTCTCTTCCCCTGTCTGGATCGCCGGGTCCCATGTTCCTGCCCCTCCTCACATAGGAGGGTGGCATGGCTGCACCGTTGTCCTGGCAGTGCATGGTAGCTGATATTGACCTAAGTCATTCCCTACCAGCCCCACGCAGCCGAGCGTTCAGCAGGGCCCAGCGGGTATGTACCACTCTAAACACGAGACTCATGATGAACCCAAGTTGTTCGATCACCTATCTTCATACCCTGTGGCATATTTGCAATTGGTGCAACAACACAGCAGGTGTGCCAAACTTCTTGCATTCATGCTTACAGGAGGTTCTCAGGCTGAAAGACACTTCACACAAATCCAGAATTACAGGTACCCCTCAAGTCCAGTCGATTGTGCGCCATGAGGCAGAAAGAGAATTAAATCCACCCTCACGGCAGATATTCTACGGCACTTGCAAATTCCACTGCCATAACTATCTTTAACCGATAACATAAATGCTTCCCTCTACATTGATGGGTGTCTTCAATAATGTACAAACGGGTGATCATGGCCACATAGCTGCCTATCTCATTTAGTACATTTCCCCCGCTCAGGCTCGACACTGCCCTGCGGTGACATGCCTATGCATGCAATGAGGGTTGCAATTTGCAAAGCGCCCAAAATAACAGGGTTCCAATCAGCACCATGACACTCAGGTAGAAAGCATCATTCAAATGACTTAGACACCCTCAAGATTCAGACTCAAACTAGCCGTGCGTCCGTATCCCCTACAAACCTGAAGTCCCCACTGACAGCAAAACCAGGTCTGACACAGCTTTACAGGGAAAGCATGAAGCTGGATCCTGCTCTGAAATGCTGGCAGTGAAGTCTGCAAGCCTGTGTTTCCTTCTCGACTCGACCTCCACCTTCGGCCGCAAAAGGCCCCAAAGAGGCTGATAACCTTGACCGACCTATGGCTGGCAGCCCAAGTAGCATGGCAGACTGATACGGGCCCTCTGGCCTGTTGTCGGGAAGTAGCTGAGATGTAACAGACCTGTAGCCGAGCCAACAAAAAAATACTACTCTTGGCCGCCCAGCAGAGGGCTACACTCACATACTGTGTGACCTGCTGACATTGAAGCCACCGTCCCCCTCATCCGACGAGTGATGCATCATGGCGATTTTGCACATGTCCGGCGTGCACCCTCGCAACATCTTCATAGAGTCAGCGCTCAGGCGGTACAATGCCTGCGGTACAGTATATCATGCAAAATGTCAGGGCGGTGCAGAGGTACAGGCAAACAAGGTCACGTACAGCTCATGCTGCACCCAGCCAGAACCCCCACCTGGGGGCCCTGTAGCCATACTGGAACCCCCACCTAGGGGCCCTGTAGACATGCTGGAACCCCCACCTGGGGCCCTATAGCCATGCTGGAAACCCCACCTGGGGGCCCTGTAGCCATGCTGGAACCCCCACCTGGGGCCCTATAGCCATGCTGGAAACCCCACCTGGGGGCCCTGTAGCCATGCTGGAACCCCCACCTGGGGCCCTATAGCCATGCTGGAACCCCCACCTGGGGGCCCTGTAGCCATGCTGGAACCCCCACCTGGGGCCCTATAGCCATGCTGGAACCCCCACCTGGGGCCCTGTAGACATGCTGGAACCCCCACCTGGGGCCCTATAGCCATACTGGAACCCCCACCTGGGGGCCCTGTCGCCAAAAGCAAGCTTCAAACAGGGGAAGGAAGGGTTACAGCAGAAACAGGAGAGCACGGAAAGAGGGAAATTTTGGCCCCAAAGGAGATTCCTTTGCCTGTATCCCAGGGAGTATTTATTTATTTATATCACAAAAAGCTAAATAGCAGGTTTTAAGAGGCCATCAATACAGGAGGCCCAATGCATGAATTGGAAGGGACCCACCTTGGTGTGCCTCCAAGCCAATCCACTTCCACTTGGCGAGTCAACCCCATCCGTGATCCGCTCCAAAACCAACGGCTGCATGCAAGAACACAACTTTTCAAACTGCGGCATGATCACAGAGCAGCTGCTCCCAACAGGCTGCCGAGAGAAGACTTTGAGGCAAGATGCCACTGGCTGAGCTAGGACCAAGGCAGGGTGTTGCATATCAACTGAAGCGGGGCTCGAGTTGCAGTCACAAGCAAGAGGTACATGCCGTGCAGTGTCTGCGTATGTTCAGCAGCTGACATGATGGAAACCACTGGCTCCACTTTTTAGCTGCTCTATCTGCAGGTAGGGCAGCCAAGCAAGCAAAGCAAGAGAAGGGCTGCATGGGCAGCAAACGGGCTGTAGGAGGGCATGCGTGCCAGTTAACATTTTAGGGTGCTTCAAAATAAATCTAGCTAAATTTTGACTTGCAGCCACACAGCCTGGTGCAGTAGGCCCAGCTGCAAGGGCCACTGGCTGTAGGCCGGCCAAAGGGTAAACCCCATCAACCAGCGGCCCGTCCAAGCCAGTCTGGTACGCATTCAAATAAACACTGACTTGTGCCACTCAAGAGTGGCTCTCAGTCTCCTGTTCACACTTCGTGGGCCGTTCAAACAAAGCCCTGCGGCGGGTGCAGTGCCACAGTGACAATCAGTGTTGAGTACCCAACATGCCGCACCTCTGCATTCGGTGGGTTGTGCACCATGAGGTACTGGTCCAGGGTCCCTAGAAGGGGCAAGCAGGCCCGGGGGGGGGCATGAGCAGGTGAGCAGGCAGAGAACAGGAGGCAGGGCCTCGATGAAGTCTTGCATAATCTTGCATTATTGTAGGACACAATGAATGCAGGATGCATTAGGCCTAGGGGCGTGCGCCTGCAACTTTGGCTTTCCAGCCGCTCTGCTGATTGCCCGCCTCAGCGCCAAGGACTCCATTCTGCCCAGTCAGCTAAGGGACCTCAGGGAACCCACGCATGAGGAACATGCGCAGCACAGGTTGTGGCTTCTGCGTGGATGTGCCATGTGCCCCTATCAGCTCATGGTACTGCTCTTCGCCCCATCGTCTCCCTCAGCATGCCACATGTCCCCTGCCAGCTCACGGGACCACTGCTAGCCCCTATCAGCCCCCAAGTTCCACCTTTTTATCTCAAAGGACTGATCTTTGACCCATCAGTAACATAAGGAAGATGCATAGGCCCATAAACCCCCTAACTGGTTACCCTAATGCCCCCCCTCAGCACATGGATCTTACAGTGGAACCACCGCATGAGGAAGATGCGCAGCGCCAGCCCATGCGTAACTAACACCAGGTTGGTCTTATCAGCAAAGCGGCCGGCATTGATGTCGCGAATCATATGGTCCCTGAGGAGTGACAAGGGGAGTGACAAGTTCAGTGGCATGGGGAGTAACATGTGCAGCTACATAGTACCTGACATTGAGGATATAACGGGCTGTATGACTGGGTGTGTGGACTTGTTTATCAGGGCTAATGGAACCTGAGGTGACTCTCGACAGGTGCGTTGGTAATTAATAATTAAGGACCTCAGTATGTAAATGTATTGACTGCGCCCCCCGGAGAATGGCAAAGCCCAGACACCCACTCGAAAATAGTGACCCGGTCGTACACATCAGCCCCGCTCTCCCCGTTTGGGAAGCGGTAAAAGAAGCGTCCGAACCGCAACCGCTCTGCCTTCTCGTGCAGCTTGCCATTGGCATCTTGAAAGTTGCCAAAGTCCTACAGAGACACCGAGGGACCAAGTGGGGGTGCAGGGGGCTTTAGGGGGGGGCAGGCGCAAGCAGGACGGAGGTCCAAGGAAGTGGAGGTCAATACTCCTGCACACGCCAGGCACACTGGCTGAATTATTCGCTTCCTTTCAGTTCCTACATTCATGGTATTTCATCTTCGCACCCCTTATGATTCACACTGACTGGCGCTTGAGAAAGGCTACGGGTGCATGCTCAGGCGCAGGGACACGAAGTATCTACAACAGCAATCCAAGCAGCTGGCCCGGATCTTGTGGGATGTTGCCATTGTTGCACCAGTTCTCAACGGGGCAATGTCCCAGAAAAACAGGCGTCACCTTCGGATTCCAGATTTCCAGACCCCCCAATCAGACCTATGCAATCCCCCAAGTCAGACCCATGCCTAGAGGCGCAGTCGTGCCTCACCTGCTCCCTCAGCTGCACCTCTTCTTGAACCCCCCGGACGTTGGCTGCTGGGAAGCAGGCGCTGCAGACATGGGACAACAACGGAATATGTACCGTGTGTACCCAGCGATGGGATCAGCAGGCTGCAGACCAGGCTGTTGAGCGGGTATAGTGCAGGTGTGCAATTGTGGATTGTAAGCCCCCACCTTGGCCCTACCCCCTCTACGCTTGCATCCCAAGCCTACAGCTGCATGCCAAACTTAATATACGCAGTGCTGTTCGGACCCAACTAGGCACCTGGCCCCGGGCACATCCACACTTTATGATCATGCTCACTTTCACTCTCACACGCCTTGATTGCGTTTCCCCTCACCTCATAGATTCACAAGTCTGGAGTGACCTCTGGTAGGGGGACGTGTAGAAGAACAGCTTGTAGTCAGGGGCGCCACCTTGCTCCTCAAGGTACTGGCGCATTGCCATGCCTGCGCGCTGCGCCTGGGCTTGCCCTTGCGCCGTCTGCGGTTAGGATTCAACTTTTGAATATTGGGAGGCAATTTCAACTGCAGCATCCAGGTACAGTACGTCAGCATGCCCGCGCACGATGTGTACAAGATGTGGCTGTGGCGGAGGTGACATTTTATTCAAATGGCACAGCTCTATAACTCGGGCCTTCTGTGCCTGAGGTTCAGTTGCACCTCAATTTTGTGAGGTTCCGTTCAAAGATCAGCTGATGGAAACAAGTGTCTGTGGGCGGCACATGCAGGGGGGTGATGACGGTCATAATCAAATTGGAAGCAATTCCGATTGCAGCCCAGCTCACTAGTGACCTCACCAGTGTGACCTCACCAGTGTGACCTTTGAATCCGGTACGGTGGAGTAGGTGGCATGATCCACATTGCCATGAGATTCAGCATGCCGGACCAGGAATATGCGGTCCGGGAGGACACGGAAATCCTTGGGTTCTTCACCCCTACACATGGAACAGGTTGTTCGGGTTGTGCTCAGTGGACGGCTCATGGATATAGCATGCAGAAATCAGACATTGCCTAGGCGGCAAGGCGAGCCTGTGAGCCTAAGCCCTAATCATATCAGGTGATGAGGAAGCTTAAGAACAGAAATGGCTTGTTTAGAAAGATTATCCAAGATTTGAATCCCTCGCAAACCATTGCAAAAACTCGAAGTATAGGCGTTAGTCACATTTCTTGTCATTTTTTGGCGGTTACTGGGTATCTTTCTCAGTTCTTCATGTTCGCACTGCCTGGCCCTTGTGAACAAAGTTTCTTGGTGGATGCCTGGATGCTGCAACAACTCACATCCCTGTTGAGTCGCCGTTGGATTCAAACAAACCCATCAGCCGACGGTCACCGATTCCGATCCTTTGTGAGTCGAAGGGCCTAGTGTTCCTGCCGCCTCCCCCAATCATTCGGCTGGAGCGGGCTGCGGCGTCCTGCGGCCAGCTGGACTGCGGCACTTCTGGACCGTCAGAGGGGGTCTTGGATTCACTGCCTGAGGGGGAGTCTGATGGTGCCTCTGGGGGCGTGCCCAGCACCTGGCAGATAGGAGGGGGGAGTGGAGGGGGCATGCGGATTTGGGTAGCTGTGTGGAGGTGGAGGTGGAGGTGGGCAGGGTTGAGAGGGGCAGTTCACTCAACCCGCCCCTAACACACCATCACAAACCTGTGCACGGCTGCGAGAGCTAGAGGACTCAAAGGATGAGTTGTTTGAGGGCCGCTGCAAAGAGAAAGAGGAGGAGAGGGAAGCAGAAGCAGAAGTCTTGTTTGTGGCTGCTGCTGCTGCTGCTGCTTTAAGCTGCTCGATGGTCTGCTGCTGCTGCTGCAGCATGCCATGCTGGGCTCGGATGAGCTGGCCCAGGTCGTCAACAGTGCCTTGCAGGAGTCGCAGCCGTTCGCCAGAGTTCATTAAAGGCTTGGACTTATTTTGGGGTTTGGAGGAGGAGGAGGAGGTCTTCAAAGGGGGGATGAAGGGTTGCTGGGCTCTGGAAGTCACGCCTCCTCCTCCTGCCTCCCTTCCATCAAGTTCAGCGCTGCACCTCAGCTTTGAGCAGCGCGAGCTCACGGATTCATTCGTGCCTTGTCGAAGCGTTGGTGCCGCTGCTGGGACCACCCGCGGAGGGCAGGAAGGAATGTAACGTCTTCTTCGAGGGAGGAGGGGAGGACTGGCGTAAGAAGTGGAGCAGAAAGTTCGGAAGGAGGTGGCGTTGCATGGGCTAGAGAGAGCAATGGAGACGCGGTCGATCATCATCTTTGCTCGCCTTTGGAAGCACCGCTTGGGAGCTAGGTACCGATAGAGGGGGGGGGGACTGGGAGTTGGCGTCTGATTTTGGCCAACCAACAATTTGGAAACCGTGTTGTTCGCGAATGGGGCGTTCGAGTTACCCAGCAACGGTTGTTGCTCCAAGACCGGGTGGGCTCTTTCTACTTGATGGAAAACCCGGGGTCTCGTCTCCTGTCGTGCGAAACGCTCAGCTGAATTGGAAACCCCGAAACCAGAGAACCCGACCCACACTTTCATCGCTATGCCATGCCCCATGCCCACGGTCGCACTCGACGTGGTTAAATCCTGAACGCGAGTTATCGGCGAATAAGACAAAACATTAAAAGATTCGTGACCGTGCGCATGGGTCCCTAGTCGCATCCAGGGATCGACGCAGCAACCCTGTCCGATGTCGAGCAAAATTCCGATTACGGCTGCAGAGGAGGAGGCGATTATCAAGGCACGTTTTTTAACAGGAGCATGTGTGACTCGTGGCGAGCCGCCTTTCAGGAAGCTGATCAAGAGGTAGGTTGCAAGGAAGGCATGAGATCGTTTATTTTCAGAGCAAACCGAGGGATCACGGTGCAGCTGTGCTGATTCTTGCACATGGGAACAACCCTCAACGACAACTAGCAGCAGGAGGCCATGGACTCCATGCAAGCTTTCGTGAGCATGCATGTTAGGCACCCCCAGGATGTAAGTGTGGATATTTAAGGAGGCAGGCTAGCTGGACCCTGCTGCTGATTAGTTGGTTGCTGACATTGTCCAAACCGGCTTACCAAATGCTCTCGCCCTGCACCCCCGCTTCCAGATTTCCCCCCCTTACATCTACCATGATGGTAGCTGGCCGCACATGAATCTTGCATGGCACATTATTTCACATGTGGTCATGAATTTTATGAGGACCATGCAGCCTGCTGCTTCAGGTGTCCATGCCCCAAAATGCCTTAGGAAACCCGGTGCATGCCACCATGAATATGCAAGAGACCATGATGCATGCTGCATGCAACAATGGATCTGCATGCAACCTTGATGCATGCTGCATGCAACAATGGATCTGCATGCAACCATGATGCACGCTGCATGCAACAATAGATCTGCATGCAACGTTGATGCATGCTGCATGCAACAATGGATCTGCATGCAACCTTGATGCACGCTGCATGCAACAATGGATCTGCATGCAACCACGATGCACGCTGCATGCAACAATTGGTCTGCATGCAACCTTGATGCACGCTGCATGCAACAATAGATCTGCATGCAACCATGATGCACGCTGCATGCAACAATGGATCTGCATGCAACCTTGATGCATGCTGCATGCAACAATGGATCTGCATGCAACCATGATGCATGCTGCATGCAACAATGGATCTGCATGCAACCTTGATGCATGCTGCATGCAACAATAGATCTGCATGCAACCTTGATGCACGCTGCATGCAACAATGGATGTGCATGCAATGTTGATGCATGCTGCATGCAACAATGGATCTGCATGCAACCTTGATGCACGCTGCATGCAACAATGGATCTGCATGCAACCATGATGCACGCTGCATGTAACAATGGATCTGCATGCAACCTTGATGCATGCTGCATGCAACAATGGATCTGCATGCAACCTTGATGCATGCTGCATGCAACAATGGATCTGCATGCAACCATGATGCATGCTGCATGCAACAATGGATCTGCATGCAACCATGATGCATGCTGCATGCAACAATGGATCTGCATGCAACCTTGATGCATGTTGCATGCGACAGTCATTCTGGTTGTGTACTCAATTTAAATTTAAATCTTTGCTCGTCATGCCCAAGAATCCATTCTTGCACGCGGGCTCATGCACCCAGTATTCCACGTCCATGCACACCCTGAATTGAACATGGGCTCATGCCCCCTGGCCCTGTCTGCATCAGTCCCTATATTGCATTTGCCATGCACCATGCCAGTCATGTCACGGGCCCAACATACACCCTAGCCAAGTATGTCACAGGCTTGCCTTGCCCCATATATCTCCTTGGCACCTGCCATGTTTCGCCTGGAAGGTGTCAAAATTTAATTTCCCCTTGAGGTTGGATTTCCTAGCAGCCTTCTGACTGTAGTCTGTCTGCATGGCCTAGGTATTAGGCTCCAGGGAAGGTTGCTGCCCCGAAGCACAATTGCCGATACTACCCGACCTGTTGGCTCGGTACCCCCTGGCCGGCAGCAGTGCCAATATCTTACCTGGTGCTGCTCAGTGTTTATTTTTGGGCACACTAGATGACCCGAAGGGGTCACCGGGCGGCCACCACTGAGCAGATGGGGATAAAATCTTGATGGGCCTATGGCCAGTTGCCCAGGCAGTAGGGCATGCTGCACCAGGCCCCCACAGAGGTAGGCCATGATGTAGCTGAACTGTAGCTGCAGCGCTCTAAAATAAGCACTGGTGCAACTGACAATATTGCCGCCCTATTCTAAATTTCAACCTGATCCGGCCACCCTTTTGGGGGGAACTTAGCGGCTTAAGTGTGGAGGAGCAACGAGGAGCCTTGCTACTCTAGTCTCCTTCTATTTCATGCGCACAGCCTTGAAGTCAACAACATCTCATTATCATTTCTCCTTGTTTTCGCCCTTCTCTTTTTGTCCTCCTTGCTTTCTTCCGCACCCTGACCCCTAGCATGTCTATTCTGACCCATCAGGTTTGTTGAGCTGGTGGACCGTGTTGACAACTCGACACCAGATGTTGCGGACGAAGCCCTCAAGGCATTCTTGAGAGAGACAACCAACATAGAGCTGCAGGTGGGTGGGTAAGGAGTGGTGCTGCGTGTAGGTGTAGCTTCCTTGTTGTCTCACTTGTGCATTCTTGTTGTTCCTGATTGCACTGCCTGGCCCTGTCAGTGGCCATCATTGGGTGGATGAATAGCCGCTGGAACCACAATAACTGAAGGGATGGCTGATATGGCGATACTGCGTCAATGCGTTGTGTGGATATTCTCTTTCAAACAGACTTTAGCCTTGTTGTTTTTCTACTCCTGGTGCCTTGCCTATTTGAACGAGGCTGGGTGGAGGTGGAGATGCAGTTACAGCAAGATATCAGGTGATGGTTGAATTGGATGCGTGCAACTCCTCTGCCATGCTACACTTTCCCATTGATACTGAGTTAACCCTGAAGCCTTCAACGTCCAGCCTTCTGTTTAAACGTTGAGTTGCATGTCCGTGATGGGACCATCTCAAGCTTGGCTGTATCTCCTCTCTCCTCTGAAACTGTTGCTCGCACCATGGTTTTTTAAAAGAGGTGCAGAGGCTTGGCCCCCTGGCCTTGCAAAACTTCACTTCCAGTTGGACTTGATCGGCTTCTCTACTTTGCTGTTGATACAAATCAGAGATTGAGAGGCTGATGCTTTTCAGACAGTTGTAGGTTCCAGCGTCGGTTGAATGTTGCTGAAAGCATGCTGCTGTTGCTGCCAGGCTGCCAAGTACCAGGCCATCTGCAACGCACAGAAGAAGGAGCAGGAGATTTACGTGGGCAAGCAGCAGCAGCTACAGGAGGAGATCGAAAAGGTGGGGGTGGGCGGTGGGGGTATGAAATTGCCTGATGGAGTGTGTATGTGTTCTTTTGAGTACACAGCTACTGATGGGAGGGCACAGCCTGGTGTCATCGTATGTTATGTGCTAGATCTTGTGCGCATGACAGGGAGAGGGGTGCCTCTCAAGGGGAACAAGGCTTGAAACGAATAGGGCTGTCAACATGCCTTGTGTGTGTTGTGCCTGGCAGGCCAAGAGGGACATTGAGGACAAGAAGCAGGAGCTGCAGCTGGCCAGGACGGTGCGGCAGCACATGGAGGAGTATGAGGTGAGCGGAGAGAGGAGGGGCCAGTACAGCGTTCATGCATGCTTGTGGCTCATTTATGGGGCGTAGCTTTTGGAAGGGTGGGCAGTGCGAGCCGATGGGTTCAGGCCATGTGTGAGCAATAATGGAGGGCGAGGTGTGCTAGACTTCGTATTTCCAAATTGTGGTTTAATAAGACAAAATCGCCCACTATGTGTCTATGTTGCCTATAATGTGTTTATGTTCATGTATATCAGGAGCATTCATTGAAGGATATGATGTGGCGGTCATGTTCACCTGTGCTGGGTCAGCCAGTTCCGAAGCTTCTCTTATGCCTCCTCCTCCATGTCAGGTGTTGAGAGGCATGGTATCGGAGCTCCCTACTCGCGCCAACACCCAGACGGAGATTGACAAGGTCAAGAAGCACATGGAGAGAATAGAAGCGGAGGGCATGAAGCACGCTGCTGTAGTGGAGGTGAGGGAGGCAGGGCTGGGCATGAGGGGCGCTGCACTGCTCACAGCAGGGTGCTTCACCCCTATGCAGCGACATCGCAGCATATGGCCAAGGGGGCCTGTGCAGCAAGTCATGCTACTTGGACCCCCGGCCGTAGTCCGCGGTCAAGTTTGGGTCCCAGTCGGCCCGGTATTGGCCACCCAGCGGCTCTCAAAGGATGGTGTGATGTGCACTAGAATAAGCACTGGGCTGGGCTGAGCTGAGCGTGGGCAGGGCAGGGCTGAGCGTGGGGTGCACATCAGGTGGGGGTGAGGGAGGCAGGGCTGAGCATGGAGTGTACGTAAGGTTGAGGTGAGGGAGGAAGTGCACACATCAGCTTCCCCCCTGGCTGACTGCTGCCTGTCTGGTTACATGGAGGTAGTGGTAACGCACCTCGGCAAGGGCTTGTTGCTGCCGAGGGCCCTTGCGCACAGGCTGGGGGTTGGATGCGATGAACAATAGGAATCGTCATGCACCCAGTGTGCATGCATAGAATCGTCATCAGTGCCCGGGGCTTTATTGGTTGCTTGTCCTGCTTTGTGTACTGCAGCGGAGGCGTAAGCAGTACGCGCTGCTGTTCCACGTCCTGGAGGAGCTTCAGCGCGTGAACGAAGATGCTGAGACCAGCCATGAGCCGGGTGCAGCACCGGATGGGACCGATGGGACCGGGCAGCAGATGGAGCTGGACGGCTGAAATTACGAGGGAGCAGCACTGCACCGAGAAATGGTTGTGGACTGGCTGTAGATGGCACAAGACATTGGTTGTGGATTGGCTGTAGATGGCAGGCGCAACCTCACTGTGGGATAGGTCGAGCTCGGCATCACTAAGGTTACTCGGCATTACTAAGGAGCTGCAGCGCTGGCTTGCTTGACAAGAGCTTAAGGCATCTTATATTAGAGGGTCTCCGAGCAGGCTGGCAATATATCTGGCTGCCTAAGCCCGCGAGGCCCCTACTAAATAATATGGCTGTCTATGGGAGCTAGCAAAAGATAGGGCTGCACTCAAGTCTGCATGTTTATTTTGTTTTCCAGAGGAATATTTTTTGTAGGAGTGGCATATTTTGCGTGGCGGACTTGATTCTGGCTGCCTTCAACTGTTTCTAGGCCGCCTCAATGTTATTGGTCTGCAACTGGTCTGCAATGCACAGGGACTGCACAACGTACTGAAACACGACCACCAAACCCACACCTGCCACCATCACTTCTCCACCGCTTGTAAGCAACATATCCCCTGTTGTCCTCAGGGCTAGGGATCCACAAAGGTATGGATCGCGCATGGTGTCATTTCAGATTGCTCATCACAATTAATGCAAGAAGGCGCATATGCTTTGTCCCCACAAGCAATTAGAGGAGCGTCATTCTCATCACCACTGCTAGGGCACGCATTTGCAGTGGGATTCTCAGTGGGAACCATGAAGTGGCAACGAATTATGACGATGTCTGAAACAGTGCATACCCGCTAATTATGACGATGGTGGTTTCATGAATATGTTCAGTTTGCCCCCCTTGGGACCTACAGAGTTACAAATATGGGACATCTCGAATTTACCTGCATAAACTGGAAGTCTTGGACAGGACTCAAAGGAACAGGTAGCAATGCCCAAAGCGGTGTTAGGGTGCTGCCTACGCTGGTGCATTTCCAATGAAAGGGTGCAGTATTGACACCATGCATGCACCATGCACTTCGCATGCACCATATTGTTCATACCCTACGGGCTTATATGCTTTCACGTAGCTGTGTCCACCTCTGCAAAGTGTGGGCCCGTTTCTGTACGTAAATGCTTGAATTGCAAAGACTTTTGGGCATTGGCATAGTCTCCTTCTGTGACGCTCTATTGCCGAAAGCGAGCCTGACCCATTCGTCGCCGAACCCTGAGTATAAGGAGGAAACCCTGATTGTGAAGAGAACGATCGTCCGTATCTGTGATGTGTCATGAAACCCTAATGTGTCATGAAACCCTGCAGTGAGCGCGTACAAGAAAGGTGATCCTGCGAGATCTTTCCTTCTAATTTGTTGTTGAACAAGAAGTATTTCCCCTGTGCACAACCTTCTGTTCATATGCTATTGTACATGATATTTTCATATTCACAATATAAGGCTTCTTCATGGAGGGTATGACCCCGCGACGAAGGTAGCCTGTTCCCATGTGCCTCATGGGGTAGGTCACGCCTGGTACATTGGCATAGGCTGCTCATCACTCAGCTCACTCAACTCGCTACGCAGGCACTTCCAAAGATACTGAAACGGTCATCAGTGCCGGCTTGGTCACAATTCAGATGTCGCCTCACCCTCTGATGTCGCTCGGACTTTTTTGTGCGGGCAGTCTGAAGTCAAATTCGAACGTCTTTGGCGGCTGGCTGAATGTATACCTCAGAAAGAGTCATGGAATCAGCGGTGTTCGATGCCATGCGCCTTCCTGGTCCCCTTTGTGGGCCAACGAGGCACATGGCACTGTGGACAGCCACATGGCATGGACCAGCATTGTTACATAAGCAAGATTTATAGGAAGGCAGGAAAGCCCACCGCACCGCAGTGAGTACCATGTTGATAAAGGTGCAACTAGTGAGTAGCGTGTCTGGGCCCATTCTGTTTTTGTTGCACCAGCTACACTTTAGCAACATCATGGCATGTGGCCGAGGGGTTCTCGTGCAGCAAGCCGGATTCCTTGAGCTACTGGCCCTATTGACTGACCATGGTTTGTTCCCAATAAGCCGGCACGCAGCCCTACGTAGGTGGTCTGGTGCACACTAAATACAACACTGTCTTGTGGGGTCCTCACCCGCGCTGCAGCATGTCTGGAATTACGAAGCATCCGGCTTAAGATCACCCAGGTCTGGGTTGAGCGAGGCGAAATCCATGGGAGGCCTATCCAAAATGGCCAGATTGGTTTGAAATTCGAGGCTACTGCCCGCCATCACTTGGATCCACTGAGCCCATGAGCACCCCCAGCAATAGCAGCAGTCAATCACTCTGTGAATTGGCCTCCGTCCCTTTCTGCGCGGATGCCGTGTGTCGAGGCAGGGTCGAGGGTACAAACAAATATGGGCGTTTTCGCACTGCATTGTAATCGGTATCGGCCTGGTCTCGGCCATGCCTGCTCGCCGACCAACCCCACTGCGACGAAAGTGCGTTGGAAAGTAGATGTACGGTATGTCCATGGCGCGTCCATGTTGTGACAGCCTGTCGCGGATGCGAGGAGTCGCCCCCACCGAGTCGCGAGTCTAGTATCGACATTCTTATCCTGACTTGTTGAACCTCACGCCCTGAATCTAGACAGCACAATCCTACTTCAGGGATGCAGGGGACTCTTCCTTCTTCGTCCTCTCGTCTCGGGCGCTCGGCTCCCCTTGTCAATGGCGCACCGACCCATGTGCCATCGCAATGCAGGAGGCATGCTGGTGAGTTCATCTGCACGACTGAAGACACTTGCATCTGGCATATATGGAAATTAACCTTGCGATTTTCGTCGCACTTTATCGCGAACGAGCCCTAGCCGACTGACTACCCCAGTGCAGGGCAAGTCTTCGCCATGCGATGCAACTGGCAGCGCGGTGCCTATCAAGTTATCGCTTATTTTCTGCATTCAAATGACATGGTGCATCCATGATCGCTCTCGTGTTGTGCCTGGGATCTGGGATCTTAAAGATGCGCCTCTGAATTTCCTCGCCAACCTGCCTTGTCCCTGTGCCGCTGCTGCTGCTACTGCTGCTCTGCAGTGATCGTCCGATCCAGCGATAAGTCTATTGAAACGCGACACCAACAGTTGCTGCGAGAGGTAAAAGGGGGCAGTAAGCCGGGTAGTAAGCCGGGTAGTAATGGTGCAAGTAGCCACCGCAAGTAGCCCCTGCGGCGAGGCACGTGGGTCGGTCGGGACCTGCCGTGTGGAAATTGTCTCGCCACCTAGAAGCTCTTCTCCGGTCTATTTGCCGGTGCCTTGGGGAAGAATGAGTGGGAGGACTGGGTGCGTGTACTGTGATGATCAGCTGTCGAGAAACTCCTGAGCGAGCGACAGTCCGTTCCCGTTCCGGCCTTCCGGAACCCACTTGCACCCCCTCTCTTGCCCCAAAGCCTCATGCATACGATTATGAGCAGTGTCCATGGAACAACCGACGTTGCATGGAATCTGTACTGAATCCCATCCACTACAAAGACCACGTGGAGATTAAGGAAAACCCCTGTCCCATGGAGATTGGGGCTTTTCCCTAGAGAGACGGCCTTGGAGGAGACTCTCCCCTGAGGCAGCCTCTCTCCGCGGCAGGTGCTGACATGGACCTACATAACCAAGGGTGCTGAATGTGGGCCTGAAGGGTGGGCTGGTGAATGGTGACCAGGGCTGATACGATCTGTGGCCCAAGCTTCAGCCTATACTCCTGGTCTCAGATGCTGGAAAGGGCGGTGCTTCCTGTCCTTCATGATGCCGGGTTGGCCTAGAGAATCTAATCATGTTGCAGCCCCCAAGCGAGGGGTAGGCCACTTTGGGAGGGCCCTTCAGACAAGAGCATGCCCCCAAGCCAGGGGCAGGCCACTCAGACATGGGTAACCTCTCCAAGCCGGGGGCAAGCAAGTCAAACAAGGGCATGTCCCTAAGCCAGGGGCAGGCCCTTAAGGTCTGGGGAGGGCCATTCAGACGGGGACACGCTCCCAAGCTAGGGGCAGGCGATTGAAGGAATCCATCATGGCACTTGACCAACCTAGCAGGGCGTGTGGGACTGTAGGCAGTGCACAGCCCATGCAGCCTCTTGTCAGCCGACATAATGACCTCTGAGGGAGCATTGTGATCTGGGGCTGTCAAACATATGGCGCCCAATACCCGGATCTGACGGTCCGGAGGCACCTTGGATGAGCACGGCTCAGGTAGTGGCAGTAGCGACTGGTGATCAGGGACTACAGTATTTGCAAGCCGTCATGTTGGAGGCGCCCTGCCCGATCAGCTGCCCGGGCAGTTGGGAGGGATCTTGCATATTCCCTGGACTATTTTGATGGATTTATAGACTTTGTTGCCGCCCATTTGCAGTCCTGGAGATTCAGGGACCGGGAGGGCAGCCCGCCTAGCAGCAAACTAGCTTGCTTGCCAACCACTTGTTTGGGGCCATTGTAGTCGCAGCATCTAGCATCACTCTGGCCATGGCGGCATCTCTTGTGATAGCAGTATCATTCTGGCTATGTCACGACCCCCCTAGCCAATCGTTGCTCAGCTCTCAAAACTCGGCAGCAACACTTGCTGTTCTTTTCAGCACGGAGAGTTTCTTCATGCTTCAGCAACTTCTCAGATGTACATCAGCCATATACCCGCCACCTGCCACCAGCTGGAGGCCTCATGTATGGCCCGCAATGCTACCTGACCTGCTGGCTGTAGGCCGGTCGAGGAGTGGTCCCAACCAGGCTTTTCTTGGTAGAGGGATGGCCGGATGGTAGCTTGGTCGCCATTGCTTATCTGTGTTTATATAAGACCACCTTGGGCAGGCTGCTGGTCAGCAACAAATGGGCGGGTGGGATCCATAAGCAGGGCATGCTGCTTCAGGATCCCCCGGCTATGGGACATAATGTAGCTGAAGTGTAGCTGAAAAACCCATCAATATTGGCCAGCACCCTGCCTGTGTGTCAATAGGCTGGTGGAGGCAGAGGGACTTGAGCACAGGCCTCTCCCTATGACATGATTTGCAACTCGGTCCAACATGCTGCCCTTGTTGTGGTGACTCCATGATCCCTTTTTCTGTGCCCTCAGATCCAGGAGCGGAGGAGGAGCCAGGAGGCGCTGCTAGAAAAGCTCAACAAGCTGTCATCGCAGACTGCCACCATAAATGTGAGAGGACATGCAAACAATGGGAATTCCTTGTGTACTCCTTATTATTGTCATGTACAGATTGGTAAAGGATGAACCCTTCACCTCATGGTGATGAACACCAAATCCTGCATCAAAGTTCAGTTCGGGCTGTTCAGTGCACAATCTATTGAATGTTGCAAGTTGTAATTTCACAAGGGGGCAGGTAATGCAAGGCGAACAGAGACTACATTCCTTGGCCGATGAAGCAAGGCAGCGCCCTATGGCTGGATTTGTTGACTTTTCTTGCAGGCTGCGGCCGTCCCCTCTCCCCAGCCCCACCCCCGTCTTGTGGCCCCGGATCTGGAGCCGGACTTCCCGGAGACTCAGCCGGTCCATGACGAGGCTGCTCTTACGGCACAGCCCGCCGGCCCCGCCGCGCCAGAGCCCTTGGCCGGTCCCAATGTCATGAAGGTGGTCATGGTCGGCTCTGAGTGTGCTCCTTGGTCAAAAACAGGTGAGCAGGAGAGGGGCTTAAGGGGTGTGGAGGTAAAGGTGTGGGGGGGGGCTACAGGGGGGTAAAAGGGAGGGCAAGGACCACTGGCATGACAGAGACTTGCATATTTCAAAGAAAATGACTGCTCCCTGGTTCAAGACAGATGAGGGGGGTCTGTAGGGGGACAACAGGGGAGGGGGTACTTCAGGTGAGGAAGAGACGACAGAGGCGGGCGAGGCCTTTCAATGAACGGGGTGGGGGGGGTAGTGATTAGGGTCATACACTCATACCGGCAGGTGGTGGATATTTTTCTTCTTTCAGGTTGGTCAAGGCATGGGCTGCAGTCAGGTTCCTGAAAGGGGGGGGCAGGAAAGGTGGCCTCTCAGAGGATGGAGCTGAAGGGTAAACGCACCTGACAAGAAACCTGTTTGTGGGTGTGAGTGTGCACTCACTTGCCTGGCTCGGATGTCTTGATGGTAGGTGGGAGCCTCCGTCAAGAGATCTCGTCAGGTAAACCCTAGTCCTCGCCCCCCTAAACCTCCTTTTCCTCCTACCTAGTCCCCTCCCGCGCCCTACTGGTGCCGAGCTCACACCCTGCTCTGTCCCGCCTCCCCTCACACCCCGCTCTCTCCCTCCCGCTCCTAGGTGGCCTGGGTGACGTGATGGGTGCTCTTCCCAAAGCTCTGGCACGCCGCGGTCACCGAGTGATGGTGGTGGCGCCCCGCTACGGCCAGTATGCCCATGTGGAGTTCACGGGGGTCCGGCGCCAGATCTCCATGTTTGGAGGCATGCAAGAGGTACGCATCCTGGGCTGAGGGGAGAGGTGGGGAAAGGGAAGAGGAGGAGATGCAGAGGGGTGATATGCATGAGGTGCCGGTGGGTAAACGGTGCATGGATGCCATGTGGAGGAAAGGAGCCTATGTTGAGACACCGGCAGACAAGTTCCAAGGCTGCCAGGGGGGCCAGGTCCAAGGAGCACCGACAAGCGAGCATGTGTTAGCTGCGTACTCGGGGTGACGATGTTGAGACAGGAGGAGGCTCTGCATGACTGCATGGCTTTCCTCAGCGTTTGTCCAGCGCTGTATCCTGTTTGTCGTGCATGTTGCAGATTGGCTACTTCCACTCGTTCATCGATGGCGTGGACTATGTCTTCATTGACCACCCGACCTTCCACAACCTGGGGACGGACATCTACGGCGGCGGCCGCCTGGCACTCATGTTCCGTTGTGCACTGCTGTCTAAGGTGCGTGAACAGTGTGGAATGAGTGACGTGTGTGACAAATGGTATGCTCTCTGGATGGCCGGGCGTGTCTAAAGAGGAAAGGCTCACAAACCCTAATTTCATCCGTATCGGCGGGATCTGGGCAGAGTATTTCCCCCCCTCATGTTTCCACCCTCCTGCTTCCAGCTTCTATCGGTACGGCAAAAGCGACAACCATGTTCTATATGACCCTACGCTCATGCTTTCATGGCAAGGCATTCATGCACGGCATGTTCTTTGCTGTTGTGTCCCCTGAGTGGTCTGTATGCCCTTTGTTTAATTGTCTTGACTCAGGTAGATTCCGGCCGGAGGTCCCAGGTCTGGCCCGCCTTGCTGCTGGGGCCACTGGGCCCAAGCCGGTCAAGATTGTGTTCCAATTGGTGGCTGTGGGGCAGGCTGTCAATAGTTGCTTCTTAGCCAGGAAAAGCAAACCCTGCTTTTCCCCCCAGGATGCGGGATATGTTTTGGTGTGTACACACTTGCATATTTTACAAGGGTGGAGGAAGAGTCTGAATTGTCTCCAGGAAGTGTTTGAATCAACGGTACAGGGGCCGGCTGAAGATGGATACACTCTCGTGTGTCACAATAGAGTGGAACTGAGTGTGTCAGGAAGTGACAAAGCAACGAGCATCATTTCCAATAAACAGTTTAAGGCACGTCCTCAAGATCTTGGGGCATACCTATATATGCCCTCTGTCTCGTCTGGTTTTACGCATCCCTTCCTTCCCCCCTTTTGTTACGCACCCCTCTCTCCCTCCCTCTTTCCCATGCAGGCGGCCCTGGTGGCTGTGTGTCCTGTTCCCTGCGGCGGCGTTGTGGAAGGGGATGACGATTCTGCCCCTCTCTGTTATTTCCCCCAGGCTGCCCTACAGCCACTGTGGCCTGTGCCCAGCGGTAGCGATAACCTTACCACTGCTTTTTGACACAGGCTATCTTCTCCTGTTTTACACACACTTCTGATTTTGTTCCCATCCTTTCCCTAGGCTGCCCTGGAGGCTGTTTGGCACGTGCCCTGTGGTGGCGTTCCATATGGAGACGACAACTGTGTCTTCATTGCCAACGACTGGCACACAGCACTGCTGCCAGTTTACTTGCAGGTGTGGAGGGTTCAGGGGGGCAGGGGCAGGGATGTATCTGCGCATGTGGACGGAGTTGGGGGGCAGGTTAAAGGGGTGTACTTGCAGGTGCGGGTGGTGGCGGGGTGGAGGGTGAATGGCTGACAACTCGCACCCCATAACATTGCATGCCTTCAGTCATGGCCCACATTTTGTTGGCTAAACAGAGTTCAACCAAGCAGTCTGGACATTCAAAAACCTTACGCTGTTCCCTTGCTCAAACCTCGCTGTCCGCTACCCCCCCCTCCCTCCCTCTTCCCTCTCCCTCTTATCACAGGCACACTATCGCGCATACAATCAGATGACGTACGCGCGATGCCTGTTTGTGATCCACAATATGGCCCACCAGGGGCGTGCCCCTTTTGATGAGATCCACCACCTGGAGTTCAGCGACGCCATCAAGGAGCAGTTCAGGTGTGTGTGTGTCGAGGGGAAGCGACTGGCGGAGCTGTGGGGCATGTTGCAGGGTCAAACTGGACACCGACCCAGGCAGGGCTGGCAATGGAGCGGCCGCTGTGCAGGGGCAGAGAGTTCATGCTGATCGTCAGTCTATTGTGCAGTCTATTAGATGATTTTCAGGGAATATAGGGCGCTCAGCATTATTCCACTGGCTTTTTAATATTTGGTTTACAGTATACCCCTCCAGTGATTTGTTTTTAGTCCCTTCGATGTTGAATGGGATCCAGACCTGCTCTGATGCCGTGATGACACACTTTGGCTCACCGTATGCAGTTTGAGGAGTGGGCCACTTAAGGAATTGGTTCCTCGATAGACTTGCGCTCCTTGTGTTCCTAGGCTGCTCCTGGCTGCACCTGGCTGTGTTGTTCCACCGCCCTGATCTGCCGCCACCTCCAGGATGTACGACCCTGTGGGTGGGGAGCACATGAACATCCTTAAGGTCGGCCTGGAGACATGCCACCGCATCGTGGCAGTGTCAACAGGCTACGCATGGGAGTGCCAAACCCAGGTAAGAGCGTGACAGTGACAACTCCAAGGACAAGCAGGGTTCACGAGTGCTGGCGTGGAGCAGCAGTGTGCTCTGATGTAGGGGGGTGTATAAGCTGTGGGCGGAGTGGTCGTCATGGACTGGAACCTGTGCTGTGCAGGAAAGTGGCTGAGCCTGCACAACATCATTGGGAGCAAATCCTGAACCCCATGAATCTGAACCCTTAATTCCTACACCCTACACCCTACACCCTACACCCTACACCCTGCAGGATGGTGGCTGGGGTCTTCACAATGTTGTTGGGCAGCACAAGTGGAAGCTCAAGGGCATCGTGAACGGCATTGACTACTCGGAGTGGAGTCCAGAGCAGGATGTGTTCCTGCAGGTGGGCTCAAGAGGCGTTCAACTGATGTTGTGCGACCTGCAGGGAGTAATTGCTGTGGGGAGGTGATAATAGCATGAACTGATGTTGTGCGACCTGCAGGGAGTAATTGCTGTGGGGAGGTGATAATAGCATGAACTGATGTACCTTGCGGTGTACCGTTCTGGTGCACTGTTCATCATACTAGAGCCAAATGGAGGGGTTTGTGTGCGTAAAAGCACAGCTAATCGTGGTAAGGCCTAGAGGTAGGGGACAGCGCTGATGCTGCAAAACGCCTCTCTCTCTCCTCTCCCCTCTCCCTTTACTTCTCTCCCGCAGCCCTTATGCAGATTGTCGGTTACCCCAACAGAAGCAAGGCCACCCTGAGGGCAGGCCAGACCACCTGCACGACCCTCAAGCCTCATCACTGCCTCCCCCTCCTGCAGACTGACGGGTATGTGAAGTACAGCATGGAAACCTTGAAGGCAGGCAAGGCGGCATGTAAGGCAGCCCTGCAGAGGGAGCTGGGCCTGCCGGTAGACGCAAACATACCGCTGTACGGCTTCATCGGCCGGCTGGTGAGTGATGCCTGAGGGTGACAATGTAAGTATGTCCGGTTGATCGGAATCAAATCTGGGGATTCAAATGTATTTGGCTTCATATGGTGATCCTATACAAATGCAGGGGAGCAGACCTCCAGGTATGCACGCTCCCAACCTTTTAGGTGTACATGCAGCCTATCCTGCAAAGTGCTGTGAATGAATTCATTTCCGTTCAATCCTCAGGATTGCCAGAATGGCATTGGCATCCAGTGATTTATAATGGTTTCATTTTCGTTCAGTGCGTTCCATTTACCCTGCAGAATAAACAGAGGGGTGTGGAGCTGTTGTCTTCTCTCCGTTCAGGATATTCTCGTTTGTATTCATAACATTGTATGTATTTGTCCCCCCAGGATTACCAGAAGGGTGTTGACCTCATCCGCGACAACTACGACTGGCTGATGGGGGAGCAGGCGCAACTGGTGTTCCTCGGATCCGGGCGGCCAGAGCTGGAGCAGTCCTTGAGGGACATGGAGAGCAGGTGGGCAGAGGATGGGAGCATTTTGATGTAGGGGAGTAGGCGGAGAGCAGGTGTTGCTGGTGTTTCTCTGATCCGGCCGGCAGGCAGGGGAGCAGTCGCTGTGGGACATGAAGTGCAGCTGCGATATTGCTAGGAATTGGGTGAACTGGTGGGAAGGGTCATGGAAAACAGGTGAGTAGGGTAGATCCTCAGAAATTAGGTGAGCAGTGGGGGGAAGTGCTGTTGGTGTTCCTGGGATCTGGCAGGCTGAGGAGGATGAGGAGTCAGTGAGGTATATGGAGAACAGGCGCAGACTGGTAAATGTGTGTAGGTAAATTCTGCCCCACAGCTCCCAAGGTGCAGGGAGGGAGGGGAGGGCTTTGAACTAGCTGTGCTGTACTTGACGGCCTGCACGGGAAACAAAGGGAACAAAAACATGGCGCATCCATTGAAGTGAAATTGCCTGTATGTACCTTAATAACTTGGGACATAAAAGATAGCCGGTGCGCATATCTTAAGCATTCCGGGGGGAAGGGGATATCATGTTGAGGTAAAGCTATGAAGGAGGAGGAAGGTGTGACTCCCCCCACCACCCTGTGACAGCAGCCTCGTCCGAACTGCTCTCAATCTTAATATTTACCGTGTGTGCGTCCTGCCTCCCCCTCCCCCCCATCCTCGCGCAGAAGTCGTAGCCAGTGTCGCGGCTGGGTGGGTTTCTCCGTGCAGATGGCCCACCGGATCACGGCTGGGTGCGACATGCTGCTCATGCCATCGAGGTTTGAGCCCTGCGGCCTCAACCAGCTATATGCTATGGCGTACGGGACTGTGCCGATCGTGCATGCGGTCGGCGGCCTCCGGGACACAGTGCAGGAGTTCAATGCGGAGCACAAGATTGGTACGGGGTGCAGACAGGCTCTAGGATCTGCTGGTCATGCCTCGTTATTTTGAGGTGCTTCAGCTGCAATTCAGCTACATCACGGCCTGCAGTCGGATGAAGCCTATTGCAGCAAGCCCTGCTTCTTGGGCAACCAGCCCTAAGCCAACCAAAGTTTGGCACTAGACTAGTGGTGGCCACCCGGTGGCCTGCTGAAGGTGGTCTTGCGCAAACTACAAGACATTATACTGTCCATATTAAAGCTGGTTATTGGTACACCGTATTGTCTCGTGGAATCAAAGAAAGTGAAAGTGTGATGCAGCAGAAACTTGGTAGTTTAATACCAGGGATAAATATTCCTGAGGTACACAGGATATATCGTGCTTAAGAAGCATGTTAGTATGTACATCCTGCCAGTACTGTGTGGGTCTCGAACATTTGCGGTTCACAGAAGTTGTTTTGATACACTGTTTGGTCACACTTTGGGGAGTTTGAGACGCCCTTCTTCCCTGTTGCAGGCTGACCACTGTCTCTTTTCATGGTATTCATGACCCAAGGCAGGGTAGCATTAGGTTCGAACCCATTCATCCCTTGCCTCATCGCTCCCCCCCCTGTTGTGGTATGCAGGCACTGGCTGGACGTTCCCCCGCGCGGAAGCCAACCCGTTGCGTGAGGCCATCAGCCACTCGCTGCACACGTTCAAGCACAACCGCGAGTCCTTCCGCGAGCTCCAGCTGCGCGGCATGAATCAGGACCTGTCTTGGGACAATGCCGCGCAGCTGTACGAGGACGTGCTGGTGGAGGCAAAGTACCAGTGGTAGAGTGACAGACAGGCGGAATGGAGGGAGGGAGCTGCGGATGGGCGTACTGGCAGGACAGGCATCTCCTTGGGTGTGTGGAGACAGGGGGATTGCAGCGGCGACAAGGCAATCGACGCATCACGTGTGCCCCGGCCCGCCTTGTTTCTTCTCAACCTGCCTCACTCTGCCTTTGCCGGCCTCATTTTGCCTGGGTCCACTTCATTTTGCATGCAGTATTTTTGTCAGTGGCTATCGAGAGACCACCGGCTTGTGTGGATATGCTGTGTGCCTGTCGTCTTCAGTTTGTTGATTGTCATGAGGGGCGGTGTGCTCAGCAGTTCGGCTTGTGGCGGTTTTGTCGGCTTCTGGCTGTAGGCCCTGTACCGGGGGAGTGCTGAACAGCAGGGTGAGGAGTGGGAGAGAAGGAGGCTCATGGACACATTTGGTTTGGAATCCAACGGTTCCTCTCAACTTATTTGTGGCCCCTGTCAATTCTGGATCAGAACGATGACAGGGATTGTATAAAGATCTCCCGGTAATTATGAGACGAAATACTTGTACAGGGTTTTGGTTAGGGAGCGCACTGTTTCGTCTGCTTGTTTTATTTGCGTTTTTTGACGGAGCCCCTTTGGTTATGTGTGCCCGTCAAGTTGATACATTACATCCTTTAGGTTCTAGCAACAACTGTCCGCTATTTCCTAGCCCTTCCAGTGCACTTTTCCAGTCCCCAATGCCTTTCCCCAAATCCAAGCTCTGTCAAGTAACACACATTACACAATGTCGTTTTTACAGGAAGAGATTTTTGCGTCCCGCTCACGCGCTATTTTGTTTCTCGATTTGTTGGGACTAAATCGCCAAACCTCATTTTGTTCCACTGGCGATCCTGTTTTCCAAGATTTTGTTTTTTAGTCAGTAAGTAGGCATATTCAACGCAAATCTGTGAATCTGAAATTGCTGCAAACAATTGTCGGTGGGTCTCTTCATCAGGGTCTGTCCTCTCCCCTCTGCTAACTGCCCCGCTGTGGGATGTGAGCTCTGCTGTGTTGAAACCTCCACATGGGGGGGCGGTAGCACAGTTAAAATGTGGAGATCACTTTTTATGTTGCCATCTGATTTAAAGCAGCTGTACCAGTTGCATCTTTATGAAGATGCCAAACTCCATGTTCCGTCATGAATGAGCGCCCTCTCCTTGCCCTAAGCATAATGGGGGAACGGCCCAAAATAATGTAAATTTTGATGATGTGTTGCTGCCCTAGCCTCTTTCGTCGCTCTGGCTGAAGTTGCAACACGTCCCATGGCCGTGCCTACCTGGCTGGCTGGACCAAGGGGCAAAGGATCTCATTTGTCAGCAGCGACGCCCTTGGATCGCATGCACATGCTCATCATGGGTGCACCTGAGATCAGGACACATCCTGATTGCTGGCTCATGAGTATGGGCCTGAGATCGATGGATGCCACCATCAGCATGATCGAGATGTGGGGTCTATGATTCAATACGACTTGCAGCCTTACTGATGAGATACGTGAAGGGGGAAAGTGGATGTAAATAATGATTACAGGACATGCCTTGCCGGCAGGCTGATTTGCACAGTTTTCAACCTCCCTGATCAGGTACCGGTCACCAGCCCGGGTTAAGGACGTTACACCTCACGGCCCTGCTTAAACTGTTCCCGCCCCGTGGACGTCTAACCACCCCTGGTGCAAAGTTAATATGCTATCCACCTTACGAGTCTTTGCTTCGAGTGCATCAGGGTGGGACCCTCGACCATGCGGTGCGCGGGTGATAAATCCAAAACGGCTAAAACAGAACAAACAAGAAAAACAAAAAAACGGCCAGAAGCACCACTATTATCCGTTTGGCACGATGTTACTAAAAACAATATGTTTATAACCGGGGTAATGTCCATCACTCCATCAGCATTCTGAATTGGTTCAAGGCGGGGCCATCATGATGAGCTTGAGCCTCCTGTGACATGGCATATGTTGCAATGCCTGGGTCATGCACCGAATGGGTATAGGCTGCTTTCCTTTTGACTTGGCTCCAAACAACAGGAAGGCCTCAACTGGCGGGTGGGACGGACAGACACGCATGAAGGTGCATGCACGGCCGTGACCCTTATTCCTGGTTTCGAACCGCCTTGCTCATCAGCTCCGCCACGTTGCCTCCATCCCGCGTCTGAGACGGCCACTCCTCCCCCTCCGCTAAGTCGCCCTCAGACCAAGGACCCTCCTTGTATGTCGCAAATGCAGGCGATTGATGTGCAGGCATGCCAAAGTTGTCCTGCCACTGCTTTTCCCTCCGCTCGACATCCTCGCCGGGCTCCCAAAACGAGGCTGGCAATGACGTCACAAACAGGATGCGCTTGTGCTCCTGCCGCTGCTCCTGTCGCGCATGTTGCTTCTTTGCCAGCCAGGCCTTAAAGGCTTTCTGCTCGGGAGGGGAAAGGGGCAGGTCAGGTGGCAGTGAAGGGGAGAAAGGGGAGGAGGGGGAGAGGCGGGGAGGGGTCAGTGGGCATCGGGGAGGGGGAAGAAGAGTAGGAGGGTGACAGGGCAGGGCGGGAGCAGGGAGGAGGCGGGAGAAGGCAGGGGGAAGCGGGAGAGAAGGCGGGGAGAGTCAAGTGGCAGTTGATGGGTCTTGCTGTGCCGAGGGAGAAACCTGGTGTCTCATCAGGGGCAGCTGCAATCTGCGTATCCCACCCAGACCCGCTTGACCGCACGTCGGAGGGGTCCATATGTAGATCTGGATTCCTCAGAAACCCGCAATCAGGAAGGGGGAGAAACTTGGGTGCACTCAATCTGTAATCAAACAATGATGTCTTCATGCCTCTTGTGGGAGCGCTGCTACGGACTAGGCACCGCAATGTATGATACCAAGTTAGTGGCAATTGGTCCAAATAATTTTGTTTGAAGCACTTGGAGAGAGTCTTCATGAAGCTTGCAACATCACAACAGCTGAGGAAGAGTCGCATGGTAACAGACAGTTCCTACAACACCCCCCCGCCCCTTTTCTTCTTCTTTCACCACCCATCCTTCCCTTCAGTTTCCATGACGGCAAGTGGACAATTGGATGCCCACGTAGCGGAGCCGCATGAGTAGGGCCCAGAAGTGTAACGTCGTTGACTTATGAAGCCTGGAACCCTAAGACCACAGCCATTTGCTGCTATGACATAAAGTAATTCACCTCGCTCTCATTCTTGTATGCAATATCCTTCTTTGCAGCATCAATGACTGTCTGGGCCCGTTTCTGAAGGGTGGGAGCATAAAGGCGAGTATGCAGAGTGAGAGATCTAAAGATTTAAAACAATTTGAAGGTTGAATGGATATTATTGAGCTAGTTAGGAAGGCAGGTTCAACCCGATGCATGATGCAAGAAGCTGTGGAGCAACAACCGGAGCCCGTTTCCGACAGGCACATGAAGTGTTCAGGGAGTAGAGGCGTGAATCTGCAGCGCCAGGCAGCACATGCTGCATATCAACACACCCAATCCGGGCTGGACAGCTGCGGACGGACGCATACCTGCTCCTTCTTCTGTCGTGCCAAGTATGCGTTCTTCTCGTGGTGAGCCGCCCAGTCATAGACCTGCAGAGCAATTTGAAAGGCAGTTCACAGTTAGTTGGAAACAGTTATACCAACACTTCCAGCAGCACCAACCTGAGGCCCATAACTGCAGTGCATGAAAGAGGTATCTGTAACTGCTGGTGCAGCTCCACTTAAGCCGGACCGGCTGGTCAGAGGCTGTGTTTCCTGGACTCTCAACTGCTATGAATCGTCTGCTGTGCCTTCAGGTTTCAACAGCTTCTGATCACACTCTTGCAACTGAACATCAGTTTCGTTTGGTCACAGCCCCGCAACCAAACCTCAGCGCTTCTATCATTCCATCATACTCGTTAATCTAGACCATGCATCTCTCCGCCCTGTCCCAACTCTTTCAGTCCAAGCCTGCCCCCAAGCATGCCAGTGCTACAAGGCTGGGCTTGACAGCCGCATCTCCCTCAATTCGACCATACACTGCTATTTTAAGGATGCTATATGAAGTGATGTTGAAAATCTCTATATTCTGAATGAAGACCTCTATATTCTTAAGTATGCAAAGCCAAAAACTGTCAAAAACCCTCTCTTTCTTAGAATGCAAAAATACTGTGCCTCTCACCTGCCCCACGCCCGGTCGCTTGACATACGAAACATTGTCAATGAAATTCTTGTCCACATTGACGAGCGTGTGCTTTGCTCGAGGCACGCTCTTCGCAAGAGGCTCCGTCGGCCCTGCTCGCCTGAAGGGCGGCATAGCACGGGGTTCTGCTCGATGCGTATACTTGGCTCCGGGCTGCAGCGCAGAAGCCTTGGCAGGCCCACTCGGGCCCGTGGACTGTCGTGATGAGGCAGACTCCTCGTCATAGTTGTCCTCCCCGATAGATGTCATGGTCGGTTTGCTGCTGCCGCTGTTTGCAGCAGTGCTAGCGGGCTTGGCTGCGGGCGCTGCTGCGCGCCTGGCTGCAGTGGCCGCAGGCGGCTTGGAGGCAGGCGGGGCCGCTATCCGTCTCCCCAAGGGTGCAGATGGCTGCGCGGGTTTTGAAACGGCTTTGTTGTAGGCGGGATGCCGCAGTTGCTTCATTTTCCCCGTTGGGGGAGCTGCAGGCTGCTGCTGTTGCGGCGGCGGTGGCTGTATTAGTCGCTGCTGGGGCTCCTTTACTGACACAGCAGCGGCTGGGTGCCACTGGGTCTGTTGTGTCTGTGGCTCGTCTGCCCCTTCGTAGGGCATCGCTGAGGCGGAGGCCGAGGATTGGAGCAGGTCCTCCAGGTCCTCGTCTTCGTCATCGTCAGTGACGGCCCCGCCGACCTCGACCCCCGAGGGCAGCCTTGACACTGCCTCCACACCGCTGCTGCTGTCGTCCACTCCCGCTTCGTCGTCATTGCTGGCTGCAGCCACGGACTCCTCCCCCTCTGACTCGTAGTCTTGTGATGGTCGGGGATCTGTCTGCTTGATGCTGTCGAGCGTTGCTACGGGAAGAGGTGTGGGCTGCGACTCCAGCACAGTTGCAGGCTGGGGCTGCATCCCTAGCTCATCAGCCTGGGACTGTGGCACAGGCGCAGGACCGGGCCGGGGTTCGGGCTCATCAGCCTGGGGCTGGGGCTGGGGCTGGGACTGGGACTCGAGCGCCATCTGAGGCTGGGGTTCAGCTGGGTCTGGTGCTTCTCGCTCTGATGGCCGCGCCGCATCGTCACCGGAGGGCTGCTCTGCATTGCCACTCAGTGGCTGCGCTGCATCGTCACTGGTTGGCTGCACTACATCATGGCCAGAGGGCCGTGCCACATCGTTGCCAGGGGGCTGCGCCATATCCTCGCCTGAGGGCCGGGTCGCGTCGTCGCTAGAGGGCCGTGCCGCACTGTCGGGATGCGGCACCGCATCATCGCCAGGCGGCGGCGCGTCATTGACGCCAGAGGTCAGCACGCCGACGCCGTCCGATGGTGGAGCAGGAACGAGCGGGGAGGAACGGGGCATCGGATTGCTGCTCATGGACCCTGGCTGAGAAACTTTGCCGGCGTCATCGTCGTTACCATGATTGGCTTGCTGCGATGGCACTGCTTCTCCGGCCTTGTTTATCTCCACCTCTATCTGCTGCTGTCCATCCATCTGGGGCTTGAGCTTTGGCCTTGCCTCAGGTTGCTGCCCTGGCTCTGTCACCGGAGAATTTTCGGACTCTTCTTTTTCCTCATCCTCCTCTTCCTCCTCCTCATCGTCTTCCTCCTCTTCCTCCTCCTCCTCTTCTTCCTCCTCATCCTCTTCCTCCTCCTCCTCCACTTTTAGCATTGCTGACAACTCCATTTTCTCTTTCTCCTTTTGCCCCTCCTCCTCCTCTTCCTCGTCATCCTCTTCCTCCTCCTCCTCTTCCTCCTCCTCCTCTTCCTCTCCGTCCTCTTCCTCCTCCCCTTCCTCCTCTTCTTCCTCCTCCCCTTCTTGACCCTTGGCTTCCGTAGCTACTATCGCCTCATTCCCTGAACGTTCCTCCTCTGGAGATGTTTGGTTGCTCTGCTCATGTGCATGGGCTTGTGCGTCTTTTCCTTCCATTGCGCAGAGGGCTGAGATCAAGGAATATAAGTAAGTTACAACGTTGTGTGCACGTCTAGGCACTACTCAGTGATTCAGGGGACATTGGGGTTTGCGTGAACATGTTGAGACCCTTGGGGTGCATGCCGCAGCCCAAGAAAGGACACGCTATACAAGCAATAAGTCTGCATACCTGTTTTCTGGCTTATCGTTGAGAGACTACGTACAGCCGATCAGGCTTATGGGCTGCCACAGTTCCTCGGGACAGCGATGGCCTAGCTTAACCAGGCAGATGGTGCAATTTGTTGTCAGATCGTCCGAATTTCAGCATATAATTGCCATCCTTGTCGCAGCCTTTGTCTAAGTGCCACAATGCTGCGCTCTGAGAAGCGCACGTCGCCACGAGGGAAACGTACTTGACGTTTATGAAGTACAACTTTTCGTTTCTCTGCGACTTGGGTTCATTGCCAGTGTGCGTGATTATCTTTTAGAAACAATTGTATACTAGTTTGCTTGGTATCAAACTTGAAACACCTGCGTGCAGGCCAGGTCTAAGTTTTGCCCGTTCCTTCAGACGCGACCCATTTCGCCTTTTTAAATCAGGGTTGTTAAATAGATAGAAAGTAGGCCAGCAGTGCCCGCTGAAATAGCTGAAACAACATGGCTAAGCAGGTTTGTTGCATTTGCACCTCCTAGCAAATTAATCACGGCAATCTGTATACTAATGCATCAATATTCTCTTAGACGAGGGGTATCGCTTCCCTGGCCGCTCAGTCGAAGTTGCAGGAGTATGAGGCGCGGCTTAAAGACATGAATATTAACGTGAGTAATTCCCCGCCTGCTTGCTGTACCAATGCGAACGCCTCAATGCCTCAACTCAATTGTGCTCATTCCTCTCCCGACCATGGCGTTCGGGCAGCGCGGATGGGCCGGTAGCAACTAACCAAGTGATCCCGACACAACCTGCTTCCCCGCCCCCGCGAACGCAGGAATCAAACCGCGTGGGGGCTATCAACTCCTGGCAGATTGCGTCAGATGCCCGCGTTCGCACAAACATTGTGAAAAAGCGCTTAGAGGAGCTCAATCAGCGACGCGAAGTCGACCTGGACGCGAGACGCGCCCGGCTTGCCTCCAAGCTTATGCGTGAGGATGCCGCTCTGAAGATTGAACTGATCAACAGCAAGGAAACGCCCGAGGAGAGGCGTGCCAAGCTCGCGGACCGAGCCAGACTGCTGGCTAGCACGCGTGAGACGGAGCGGCAACAAATGGCGAGCTCGCTGTATGAGAAAGCGTTCCAAGAGGATTGTGACGTGCTCAGGGAGACAAACTCGCTGCGAGTACTGTACCGCACGCTGGAGGAGCGAACTGCACAGGTGCGCCGGGATGCATGGGGCGCTTGCATGGCAGCAGAGGGGGGGACATGGCCAGCCAAATGCATGGGGTGCAAGGGGCCCAGAGCTATGCATAGAGATGCCCCATGCAGACAGGGGCCTGCGGCGTTTTTGCGTGATTTTGGAACGTAGGCTGTATGACAAGAGGCATCAATTAACAGCACACATGTTTTTAGCGCACTTCAGTTACGCTTCTCACGCATGCACACAATTTGACTTCTTGATCCAATTTTTCTGTTGGTGGAATCCCAAAGTCAGAATACTGATACCCTGCGGTGTCAAACTGCCAATGACTCAATGCCCTGAAGGGAAGAGTTAGAGTTAAGCTTTAGCCCTAAAACCTAGTCCCCGGACTCCCCCCTCAGGTGTAAGTAGTATTGAACTGGGAATTATTTTCTTAGGCATGGAAAATGGCTGCAGCCATGTGAAGCCTGCACGTGTCTCAGCTTACCGTGAGCAGGGGTGCACAGTGGATGTAATGGGGCACGAGGAACGGCATGCAGTGCCACGCTGTACCATGCCTCGCTATGCCATGCCGTGCAATCTCACGCTTTACCACGGAAATTAAGGTGTAAAACAGTGCCCAGTTTCCAGAGGCCTGGACGTTTTTTAGATGTATGTGGCCCTTGCCCCCTACCAGCTTCCTCTGGCCCAGTCCGCAAGCCATTGGTCACTGGGTCACAGCCTTTCAAATCATGGCAATTAATAGACCCTACATTTGGAAGTAACAGCACGGATGGGTATGATGTTTGTGATCCCTGAGGGGAGCCGACGTTAGTTCATCGGAACCACTCCTCTTTGACTGGCATTCATGTATCGCATGGGGCTGGACACCAGGGTATGGCTTGGCCTTTACCCCAAGGCAATTGCTGTAAGCCCTTGACCTCTCAAGCCCATGATTCCACGCCCTTCAGCGGAAGGCCTAAAAACCAAGCACTTGGACACAAGCCCTTTGCTCCCTTCCTCTCCTGTGCCTTTGTGCAGATCGAACAGAGGATGGCCGCGAAGATCATGGAGGAGGAGGAGAAGCAAATGTTCCACGAAATGAATGAACAAGAGCGGCTCAAGTCTATTCAGAGGTGGGCCATGCTGAGGGGGGCGCTCAGGGGCGGCTACAAAAGGCCTGATTGGACTTAACCTGCTTCGGCCCACAGCCGGCGGCCAAAGCAACATGTTTGGCCACACTTGGGGCCTCTAGCGAGGGGCTGCAGTATAGCTAACATGTAGCTGAGTCACAGCAAGCGAACCCATGCGCATCAAGTTTAGGCAGCGGTGCAACATGCTGGGGGTGGCAGTCTGAGCCTTCATGTTTCTCCATTACTGGGGGGTCCGCCAGTATGGGCTGCACTGGGGATGTGCTTGGAAGCTGGCGAGAAGGTGCAGCCTTCAAGCTGCTGGCTGATGGAGGGGGGCGGTAGGGTCGGCAAGGTGGGGGGATGTGAAATGGCTGGTTGAGGCCGGGATGAGGGTCCAGGCTGGGGTGCAACAGAGGCAATGCACTTGCGCCTCCCTTAAGCCTTTATCGCTTAAGGGTATCTTATCAGTGAGAGACTGCTAGATTGACAGTGCTGGAATTGTCGTGATACCTATACTGCAGTATGTAGAAATGTACACGTGCCGAGTATTTTTCATATTCAACGTTGTCTAAGGGTGAGGCGATGAGGGATACGGAAAAAAAAAGTGATCGATTGTCCAGCCAGCCACGCAAGTTCTTAGTCACACAAACTGTGTTTTCATCGATTGCTAGGCCTGAAGCAGAGCATAAAAAGAAGCAATTCATTCAAACCCCAAAGAAGGCAATTCAAATCTATGGTTCTGGATGTCATGCATGCATGTGTCTTTTTGTCATGTATATTTTGTTACCTCCGTACCTTGTTTCGCCCGTGCTCTCCCCTGCTCACTCCCCCGCCCCTCTCCCTCTCAGGGGTCTGGATGACAAGCGAAAGGCGTTGGAGCTACGTGAGGACACGGTGAGGGTCTTGGACGAGCAGATCCGGGCCATCAACCTGCGGAAAGAGGAGAATGCGACAGCGCGGCAGCAGGAGATGGAGGGTGGGTCCGACAGGCGGAGTGAAGGGAAGGCGATATCAAACCTTTTTATCCAGGCATGGTACTCCTATCCTGTATTTCTGTTGAGTAACACCTGCCACATACATCACTTCTGACATGTCCATTCTTCCCTGAAACTCTGTAGAGTTGCAGGCGCTCTGGGGAGGCATGTCCCGTGAGGAAGCTGAGCAGGATGAGCTAGACAAGGAGCGCATGCGGGCGCTGGGGGCGGAGCTGCATGAGTTCAACAGAATCAAGAAGATTAATATGTCCGAGAAGGACCGCGTGGAGAGGTGGGTGGTAGTGTGGAGAGGTGGGATTCAGGTTGTTTGGGTTTAGTGTGAACATTTTTAGGTGGCCCGCATGAGGAGGTAGGTAAAGTGGGTTTTGTGGCCTGGTATGCGTCCCATGAACTTAAAATCAAACCTCTTTATGGCATCATGCAATTGTCATGTTCAGTCCACTTGCATGTACCGCACTGGACTTTTCCTTGGAGTCTCCTTCCCTTCAAATGTGAAGTGAATGATGCCCAAGCTTTCGTATTATTCTGTCCCTAGCTCCTTTGTGACCCACCAGTCCGTCTCAGTCTATGAGACCTCCCTTCATTCAACTTCAATGACGCTTTCAACTTACAGAAGTAGATGGCCTTTCAATTCACCGTGACTCCTCTACCTGAAACGGAGGACGGTGCCTTCAATAGCGGGCCCTGTTGCACTGGCTGTAGGCCACTCATGCTTAAATGTAGGCTCTCCTTAACCCAGTGGTGTGACCTCCTGGCGTCGGCCTACATGCTTCTATGTCTTTCACATCGGGGATGACTTGGATGAAGATAATGCCTGATTCCCCCCCCCCATTCCCCCCCCCTGGGACACATGTGAATGGACCCGGAACTTATCCCCTTGAGCCTATTCCCGTGTCGCAAGCAAAAAGCAACATTGGCATCGAGAGCTTCCTCCAACCACTCTAACCAACCTCCCTCCTACAGGGAGCTCGACCTGCGGATACTGCAAGAGGCGCTGGGGCGAGAGGCGGAGGACGAGAGGCGGGAGGCGGCAGCCAAGGCTAAGCGCATGGATGACATGCGGCATTACCGCGAGCAGCTGGCGGTGATGATGGCGCATGAGGCAGAGAACGACGCTGAGCGCGAGTCCTTGATCCAGGTCAGAAGGCAGAAATGGACCATGAAATTAGGAAAGCACCCATTGTAACGGGTTTTAGGAATCTTATAAGGCCTGTATACGGTAACCACGATTTTAATCGGCTGGGGGAATCTTAACGTGGGAGCGCACTGGCATATCTTTGATGGGCCAAAGTGACCACACGGGGCCTGTGCCAGCAAACCATTGCCCAGTGCATGATGTGAAACAATGTGCTTGCCATGTATTCCTTGTGAGTAAACCTATTATTCATTCTATCAAGATGCAGGCCTTGGGAGGGGTATTGAAGTCAAGAGGGAGTTGTAATACTAGTTTGTTATAAACTTAAAAATTCCGGTGTTGTCAGGCACATCAGAAGGGCGCAACGCTTTGGAATGTTTCCCACCACAACCCCTAAATGCGGAGCTGACTCCCCATGCCTTGCCCTGCCTCCAGACTGCATTTGCGGAGCAGCAAGCCAAGAGTGATGCCGAGATGGAGGTGCGTGCTGCGGCAAAGCGGGCGCTCATGGCGCAAGTGGACGCCATCCGCCAGGAGCAGATTGCACACAAGCAGCAGCAGCGGTGAGCCCATGTGGCCGGGGGGGCATGGTGGACAGGGAGGGGGATTGCAATGAGGGTGGCCAGGGCTCTGACCAACCGGGAGCCAGGGGAGAGGATACAGGCCCCAAAAGCTAACGCCGGCACCGGTACCACTTCCCCAAAAAGCTCCCCCACTCCGAAACCCGCTACCCCACGCAGTGGGGTGCGGGTTTCGGTGAACCTCAGCATGTCAGGGACTCTGGGTAACCGGTGAAGGTTGCTGGGCCAAGGGTTAAAACTTAAAAGAGATGAGGAGGGAGTTCAAAATAGCACAGCTTGTTGCTCTCTGCTACACAAAAAATGCTATAAATAGGTTTGCCTTCAGGTGTAAATAATCAAGCCTCCCATTCTGGCAGAATATAAAACGCGCTGGCTACCCAAAACACGTTATATTCCTCGCACCCACATGCAGTTTGCCCCTCCGCTCCTCGTGCCCCCAGGTGGACGATGTCCGCCAACAAGGCTATAAATGATATATCATGTCCCTCGCCCTCCATTCTTCCTTTTTGCTGAACCTCTTAAGATGTATCCAACCCTATGGCTGGGGATGCCTGGTGTAGCAAGCCCTATTGCTTTGGCCACCGGCTGAAGGCTGGCCATGATTTAATTCCCATTGGCCCTGTTAGTCCGGCGCGCACTAAACAAGCCCTGTCGCCCTCTCCCCGCCAGGCATTTGATGAACACCACCCGGGCTTCCGACTTGGCTGCGACAGCCGAAGCGGATGTCTTACTGGATACTGCCGCTGCCCGCAAGGCCACCGACCTGCGCAAACGTAACCTAATGGGGAAGCTCGAACTCCAAACACAGGTGAGAGACGCTCCGCCCTCCGCCCTGGACCCTTGACCCTTGGCTAATGGCTCTCAAACCTGAACCCATTACCCAGAAGGCCACAGCCCTCGCTCCACAACCTTAATGCATCAAACCTCAAGCCTTATCCTGAGCCCATCATCCCTCATCCCCTGCCCCGCTCTCCAAGCATAGTCTCATGAGCCCCACGGCTGTGAAAGCTTCTTTGCCGACTGGTGTCTGACTGGCTTTTTTCTTCCGTCCCTCAGATGGTGTCCAAGGCGCACATCCGCGCTGCCGAGGAGGACGAGAAGCTGCGGGACCTGGAGGTGGCCAAGGAGACGGAGGCAGAGTACATGGCCAAGGTGCAGACAACACTGTCCAAAAGCGACCCGCCGCAGTGGTATGGCCGCCAGAAAGTCAGCTGGTATTCGTAGTGCGATGCAATGCAGTGCGCGTATTAACAGAACTGTGGATTGGGGGATGAATTGTTTCGACATGTTCACTGCCTATTCATCGCAGCCACGCTGCAGCCCTAACGGAGGCGACTCAGAGAGGCAAGGGCGTTGTTTGTGTGGAAGACAGGGCACCGCACGGGTGATGTTGCATAAAGCCTGGTACCTTAACACCTGTGACTGAGGCATCTTCAAACCCTAGGGAGCCAAAGGTTTGCACCCAGAGATGCTTAATATTAGAGGACGTGTTTCCTTCTTTTGGCACGGTTTTCCTTGACCAGCTTCCCATTCCACCAACCCAGGACAGAAACGTGGGGGCTGCCGAAAGGAAGCCCCACAACTGGTCGGTACTGTCTTTGACTTCCTTTCATTTTGCCGAGTGTGGGTCCTTTGGTGTTGCTTCTGCTTTCGTCATTTAGTAGCTAGCAATGGATCTGGGCTTGTGGCTATCTCAGCGGCGACCCTTGTGGGATGGACCCAAAGGGGGTAAACTGGATTTTTATTTCCTGCTCGATTGCTTGCTTCAACCTTGCTTAGACAGCTCCCAAAAGGCCATTTCCCACCCGCCTTGTTATGGCAGTGGAGCGGTAAACTATCTGAGCCATGGACTCAAGAGCCTGGGCAACAGTGTGTAGCTGAATAGCCGCATGAAACAAGGGAGCGTGTGTCATGCGCTGGCCGCCCCTACTTCAGTGTTTGTAGACTACCTCAGCGACTCAAGGTACTAGGTGTGCCGCCATCATCAGATGACGAGAAATTGTCAGATGTGGGTGACCGCAGTGTGGGATGGTTCAGCACTGGCTCTATCCCACAAGCACAAGGCTGAGTCGCAGTTTAGCTCACTGGTCTGGCTCGGGAGTCGGGAGGTGTTTGATGTTGCGGTCACTGATCCGCATTCTACTGAAGAAGCCAGCCAGTAATCGCACCAACACCAGCTCCAGACCCTGGGAGGGCGCCCACATGGTCCAGCCTCTACTGAGCAGGGCCCAGGGGTGTCGCGTCATTGGAGGGCGAGCAGAGGGAAGTAACACACTAGTGTTTCGTATTCTAATCCAACGTTCCGGGCCTGGCTGTGTGCCTCCACAAAGAAATTCGGATGGTTCCCTCTTACAAAGTCTTTATATACGGTAGTACATGGATACATCTGAATCTCAATACAGATTGTACGGTCTCAGGTAGTGAAGCAGTAGGAAAACTACACAAGGTGCCATGGGAAGCATCCCGGGATGCATACATCAGCGATGCGATCAGGGGCATGGTCAGCGTTTCATATGCTTTGAATTCATGCATCCAACTCCAGAGCCAGCAGCCTAGAACCACTGGCTCTCGAGTGAGTTGGGCTTTGGAACGCTCCAAATGCATAAGGGATAGTAGCGGCTGTGATACGTTCCACAGGCCTGAACACCGGCAAGGTGTAGGAAGCAGGCTGAGACTGCGAGGCAGCAGCAGCTTAGAACAAGTGGCGCACTGCGGCATGAGCGGTCCTCTTCACCGAGAGAGCTATTTCTTACAAACAAAACTCAAAAAGAGTTTCCCAGCGAATCCAAATTGTAAAAAAACAAACATGTTAACCTTCAAAATTCAAGGTAAGTCAAGGCCAGGACATGGTACCAAACGTACTGGATAGTAGCAGTGTTTATTTTGGCACGCTTCAGCTACAATGCAGCTACATCACGGCTCACGGCCGTGGGGGCCTGGGGCAGTAAGTCCTGCTGCCCATGCCACCGGCCATAGGTCGGTCAAGAATTGGTCCCAATTAGCCCAGTGGTGGCTGCCCGGCGGTCCCCTACGGGTGGTCTGGTGTCCACTTAAAGAAACACTGGATAGTGGAATTATATTTGAGGTTGATGGTCCATACCTTGTAACTGTTTCTTGAGCCATCCCAGCTGTCCGATGAAGGTGAGCCCGTAGATGCTGCCCCTGCACAACACCCCAATCCTGAACATCCCCGATCCATCAAACCCAACAATTCCTTTATTCTTCATACGCTGCTCCTCCTCATTTGCCGGTGATGCGGAAGTCCTCAATCTGGATCTCCTTGCCTACATTGCTGTAATCCCCTGCAAAGCGACGCTGCCTGAACTCCCCCCACACAATCGGTCGGTACAACCCACTCATCCCCACCGCCCCTTCCCCTTCCGCAACAGTCAAGATGGGCGCTACCACTGCTGAGTAGTCCGGGTTGTAGAAGAAGGGCGCAGAGCAGCGCGCCACATTCTTCATCGCGCGCACGCGGTGCTCAGGCGCCTTGAACCGCCCGTTGCTCCACACCGTTAGCATATCACCTGGGAGCCGGTTAACAGGGTCCAGGGGGTCAGCATGAGGCCTACATCAGGCCATGAGAGGCTGCAAACTCTAGCATCCTGAGTCACAGTCTGATGGTCACAGTGCAGCTCCTGGACCTCTGCGCGGCGTAGCAAGGATCAAGGAGGGTCTATTCAAGTTGAAGTAGCCGCCAGGGAGACATGAACGGGGTCACAAGCGTTGTGCCAAAATGCAGGGTTTCTTTCCTTAGCTCGGCTACTGCTCAGCTTCAGTTCAGCCGCCTCAAGGCCTTCGGAACCCACATACTCCACCAGCCCTGCTGCTTGAGCCATAGCCAAAGGCCAGTCAAGAGTTGACCCCAATTGGCGACTTTGCTGCAGACTGCCAAGAAAAACTGTCATTACGGCAGCGAGGACCCCATGACAACATCAGATGGTGAATACAAATAAGCATCTGCTATTCAGTTGCAACTGCACAACAGAAGTATGTTGGACCAGGAAAAACAAATGCGATGAAACTGAGACGCTCAGCAAACTTCCTGTCCCGGTATTCCGACACAAGAAGAAAGTCCAGAAACCAGAAAGTGTCAAAAGATGGCAGTGCTTGTAGCGCTGCGGAGGTGCATCCAGTTCGAATCCTCAGATGAGTCTGTGGCCCCAAGTGCACTGCACCCTTCACTCTCAAGCCCCACGTGTGGCACAGCACAGTATGGGTGATTATCGCCTGCAAGGCTTCAGGAATGCACCTGATTGTACGAGAGGGCTTGGCAGAAAAATTATATTAAGGTGCAAAAAAGTGAGATAAACAGGAAAATCTGGGGAGAAACCCTTGTTTCGTTCTGCTCGCCTGCATTGATCTTGAGTTCACCGGGAACAAGATCCACTGGAGGCCAGAACCCATTTTTGCCGGAGAATGGGTTGAAGATAATCCCAGGATTCAGTGCTTCTGTCGTTGTCAGGGGTGCGTCAAGTGCTGCTGTAAGGCCCCTGCTCTGATTGCCAGTTCGCCGGGTACTGACCCGGGTCCAGGCCCCGCCCCTGTTGTCCTCCATGCAGCCTTATGTAAGGGCATCTTGTCCTTCCCCGCTTACCTGTGTTGATTGTGAGTGCGCCAGGGATTGGGTTAACCGGGGTCCAGGCGCCGTCCCCATTGTCCTGCCTGCTGCCGCTGTACACCTCCAGGGCTGCAGTCGCGTCCTGCATGATAATGGTCAACCCTCCTGTAATGGCAGGGACGTGAGTGGAGGTGGGGGAGGGCAGCTGGTTTGAAGCAGAGTGGAGGATGCAATGGGGGGGGGGGACATCATCCAGGGCGGCAATCATATCCTGCATATTGATGGTCAACCCTCCTTGAGGTGCAAGGAGATGGATGTGTCCACAGGGCATAAGGATGATTAAAGCTTCTCGGATATTCAAGGAGAGCATCGAGGTGGCTGATCATGGCATCCAGGCCTCTTTCAGGCGTTGGTAACAGTATCATACACACTAAACACGGCCTGGTCCTTTCTCACGGGGCTGCTGGGTGACTGTGCTGCTGCTGCCACAACAGAGCCTCGCACCTGCATCCATATCTGCAAAAAACAGCCCCCTATGCCCTCAGCCCTGCCCAGGTGGCGCCTCCTGCTCCTATCCCAACCACAGCTCTCACCCGCATCTGTATGCCGCGATACCCCCAGGCGTTTGCCCCCCCCCGGTAGCGCCTCCTGCTCCTCCTCCACCGGGTAGTAGTTGTACCTCAGGAATGAAGAGTGCTTCTGGAAACATGCCTAGGAGGTGAGGACAGTGGCAGGGGAGGGGAAGGAGGACTTGGGCAGGGGGGGAGGGTCGACTTCATATGTGGCTGGGTGTCACAAGGTAATGCCTTGCACGGGCAGTGAGGGACACCAAGGTCAAACTAAGGCTGTGTAGAATACTGGGCAATGAACTCGATATCTATGTGTGACTGAGGATCAGTAACTGATGATCAGGACTACTGTCATCCCTTCATGGGGAGCAGGGGGGTCTGGAAGTTGGGAACACATAAAACCTCCTTTAATTTTGTGTAGTCCAACCAGTCTTAATTCTCTCTTGTTGTCTTTCCCATTTTGTCAATTGTTTTCAAGGTTTGTATCGGCTCTAGTTCATTTTTCTGCTAGCACTTGCAGGCCCTGATATAACCCGGCCACTGATGGGTAATTCAACGCCGTTACGGCAGCAACATACACTTTGTACCCATTTTGGACACTACATTTGTGAAGGTGATTAACTTGCATGCTAAGGTCCACCTTGCATCCGGCCCTCTATCAGCCACACGCACCAGGATGGTCTCCTTAGCTCCCGGCTGCTTCCAGGAATCAGCAATGGCTCCTACTAGCAGCGCCGATAGGGCCTCACAGGCCTTGAAGTAACGCTCGGCTGTACTGCGGAACGCTGGCAGAGAAGCCTCAGAGGGCCACTGGTTGTAACTGCGAGCACGCAGCATTTCATTTCAATTTAATTATTTCGTTCAGTATCTCGCCACTGTGCCGCGGAATGCCAGCAGAGAAGCCAGGCAAGGTCACTGCTTTACACAAGGGCAAGCATAATTCATGTTACATGTTCTGTGTGACGCTCTCTGCTGTTCTGTTAACATAGGTCACATTCTTACGAGGCACTGGAGTAATTTATGAACATGCGTGTTGCACTGCTTCTCAAAGGACTTCTCCACCATCCTGCAGGGCACAGATATGCACAGCATCGAGGACCCAAAGTTTAACCAGCATGCAAACATCATTTTTAAGAACAATGTGTTTGCTCAATACAAACGTTTTGCATGTCACCCGGGTCCAAGGGCTGGGGATTCAGGTCTTCACCCTGACGGCATGCAGGCCCCACCACTTGCCATGCAACAAAGCATGCACCAGTCACTTGGGCCAGCTACCCAACCGGTCACACTTGTCACACTTCATCACCCACCCATCTAGGACGTGATTGTCTGGATGCTCTTCAGGGAGGTCCGGGTGTCTTGCCAGTCCCCCCACATCGAAGATCTGCTTCACGTCCCGCTGCTGCTTGGTGAGCTCGTTGTCAGCATAGCCGCGGCTGTTGGTGGCAGTACGCCGGACTGACTCTCGCACCTAGCAGGCAAGGAGTAACGATATATTGGTCCAGTGTTCAGGTTTTAGCATGAAACCCAGGTTCCAGCATCAAACCCACGAACCTCCAGGTCCTCAATAGCCAGCAGCATGTTCAATCCCTGTTATGTCAGCCAGCTTGACCTAAACTTAATCTGCATCACTGCCTACAGTCAGGACGGAAAGTAGAATAAGCCCTGTTGCTAGGGTCACAGGCCATAGGCCGGTCCGTCTTAGGTCTCCATCTGCCCAGTGGTGGCCGACCGGCAGCCACATAAAAGTGGTCCATTGCCTCCTAGAAACAACATTGCCCCCCACACCATTGCCACCCAGCGCCCTGGGGCCTCGGCCCTGCTGCCTCCCTGGCCCCTGCCCTGCCTGTTGCTACCCAGCAACCCGTGTCCTGCCGACCTGCGTGTTCCTGCCCTGCACCCCACCCTGTGCTCACATTTGCATCCGATTTCTGGAAGAATTCTTGCATCTGTTGCAAGACCTCCTCTTGCAGCTGTTGCGACACGCCATGCGAGGTGACGTGAAAAAAGCCCCAGGTCTCACAGGCAGAACCAATCTGACGCAACACCTGCGAAAAGGCAAAGGCGAAAAAGCCCAGTGTCACGAACAAACAAGCCCTGGAACGCACATACACATGCATACATATAATCATTATAGACTGTGCTCCACACATCCTCCACCCTTACAATGCCTTGCATGACATTGCGAAGCCTGAACCCTTTACCTGGACATTTGCAATGCCGAAAAGTATGAACTCAAATGTAAGTCTCAACCCACCTCATCTCGTTCCGCATCTGAGTGCTGCTCTGCATTCACCAGTGGTCCGATGTCAACAACTGGAGGGGCCAGAGAAGGGCTCCCCACGTGCGCTGTTCCCACCGCCGTCGCCTCAGTAGCAGTGAAGTCAGCGGAAGCCGAGACTGATTGCGGCGGCGCTGCCATTTTCTCAGCACCTGCAGCAGAAAAAACGACTGTTCAGGTACACATCTGAGCAGTTCATAGCCTCCGATGTGCTGACCTCAGGCGCAATGATGCCGGCATAAGAAATGCATGCTGCTTGCTGAGGTGCATTCCCAGTAGGCCACCACGGCCGGACGCTTTTAGCGCCCAAACAGAAGTGAGGCTGAGGCAACACATAGGCTGGATACAAGGCGATTCGAGTAGGCATGGCTGTTTCATCGCGGGCTTGCGGTCCATGCGTTGTGATGATGCAGCCATGCGCATGGCGGCGTCTGCTGCTCTTGAAGCTGTGTCTAACGCGCAATGCAACCCCTTTGTCCCAAACGGGTCCTCTGTATGTGGAAGTAGGTATTGGATTCTTAACATGTTCCAGATACTTGATACAGATTTCACAAATGCTTCGAAAGTTCGGATGTGGCCAAACTTCTGTTGTAGCGACGACAGCCGGTACGGATCCATACAGCAGCCGTTGTCGCTTTTGAGTGGTCTTGTTAAAGGCAATGATCTATCGGCTGGACTGCTCATGTCTGGCCTTCACACCCGTGCGGTATGCACAGCCGGGCTTGTCGACATGGCTTACATGGGTGGCAATGTGGCGTGCACGGTCGACGAGTCGAATGCCTCAAGTTGAGGGTATGGCCAGAACCACACGCACATGTATTCCAAGTTTTGATCGCACCTACCTTCTGGACGGATCTTGGGATGGTTCGCAGCTACCGGTAGCTCCTGTAGACTTTGGGTAATGATTGGGGGTTGAGGCTGTAATGCAATGATAGAGTATTCGCTCGGGTATCGACTTATCAGACCAATTATAGTTCCATAGGATCATGCACGCCCTGGTGCAACCCTCGTGCGTGACATCAGGGTTACGGCCAAGACCCAAGTCTCTGGTTGTAAACCTCACGTGCTGTACCAACCGCCAGCTGCAGTGGCTGTGAGCCAGGAACTCTGGTGATCCAGATCCCGGCCGTAATCCCGGCCGTAATCCTGGCCAGGTGCACCCTGTCATGCTGTGAGCTTCCAAGCTCTGGTCCGCATTCTGTACTAAGCCCGCTAGAAAGTGTGTCCATCCCGCATATCCCCAGTTCAAGAAATTGGAAATTCGCGTTCCCATATATATGAGATGAAGTTCAGCAAGCAAGGGGGTGCAACGCCCAGGGAACTTGGCCTGGTACTAGTAGTCGATGCTGGCGTTCCATCCTCCTCCGTTTATGGCTGTTAGTCACCTGTACCAGCTATGCAAGCACTCCCGGGAAGTTCTAGTTGGGCCAGATGACTGAGGGCTGCGCCGTTGAGGCATTGTGCAAGCAACCGAGACGGCTGGTCTTCAAGCCTCCTTACTCAGGCTGGCTGGCCAGGCTGAAGAAACCTAGGGTGGCCATGTTGAAAACTAGAGAGAGGTCGCTGCGCCCCCCCTAGAACGCAAGGCAGAACACCCAGATCACTCCAGAATCGTTATGGAGGGGCGGGGCCGTGTCCGGTGTCTCAGAAGGACCAGTGATGGCGAACGTCAGAACGTGCTGAAGCAAGCCCGAGAACTAAATGATTCCGTTCAGAGCGTCGGCACACTTACAACTGTGCGTTCACACTTCACTTTCTTCGGAACGTTTTGGCCATTCTGAACGTTCTGGCCGTTCTGATTATCCCCTTCCCTGGACAACTCACCGTTCTAGCCGTTCTAACCGTTCTAGCCGTTCTGGCCGTTCTGCACCCTTATGACAACTCCTTCCCTTGACACCTCGCCTTTCTAACCATTTTGACCGTCCTGGCCGTTTTGTCGACCCCTCACGCCCCGCCGTCCTTTCTGTTCCGGCCGTTATGGCCGTTCTAACCGCTCTACACGTTCTGGTCGTTTTAGCTCTCCTCCCCTCTGAACCTAGTACTTGTTCCAACCGATCCGGCCATACTGGCCATTCTGACCATTCTGGCAACCCAACCGAGGGTTTAGGGTTAAGTTATTTCAGAGTTAAGGGTTAGAGTTATAGCCATTCTGGCGACCCAAAGGAGGGTTTAGGGTAAGGGTTTAGGGAATAGGGTGTAGGGTTAATGGATCCTTTCCCGGGGTTTGGGGGGCGGCAGACCCCTTATTAGATTTCTTTGGCAAGGGTGTGCGGGGGGCGACATGCCCCTCGATTAGTTTTCTTTGGCGAGGGGGTCAGGGGGCTGCCGGCCCCCCGATTAGTTTTCTTTGGCGGGGGGGTCGGGGAGCAGCAGGCCCCCCGATTAGTTTTCTCTAGCGTGGGATTTGGGGGGGGCACGCCCCTGGTTACTATTTTTTGGCGGGGGTTGCGGGGGGTGGCAAGGCCCCCGATCAGTTTTCTTTGGTGGGAGGTCGGGGGGCGGCAAGCCCCCTGATTAGTTTTCTTTGGCAGGGAGGTGGGGGGTCGGCACGCTACCGGATTACTTTTCTTTGGCTGAGGGGTGTGGGGGCGGCAAGCCCCCCGATTAGTTTTCTTTGGCAGGGAGGTGGGGGGGTCGGCACGCTACCGGATTACTTTTCTTTGGCTGAGGGGTGTGGGGGCGGCACGCCCCCGATTAGTTTTCTTTTGCAGGGGGGTTCAAGAACAGTTAGGATGGCTAAACAGCTTCATGGCGTAGGCCTTACATTTCGTACGGCCATAACGTTCTGACCGACCGGTTAGAACGGCGAGATAGCCAACTTCGAAAGACCAGAACGGTCAGAACGATCATTGGCATCGTTCTGGCGTTTTGAAGTCCTCCCCCTTTAAATCCACCCGTCCGTCCCTGAGGGTAGAATCTGTCTTTTAAATCACCCGTGGAGATTCTGCGCCTAGCGGGAATTGAACCGGGTACCACGTCCCATACCGTGGTGCTCACCCAAGGGCATAGCGGTTGGGAGGCCACTTCCGTCCGGCATGACCGGTAGAAGCCGATTCCAAGAACCGACCTCTGGCTCTGAAACCATTGTTGCGTTGTGCCACTCGAGGGGCAGTGATCGCGCCACTCGGATAAAAAGATCTACATGTATGCGAGACATGCCAGCGGGTATTTATCCCCGTGCGTGTACGCTACAAGGTTTGACTGAGAAAAGAGCGTTCTAGCAAACAATACCCTATACCGTAGAACCACTTAGACTCCGCGCACGCCCACCCAAAAAAAATGATTTTATTTTTTGTCGCGCAGCTAAAAAGAATTTAAAAACGGTCGCGCAGCGACAAAATTTAAATTCAATTTATCGCCGCGCAGCACACAATTTAATTTAACATCGCGCATCACTGAGAATAATTTAAATTTCCGTCCGCGCAGCACTTTTAGCTTGTACAGTAAAACTCAGTTAAAACCTCGTTCGATGATTGCAAGGATTGTACACGGTCAGCATTTGTCAGCATAGTCGTCATCCTCCTCCGCCGGTTCCTGGCCTCAGGAAACGTGTGGCTGTTGGGACCCCAAAACGACAGCAGTCGTCAGCACCCGTCTCTGCCTCCAGGATCGAGCCTCGCTACGGGGACTGGCGTAAGGATCAGTCGACGGATGTCAAATCAAACAGTCGCGCGAGCGCGCGTTTTTTGACATTTGCTGTTTTTAATTCATACCGCGCACCCCCAAAATAGTTGTTTGGGCACCTGACTGACGCTTCGAGCAGCGGCGATTTTTGAATTAATATTAGCGCGCAGCCATGTCCGCGCACCCCAATAATTATTTAATTACTAGCGGAGTCAAAGTGGTTCTACGGTAAGTATGTATTGGGGTTAACGCTAAAGTTAAAGGGGGGCCACGGCGGGCTCTCAGACTGGCGGATTGGTCGGAAGCTAGGAGGCGAACTGACAGTAAAAGACAGGGTTACATGACAGAGTTATAGCTTACCGGGTGATATTGTTTGATTGATAAGCTGATTGGGTTCAGAGTTAAAGGCTAAGAGGTTCAGGCCTTCAGAATTCAGGTTTTACATTGATGGATCGATTCATTGATATTTGATGATCAACATCTCGATCAACATATCGGTTGATTGATTGAATTAATGGATGTTACTTGATAGAGGATCAGAGGCAAGCTCCATGATTGTGATTAGGAACATGCCGAATGGTTGATCAGAGCATGAGATACATGCTCAATGTTGTGGAGCGGTGTAGACTGTAGAGTACAAGGCAATGATAGATTCATGGCATGTGCATGAGGGCAGCAAGCCTTGGAGGGAAGGGGGCGCTCCGTCGCATGCCATGTAGACCTCCATAGGCGAGGCAGCGTGCCTTGCCACACATGGGGCCTCTGGCCGGAGACCGGAGTGTAGCTGTAGAGCAACTTACGTTTCACGTCAAAATCCATGTTCAAGGGACACTTGCCCCTTACCCTGGCCTCGTATGCACCGAAATAGGCGCGAGCGGGGTTGCGGCTTTCAGTGGGATCAAGGTGCGCACATAATGCGGCATCGGCATCAGCCACGGCATTGGCTAGGGCACGACGGCCAATGTGCATGGTCCCAGGTGGTTCATACTTGGTGGCAACTCATCATGCAAACTTGTCCCTTCCAAATAGCCCCAATCTCACATGCGTCTCCTCCAGTCGCAACTGCAGCCCCTGCCACCGCCGCCGCAACACCATACACGTCAGGAAACAATGAAGTCTAGCAAGGTGGGTTTGGCACATTCCCCTAGCGGCGAGAGCAAGAGCGGCGAGAGCACGAGAGCGACTTGCGAGAGAGCATTTATGGCCGAAGGGAGCTGCGCTTGACGCGGCTCTGGAGGTTCGTGCACTCTGGCCTCGAGGGGCACAGGGGTCCTAAATGCGGAGGGATGAGGTAAGTAGCGTAACGTGCGGTGAAAATGATAGAACGATGGAAAGCTTCATTCACTGGCTTTCCAACGCGCGATCACGCACCATGCGCGGTGTGTAAGAGGCAGGTTGCAGGCAGCCAGGCAAGGCTGAGGAGTTGCCGGGTAGATGCCTTCGCTAGTTAGCACATGCACATGTGTGGGCATGGCGGGCAAGATGGGTGGCCAAATTGGCTCACATACGGTGTGCCACGGGGATGGGCGGGTAGGAGGGTGGACAGGAGGCAGGAAGGTGCTCCATGGCGGGGCATAGGGAGGGGGCTTCATAGCATTGCATGTTGACACCATGGACTAATAGGATGTCTGGGTGGAGGCGTGACAATGTGTCGGGGTGGACATAAAAGATACAGTAAGGTTCATCGCGAGGCTCGTTGCAGCTGGCTGCCATGGGGGGGGCTGAAACTTAGTCCAAGTCGGGTGGGCTTAAGATTATTTGCACGCCACGTTCGCGCGCCAGGTAGACTCTTGGATCGCCAACGTGGCGACCATCGACTGTTAACATTTTGCGCGTGTTGCGCTTGAACCGGTAAGATATGTGGTGAGCGTGAGATCACTCCCGCCCTCTGCAAGATAACCTACACTCCTACAGGGCGTCCCGCCAGAGGCCGCCACCCGACGCTATTAATAGCCCGGTGATGGAGGATCCGATACTATTTCTTACCTTACAAATATTATGTCAGACCAATCAATGAGTGAGGCAAACAGCGGACCTAGCATGTGGCGTACTTCTGATCAGCAGCCCCCACCAAGTGCCCATGTGCCTACTGCTGCCCAACTGCATCCCTGGCTGGGTGCTGGGCCTGCTCTCCTGATGCACACATCGTCCCTGAATTCTCTGTCCTAAAACCTTGACCCTGAACACCCTATTTTCCATAGCAGAGCATGCTGTGAAATCGCATGCCGAGTTGGCGGGCTTGCCTGCTGGTAGCGACAGCCTGCTCAGCCAGGTGCGGGATTGTATGTGTGTAACTTGAAGCCTTCATGCTTTAAATGCTACGCGCTTTGTTGCTTGCAAGTTTTGAAGGCTGGAGGATATGAAGCCTACTGGCTTTGAGGTCCCCCTGCCCCATATGCCACTCCACCCTTGCTGGCAGTTGGAACGCGTGGAAGCTTTGAAGGCTGGAATGTTACAACTTTGAATTGAACAGAAGGGATAGCGCCATGCTGCTCGTGGCTGTGTGAGGATACTGCTCACCAAAGTTCTTACAATCAGTGCTGTGCAATTGCACCATAATTCAGAAATGGTGTTGGCAATTACGGTCACTTCCTGGTAAAAGTAGCTGATTTTGCCTTGAAATTATGGTGACAGAAACTCGGTTACGTAATTCAACCACCGTAAGGCCCATAATTGGCCCAGCAGTGCTTGCAATCCACCCACGCTGCTTTGCCCCCCTGCGTACATCAATATGGAATACGAGGAACCTCATAAGGACGGAACATGTTAAGGCTCAACGATGTTGCCTTCCCTTGAGCTCCCTCCCCTCCCCCCAACCCTTCCTATTTCCCCTGGACCCCGCTGACAGTTGGAAAACGTGGAGAGCATGGGGCCTCTAAACCAGGGGGATTTCTTCATCCTCCCGGGGAATATGGGTGAGCCCTCAAACCTATGATATTTGATCTTCAATGTGGTGATATTACACTGAATCTCTGATAGGAAGCGAGGGTGGGGAGGTCAGGGAGGGGGTATGAGATGGCCCTACCAAAACTAATAATCTTGAGACAGGGTTTCCCCTATGGACTTTGGGAAATCTTTGGGGAACTCAGTCTCGATCTCAGTTAAAACGAATGTGCAGGAATCTTTGCATGTGATTTAAAAAAACTTACCGGCACTTGAAATGAACTCCCCTACTTCATGGATCTCCAGATGACGAAGTTGGCCACCTGTTCTCCAATGTGGGCAATATTGGAATTCATATGAGCTACTCACGCCCTATGTGGCAGCCTGTCTGAGAAATCACTGCGCGGCGGCTGGTGCCCTAACTTCTACTGCCCTGGGTTCTTACTGAGTTGTACCCAAAGGTTGAGAGATCGAACCCGCCACACGATCTTCTCTTTCCCCCTGTCAATATCGCCAGGTTCCATGTTCATGCCCCCCCTACATAGCAGGGTGGCATGGCTGCACCATGGTCCTGGCTGTGCATGGTAGCTGGAATTGACTCGTCCTACCCTACCAGCCCCACGCGGCCGAGCGTTCAGCAGGGCCCAGCGGGTATGCAGCGTAATAACCTGAGTTGTGCCTGAGTGAGGCTGGAGGACCCAGAGTCCCCAACAAGGGCCTTGGGTAGCTACCTTGGCAGTGGCCTGGCGGCGGGAGACTGCCAATCCGGTATAATGTTTTTTTTATGGCATCCAGCCCCCCTAAATTAACCTTTAACGGCCTTCACCAACAGGCCCAGGCATGAGTGAATGCCCTGTTGGTGTCTTAATGTGTTTTCAAGATCTAGCGCCGCTAAGTAGTAGCGTTGCACTGACTCGAGGCTGTGCTGGCCCCTGTGGCCCCACAGTTCACACTACTTTGCTAAAAGGGGTCGTCGAGAAGTGGCAAAGATCCACGTGCCATATTTGGCTATTTATGCTCGCGAATGTCAGGTTGGATGTTGGTTGCTTTTCCTGGGGGATCACCGTTTTCCCAGTTACTGACCCAGTTCATTAATTTAGTGCTCAACAGTTTGTGGGTACCAGGGTGGGCACCTATCCCATGTGAAGATTGTAATACTCTGCTGGACTGTAAAAACTGCATACGGTACATGACCCACCAGATCAGCATACTCCCTCCTCACAACACCGGTAGTCATCGTTAATCTGATAATATCATTCCACCTTAGATGCCACATAACTGAAACGATTCGCAACACTCTATGATCTTCGGTCAAGTTGTCACTACTCAATTTTACAGTCCATATGGCGCGAATACCTACGGGACCTATGATCAATATATGTAATACCCTCCCAACCCAACCCAACCCAACAAGACATTTTTCTTAAGGAACAATCTGCAGGCTTTCACTTCAGACCGCGTAGACTCTACACTTGGGTCAAAAACACATACTATAATGCACGCCTTTCAATGAAGAGAAATGTAAATCACGAGCGATCATAGAAACGAGGAAGAGTGTAGAACCCATGGGCAAGCAGTGGACTGCTTTGAATCCTTGAACCACCTGCTGAGATCAAACCCTTATCTGCACACATTAACGAAGGTCGTGGCCTTGCTGCATTGTCACGTGCACTCCCACGCCCCCCAAAGGCTAGGCTAAGTACATTTTTCTTTCCCCCACTATTTTGCCTGTTCACCCCCGCTTCGCGAGTGTATGCTGAGCGCCTCGCAATGTGTTGTTGAGCAGCATAGCGATGGTCATAGGGCCAACACCTGCGAGGCGTGGGAGCGGGTAAGACCTTGAGGCAGGAGAAGTGGGTAGGGGTTCTGAGTCAGGGACTGGGCAGGTCTGTCGTCATGCACCCGGGGTAAACACTGGGTGCACAGCCCTGGCCGACACAGTTGAGGGGGGTACTGAAATTGTATCATCTGCCCCTAGGTGCCCGTCACTCACGACCCAGCACCAGCGTGATGTACAAAACCATAACAGCCACCTCATAAATCAAGGTGAGCACTTTTACCACAGTTAGCCCCCAAGCTTCTGTCACCCATAGACCGGCCCTCGTGATCTGTTCATATGCACGATGCCCAGGCCGCCACATCATAAATCAAGAACAGCCACACTTGTTTTTGACCCACATTTGCATGAGGTGGCCGTCACTCACCGCCTGGGACTGGGGTGATGTACGCTGCCTTGGCCGCCACCTCGTCGTACTTGACGTCCCCGACCAGCCTGTAGCCCTTCTTGGCCGTGGGGTCGTCCACTGCGTTGATGCCCACATCAATGACCGCTGCACCTTGCTTGATCCACTCCCCAGTTACCATCTCTGCCTTACCGCACGCAGCAATCACAATGTCGGCCTCTGCAGGGGAGGTGCGCAAGCGGGGCATCAGGGAATCAGCTCTGAATAATTGGCACTGCAGACCAGCAAACCACACAAACGCGGGTATCCCCACCCCAGTGCCCACGCCTCTCCACACCCACTCAAAACTCCCTTGTGCCTCCACCCCACTAATTGACTATTCGATATCTGTTTAATAAAAAACCAACATCAAATATGCACCGCAAGCAGACAAGGCATGTCCACTCGCCACACATCTTAACTTAACATACCTGCACAGATCTTGGCGGCGTCGGGTGTCCGTGAGTGCACGACCGTGACGGTCGCATCGCGATTTTGTAGCAGCAGGGACATCGGCAAGCCCACAATGTTGGAGCGGCCCACCACTACGGCGCGCTTGCCTGCCAGGTGTTAGGGGATAAGGGTTTTAAGATCTAAGGTTCAGGGATGAGGGTTACATATCCAGGTTTCAGGGATGAGGGTTCCAGGACTAAGGATCCAGATCCTGGGTTCAGGGATGAGGGTTATGGATGCGCTAGCCTGTCAGGGGTTAGGGGTGAGGGTTTCAGACATAATCAGACATAATTCAGACATAAGATTTAGGGGTCAGGGATGAGGGTGAGAGGACTTGCCTGCCAGGGTTCGGGATGAGGGATTGTGATCCAAGGTTCGTGCCCCATCAGGCTATTTCTGGTCCAGGGATATTCATACCTCCACAAGGCACTGTTCAATGACCAATACAAACTTCACCCTGTCCTCCACGTCCATGTCCATTCATGGATGCTGTAATGGTCCAGCAGCTCGATGAAGCTCTGGGGGGAAATTGCCCCCCCCCCTTCACCCAATCCCCCATGTCACCCTCCACCCGGTCCTGCACATCTGTTCATCTTACCTGCGATGGGGATATTGTGACGCTCAAGCAGCTCGATGCAGCCCTGGAAATGGGAGGTTACAAAATTATGAGAGAATACTGTAATGAACGACTGCATATACAGATTAAGCAAGCCTCACAGAAAAGGAAAGCGGTATGATATTGCGTTGTTTGAAGAAAACCGGGAATTTATTCCCCAAGGAGAACGAACAGGCAGATAACCAGCCTGCCTCTTGCTGATGGAGCCATCCACACTGACAGGATGTCATGACCCCGAAGGCCATTCACACTTCAGGTATCACAAGCCCTCTTCTGAACACAGGACAAGCAACTGTGTTCAGCCACATGCACACACCAGTGCACACTGGACCATAAGCAATGAACAAACATACCGTAGATTGGAATTGCCTTCCCTCGTGCGTGAATTAACAACTTATTTTGAATGCCGCCATCAGGGCAGACACTCCACCAAAACTTTGATCTCTTGACTCAACACTGCTGACAACAAACGACAGTCGACAACTACTATGTCTATACATCCCTCACCCACATAACCTTACTTGTCAGGGAAGGAACAGCACGTGTACAGCACACACATACCAGTACTCAAATTGCGCCCCGCTAAGTGGAAACATGGGTACATGTAGTGCTTAGTCAGGTCAAATCCATCTATTCGAGTTGTATGTTTTGCTGAACACTGAGTCATCAGTATCATGACCCTGTTTGACTCATACCGGTACAGAGGATCCCTTACAGTGAACACACACCCAAACACCTACTAGGGTGTACAACAAAATTAGAGGGTCACTCGGGCAGCGCAAGGCAGCCCTCCCCACCTGAGGAGTGCAAGGCACAAACAGAGGCTCCCTGCCACGCATGGCCAGGCACCCAATGTTTGCCGGGTGGAATCCGTCCACATCCTTCTCAAGGCTGATGGCCTCCAGGATTCTCCGCTCATTGATGTGCTTGGGCAGGGGCAGCTGAACCAGGATGCCATGCACTGAGGGGTCGGCATTGTAGGCCTCCACCACCTGAAGAGGAGCAAAAACAGCCATGGGTGAGAGGGGTCTGTATCGAAAGCCTTTACAACCTTCCAACTATAATGTGTCATGGGTGGCGTTGTAGGCTTCTATCTATTTGCAGCTCTGCGCATTAGGTGGGAGGGGGTGTTGTTCAAGGACCCTACGTTTCAGTAGGTTTGATTCCTACCTGTCACTGCTTATAGCTTGTATGCCGGAATAGCAATGCCTGTAGCCCCATGCAAAAACAAATGCATCCCCAGATGGGATGGCCTCGCTCACCTTGAGCACCATGTCTTCTGACGCATCCTCCAACAGGTCTGTTCCATACGATTCAAACCCGACCTCAGCGCATCCCTTCTTCTTGCTGGACACGTAGGCCTGGCTATCCTTTCGCTCCCCCACCAGGACGACAGCTGCATGGGGCAGGTGTTACATGTGCCAGGGGTTCAATGGGATAGGGATTGCATGGAGAAGGTCTTGCATGGTAGGGTGTGGAGGAGCAAGGCTTTGCACAGTGTGCCATGGGATGATTGACACAGCTCGTGTTGGACCGCATGGGATGGCATGGCCCTGCATGGGCTGCATAACATGGCACTGCTCAGAGGTAGCATGGCTCTTTTAAGGCTGCAAGGGGCTGAGTGTTGATCTATTAGTCATAAGTATGAGGTAGTGATGTTGGACTAGGTACATGGCCCAACTTGTTCCTAACATGGTCGGACAGCCCCACCTGGCAGGAGGCCCTCTTGCTCTGAAACACCAGGTTCAGAGTCAAGATGCTGCGAGGGCAGTGCATCCAGGGCGTTTGAATGCAGTTGCGTTACCGTCCCATTTGTGTTGTTTTTGTTTTCACATCTACACGTCCATGGAGCCATGGCTGTGGACACCTCTTTCAAACCGCACATAGTATTAAGCTGGCTTAAATAAACAAGGTGTGTAGCTTTCAAATAGGGAGCGGACGAAGGGTGCATGGGAGCTGTCTGCTAGGCACCACTGTGGCATCCGAGTCCACGCAAGGCACAGATGCCAGCTTGCGCTACTGTGTGTAACGGAAACACGCAATCCGCGCGTTGCATCATTTGCAGTGTCTACCACCCTTACCAAGGCCGGGCGTGATGCCGTGGTCCTTCTTCATCTTCTCAACTTCCAGAGTGATTTCCTTTCGGATCACGGCTGCCATCTTTTTGCCATCGATGATGATGGCTGTGTGCTCAGCGACGGCATTCAAAGGCGCGCACGCGTTAGACCTGACGCGCACCATGCTTTGGTGAACGGAGGCCCGGCTGCGGCAAGACTGGCCCGCAGCCGAGGCTGGTAGAGAAGAGGCATGGAACGATAGGGCCATGGCAGCAGTGGATATAGATAGGTTATATGGGTATTAAAGAGAATATGCTAACGCGAGGAAAAGCAGCGGATTAGGGTCTGCAGCCGCAAAACGTGGCACGTGTTCGGAAGTCCACATTTGCCGTATTTCAAACCCATGATTCGAACCTTCGCCACGTCAGCACGACGGTCGCGCAACCCGTGCGCGGGCGGCTGGCTTCGCTTCCAATCAGAGATCTCTGCTTCCAATCCATGTCACCTGGTACGGCATGTCCGCCTGCGTCAAGTACTACTTGTATTTTCGAAATATAAGAGAATCTGCTCTGTGTCCCTCGCTCTTGAGGCCATATTCATGCCGCATGTACCGGCAAAGGAGTATTTCAAATTTACCTCGTCAACCTGATCTCGGTTTCGCACCGTGCCAGCGCATGTTGTTCCAATCAGCTGATCAGCAGGATGCAGGCAGAGCCGTACCTCCAAGATGCTGAAAGTGCTGCGTCTGAGCCAGCAGCAGCAGTACCCGTGCCGAGCCTCCTCGACCTCTGCGTCGCCTGCATCGCTCGCCACATCGTCGTGTTCCTCTCAGCGGACAGCTTGAAGCGTGTCCCGGAAGCAGAGTGCGCGTTCAGCATTTGGAGCAAGTGAGGCTGAGTTGGATATGGTGCACTGCCAAGTTGGCCTGCCCAGTTCGGTCATTCAGGGCCACTTGATAGCCTGCTGCCATGCAAGCTGCCTTGCACGCCACCACGCATGCATGCCATGCATTGGGCAATCTTAGCATCCACAGTTCGATGGGCTTAACAACTTACTAACTGTGAGACGGGCTACCCGATCTCCAATGAGTGGTCCTTGTGTCGTGGTGAGGATGGGGAGAAAAAGAATGCGTGAACCCACAGAAAAAAACATGAATCACTGCATGATTACCGCCAACATGATTCAATCATGATTCTTCACAACCGATGACTAAATCAAAACTAGAAGAAGATTATTCGACGCAGAGTGCAGGAATGTATCCAGATCCTTTTTGACGCTCTCTGGCCTCAAGTGCGCGCTCTTCAATACCTTGCCCTCACTGCCCTTCATCTCACATCTTCCTCTCTTGTAAGGCTGCGCTGCTCCCGGGAACTAGCTGCACGTGGGCATGCCATGCATGGCCGACATGAGGGAGGATCCCATGCAGCGCTCAGGCTCAGCAGATGCCCGCGCGACGATGCTGCTACTGATGTCCGGGTCTGCCAAAGCTTCTCCCAATTCTGGCAAGTCTCCCCTGAAGGTCTGAACCTTCTATTGAATTAAATTGGATTGACTCGCTGGCTTGCCAGGGGGAAACAAAAGAGGATAGATTCAGGAGTTGAAGGGCGCAGGTACTAAGGGTCACCACTGCTTATTTTAGCGTGCTTCAGCTACAATTCAGCTACATCACGGCCTATGGCCGTGGGTGCCTGGTGCAGCAGGCCCTACTGCCAGGGCCACCGGCCACAGGCCGGTCAAGGTTTGGTCCCAATCGGCCCAGTAATGGTCACCCGGCGGCCCCCAAAGGTGCTTTGGCACACACTAAAATAAACACTGAGGGTCACTGGATCTCCTGGGGAGTGCAATACCTGATATCTGCTGCAGCCGCGTCTGCGGCCGTCATGGAAACAAACAAGCAAATTCAAATTGTTTTAAATGTTTACTTAGCTTATTGGCTTATTGCAGACACACATGGCAGGGCCTGTGCTCATTCATAAACCTTATGTATTTGCCTCGTATCTTGGCATTCACTTCAGTACCCCTCCCCTGCAGGCAGCCCACCTGCCTCGCCCTCAACCTCCCATGCACCGGCGCGCCCACCCATACCCACCAAGGCATGTCTGGACCACACTCCTTATGTAACAAAAGCTGCGGGTTGCAGCATCTGCAACAACAGCAGCAGGAGGACAAACAGCAGCCGTCTTGCAGTTGTTGCTACAGCCTGGGCCTGCCTCAGTTGTGGTACTGCAGTACAATGCTGACTCATCTCCAGGTGGACTGCGAGTGCCTCCAGGACTTAGAGTGGATCCGGAACCTGCAAAAGCCCCGCTTGCTGACCTGCCTCAGCCTGAGGGGCTGCTGCCAGCTGCCTGGCCAGAGATTGGAGGTGCTTAGTCAGCACGTCACCTGCCTGCGGGCGCTGGATTTAAGTGGCATGCCCCTGGTGGGAGACGATGCAGGCCCGCTTATTGCGGCCCTACAGCATCTCGAGGTGGGTCAATTGATAAGGGGCGGACGCTGGGACACATGGCTTAATGCTGGGGGACACCAGACCGACATATGTTCTATACTGGACAGGCAAAGCAAGGGTTCTATACTGGACAGGCAAAGCAAGGGTTTTATACTGGACAGGCAAAGCAAGGGTTTTATACTGGACAGGCAAAGCAAGGGTTCTATACTGGACAGGCAAAGCAAGGGTTTTATACTGGACAGGCAAAGCAAGGGTTTTATACTGGACAGGCAAAGCAAGGGTTTTATACTGGACAGGCAAAGCAAGGGTTTTATACTGGACAGGCAAAGCAAGGGTTCTATACTGGACAGGCAAAGCAAGGGTTTTATACTGGACAGGCAAAGCAAGGGTTTTATACTGGACAGGCAAAGCAAGGGTTTTATACTGGACAGGCAAAGCAAGGGTTTTATACTGGACAGGCAAAGCAAGGGTTTTATACTGGACAGGCAAAGCAAGGGTTTTATACTGGACAGGCAAAGCAAGGGTTTTATACTGGACAGGCAAAGCAAGGGTTTTATACTGGACAGGCAAAGCAAGGGTTTTATACTGGACAGGCAAAGCAAGGGTTTTATACTGGACAGGCAAAGCAAGGGTTTTATACTGGACAGGCAAAGCAAGGGTTTTATACTGGACAGGCAAAGCAAGGGTTTTATACTGGACAGGCAAAGCAAGGGTTTTATACTGGACAGGCAAAGCAAGGGTTTTATACTGGACAGGCAAAGCAAGGGTTTTATACTGGACAGGCAAAGCAAGGGTTTTATACTGGACAGGCAAAGCAAGGGTTTTATACTGGACAGGCAAAGCAAGGGTTTTATACTGGACAGGCAAAGCAAGGGTTTTATACTGGACAGGCAAAGCAAGGGTTTTATACTGGACAGGCAAAGCAAGGGTTTTATACTGGACAGGCAAAGCAAGGGTTTTATACTGGACAGGCAAAGCAAGGGTTTTATACTGGACAGGCAAAGCAAGGGTTTTATACTGGACAGGCAAAGCAAGGGTTTTATACTGGACAGGCAAAGCAAGGGTTTTATACTGGACAGGCAAAGCAAGGGTTTTATACTGGACAGGCAAAGCAAGGGTTTTATACTGGACAGGCAAAGCAAGGGTTTTATACTGGACAGGCAAAGCAAGGGTTTTATACTGGACAGGCAAAGCAAGGGTTTTATACTGGACAGGCAAAGCAAGGGTTTTATACTGGACAGGCAAAGCAAGGGTTTTATACTGGACAGGCAAAGCAAGGGTTTTATACTGGACAGGCAAAGCAAGGGTTTTCTCTTCAATTTTCAAAACAAGAGTACAATGTAAGGCAGAGATGCTAGGGCTTACATGCTCTTGCAGGCGGCGCTGGAGGATGGACCTGCAGCTTGGCAGGCTAAGGCTAAGCATGGGAGGGGGGAGAGGGGCCATGATGGATTACAATTACTTAGTTGCGGTGTCCGTACATCCGTGCCAAACCCTTCTTCGAAAGGGCCGGGCTGTACGAACTACATAAATAGCCACCCTTCCTGACAGTGCTTAAAATTCAAAGTGACAGTTGTGTGTTGTATTGTATTGCCGTGTAATGCTTCACGACCGCCCTGCCTGTTCCAGATCCTTAACCTCAACAATACCTGCTGTGGGGACGCGACCCTTGAGGCGCTGACTCATGGTCTGCAGGCCGATGCATGGAGCAAGCAGACGGGCCTGCCTTGTCCACAAGAATCGGACGCCTGGCCCAGGTGAGGTGTTGGACGCACAAACACACAAATAAGGCGTTACAAAACTCAACAAACCATATTCAAGCACTTCCCAAACCAGCTCATTTTATGCAACAAAAAAACTAGACGCAGCTTATCAGAATCAAGCAAGCTAACCCAACCAACTATTCACCTTGTACAGCCCCCCCCACTTTTCTCCTCATAGGTCCCGTCTGCATCAGCTACATCTGGCCCGAACCTTGGTCGGCCCTTCCTGCGCCCCTCTTCTCCTGCACCTTCCCCGCCTGACCTTCCTTGACGCCCGGGGCACAGCGGTGCGCCAGGCGCAACTGGTGCCGCTGCAACACCGCTTCCGCCTCGTGGCCATCCAGGGAGGGCTTGTCCTGACTGCCTCCAACGTACTGGCGGCGGCAGCACTCAATCACCCCGGGATATTTCTATGTGTGTGCGCCGCCGCCGCTGGAAGTAGTAGCAACGCCGCCGCCACGGCCGCGGAGGCCGCCCGAGTGGCGGCGACTGCTGCAGGGCCACGGGATGTTCGAGCGGCTCGGCGATGCCGGCATGGGCCAGAGAGCAGCTCCTACGGTAGCATTGGGAGCTCCATGCAGCAACCAGGCGCCCCGCCCTTGTCCGCACGTTTTGATGTGTCACGGGGAGAAATCGTGAGCGGGTGTTCTGCGGCATCTCTGCATCGTCCAAGCGGCGCTGCTTGGCCCTTGCGGTCGATTGGTCCAGCGGGGAGTGGCATTATTGCTCATGACCGGGTCAGCGGGGCAGGGTTTGGAGCAGGAGCAGGGGTGGGGGGCGGGTATGCACCGGAGGTCAGCAGGCAGCAGGATGGCGGGCTGAGTGCGTGGGCAGCGCAAGGCATCCAGAGGCTGGTCTCATCAGCAGCCTTTCTAGAACATGCCAGCCGGCTGCAACAACAAGAGCAACAACAACGATGTCAGCATGAACAACAAAAACAGTGGCACCATGAACAGCAACAGCAGCAGCAACAGCTACAACAACAATGGCAGCATGAACTACAACAACAACAAATACAACAACAACAACAAATACAACAACAACAACAATGGCAGCAATGGCATCAACACCAATACCAGCTTTGGCACCTAGGCTAGATTAGAGCAGGAGTGGATGTCACAGTGTGGCCACAAGTCACATGTACATGTAAAAATAAACCGATGGACCCCTAGACAGGGATGAAGGGATCCGATATCGTTTTGGCCGGCAGGCTAGATCAGTGCATGGCGGTCTGCCACATCGCGACCAAAGTGCACACATACATGTATTGGGCCATTGAAGAGCATCTCAAGTCCTGGCACACGCTGCGTGTTGCTTGTATCCTACAAGGGCATGATGCTCTCCTCCACCATTCAGCCAAAGAATGCCGTCAAGACATCCATGTAGTTGGTCCTAGTAGTGTATGCCTTCTCAGGCTGTGTCTGGAGATGTCTAATCGATGTCTCCACTCTTTGTCAAATGCAATGACCGAGTTTGTCGAGCTGGAAGGCTACAGTTCAAGACCTTGCCGGTGTAGGGCCCACGCGGATCAAAACATGTCTCCGAATTAGATGTCGTTTATTTTTTTGATGTTTTTAACTCTTCACCAAGAGTTTACGGTTTATGGGCACCTCTGCCATGCATGCAATTTGATGCTCGGCTGACTGAAAAACTTCAGAAGAGCCCTTGAGCCACGGGACTAGTTGAGTGTGCGCATTTGAATATACCCAAACCGTGGGTCTTCTCCTGCTAGTATTATTTATTTTTTATCTCATCATCTTGAAGGGCACTACGGCACCGTAGTTGTGTTTGTTTTTGTCCTTTGACTGAGTCTTTGGCATGATTCATTGGATCGGCATATTTAAAGCCCCTGACCTTAAGATGCAGCTTGCTTGGACATGGAAACGAAAAGGTGTTATCTTAGGATCTGGATTCCAAGTTGATGACACTTGCAAGACTTGCTGTCAGCTATTTGCCCAGGCCAGTATTCCCATCTCACATCTATGCACGACCATGAGCTCTGCTACTGGGATTAAGGCCAGAGGGATGCATTATGGATGTCACGACCTAGCGGTGCACAAGCATTGACAAGACATCAGCCCATTGCACGCAGGGGCTTCACAACTGCTTCGATGAGGCAACTATTCCAAACAGGTAAAAGCATTCAAATGTTAATGGCAAGCTACCTTCAGAAGGTAAAAGGACCCCCCATGTTCACACAGCATGCATGTCTGGGATATGTTTTAGGGGTGTAACGCCCTTGCAGCTACAGGTTTTTGTAACGCTCCACAATATCCTCGACGTGGGCGAAGCATGCTCGAAAGTCTTCGGCTCCGAGCCCGAACTTCTCATACTGATGGATGAAAGCGCGCGCCGCCAGCATGGTGGAAGCACGCTCCTGAGGGTTCCAAATTTGAGGGTAAAAATCCCATAATTTGGGAATCTGGGGTTTGGGACGGGGTTCTGGATTACATGGTTTAAGGTTGAGGGTCCAAAATGCCTGTCTACTTGTCTGCTTCCATCCGTTGTATGCATTTCCACGTTCAGGATGTCGTGGCATATGGCACCGGTAACAGGACAAGGCCCCTTCCCTAGGCAGCCTCAATACCAGCATCCACCTCCCCAACCTAGTTTTGTGCCCACCTGCATCCGCTGCACCGGCCCCACCGTCGCCTGGTCGTTGCTGAGCATCGCCGCCGCCATTGTGTATTTGTTGAAGCGCTGCCCGCTGCTGCTGACCATCAGCGGGTCCACCGCCCACGCAGGGTACAGGGCAGGGTCGGCAAAATCCGACACGTCCACCTCATCTACAAAGCGCCGGATGCAGGGGGGCTGAGGGTCTAGGGCTTAGGAATAATGCCTCAGGCTCTGGGGTGGAAGACCCCGGGGCATAAGTAAACAATCTCATAAGGTATCGGGATCTACTGAGCGTTCACCTGACTCTGACCGCATCACCCTGCAGCACCCCTGCAACTTTCTTCTGCTTCAACCCTGCTCCATCCAGCCCCGTACCTGCCGCCTGCCCCCTCAACACAAGCCAGTTAGCCAGGGACTTGTTGATGCGGGTGCTGGCGTGTGACCCCGCGCCTCGTCCACCCTGGGGGCTGCTCACGCTCACACCCCAGTCCATACCCTCCTCCATGATGCCACCTGGGGACAGGCACACAAGACAGGCGGGGAGGCTTGAAGGCAGAGCACCAGGAACTGAAAACTTCCAGCGTAAAGCAGCTGCTCATCACGCATCCTGCTTTAAGTGCAACAAGGTCTGCAAGGGTAGTCTGGTATACCGTACCTATGAAATTTAAGATTCCGAAAAGCGGTACCAGAATTTGATGACGCGCCAAGTAAACCAACTGGTCATCCGGCTTGAATGCGACCTAGCCTGCATCTGTAGTCTGGCATACTTGGAGTTGCCTTCCCACCCACCTGTCAGCAGCATCTGTCTGAGCCTCTTGAGCATGGCTGTCCAAGTGAAGGTGGTGAAGTCAGCACTGGTAGCCGGCATCTGCACGCATCCGGCCAGGGAGGAGGGGGGCGGGCGGATGGGCTGAAGGGAGTGGAACTCAGGATTCATTCCTGAGTTTGGGCTAAAGTTTAACCCCGACAACCCTGAACCTGAGATTAATCAGACCTCTCAAGCAGTAGCTGCTGTTTAGGTTTGTGTTCAGTTCGCAATCAAGGCTTTTGAATATTTTTACTAGGGCAACTGAATTTGAGAAGAAGATTTGCAGCATGTAAGAGAGGCGTGCAAGGCAAGAGCAGGGATGACAATACACACAATATAGCACATGCGTAAGTTTGAATGGACAGTATTTGTCCCTGTCCTCGTTCTCAGTGCTTCCTTTTGCACTGCCTTGCCTTTTGGAACAAATTCTGGGGCAGGATGCCCAGCTACCGCTGTCAACCCCCAAATCCAATCCCATCAGGCAATGTCCTGTTGGCCTCCTGGCCTTTTGGGATATGCTTGTTATCTCTGCTGAGAGCACACGCACCTCAAGGAATAGACAGGCAGGAAGAAGCGGCACTGGCTCTACAACATTCCGAGATCATGCAACCAAATTGAGGACAGGGGAACTAGGCAACTAGTGCCCCCACAATGCATGCCCTCACCTGGGGTATGGAGCGGAGTGTTAGCAGGCGGTGGTGTGGGTGGCAGCACAGGTGGCTCACCACATCCGGCAACAGCCTGACTGGCGACGTGGAAACCTGCAGGCAGGCCCATGATCCAAAATGATGGCAAGGCCAGCAAATCGGTTTTAATTTGCAATACCCCTCAAACACGCACACACAGAGTTTACAAGCTGAACGCCAATTCACAAACCTGGGGAGCCAGACCAGATTAGCTTGCCGGCTGGCGGTGCCGTTTGAATGGTTAATGGTAAAGTAAACCCTGAGTAAAGCTGCTGTGCATGCTGGTCACATACTCGACTCTTAAACCCTCACATCGCACCTGCTGGGCATGCTGAGCCAATGGAGATCCCATTGATCCCGCCGCCGCAAAGGATCCAGCTCCGGCTCCGTAGCCATCCCCCTGGGAGGAGGACCGCTGCCTGGCTGGTGGCAAGCGTCGGTCAGTGCCCCCTGCTGTGGTGTAACTCGCGCCTGATGAAGGGATGTGGATCGGGTGTGTACGCTCAGGGAGGGAGGGATTGTCCAGGGTTCAAGGCAGTGAGGAACATGAGGGTTCAAAGTTCATAGAGAGCCCAGGAGCGGATCCTGGCCTTCCAGGCTCCTTGCCAATGTCCCACCATTGTCCGACACTACTGGATTCCGCGCTTGCCCCTGGCCTTCTTTAGATCCTATACTGGATCCTGTCCTGGATCTTTCCCACGATCCTGGTCCAAGGTCGCATCCCTTTCCTCCCTGATCCGCGCACCTGGTGTTGAGCTGCCTGCTGCTCCTCCTTCGCTACCCCGGCCGTGCAGTGAGGCAGTGCTGGGTCGCCCGGCTGCTGCCGCCGCCCGGTGGTTTGAGGGCAGGAGCATATTGGCCAGGGCCCGGGCAGCAATAGAGTTCATGTCCTGTGGGGGGAGGCCATCAGGAATAACCAACAGCAGCGACAGGTTCAGGGTTTACTTTATACTCTTGTGCACACACCTAGCATCCCCACAGCCGACAGATGTTCAGGTACCCTGCCAGGGTACATCCTCCCTTCCCTCCCTCCCTCCCTCCTGACACTGAAGGGGTGTGTAACAATGCTCAACTGAGCCCTTCACACTTTAATTCCAACCCGCCTTACACTGAATGAGGGTCGTGGTATATTGAACAGCTTGTTGCTGAGGCGGTGCAGCGCCTCATTGCTCATCAAGACGATGCCATCAGACAGGTCCGATAAGTGAGACAGGGTCAGCAGGGTGTTGTAGCTCTGAGGGAAGGATGCAGGGTTGCAAAGGGGGGGAGAGGGGGGGGGACGTCAGGGGGTGTCACATGAGGAGTGTTGCTTTGTTGCAACGAAACCTCAGCGTCCACCCAATAGCCTGTTTAGAGAGGCCGGCAGCGCGAGCAGGGAGAAGGCACAGGCAAGCCGCCCTTCTCTCACAGCAGAGGCAGGTGTACCGCCTGGGGGTGAATCCCCAACCCAGTAGCTCCAAGGAGGGCAAGGACACATGCTGAGCTGGCAAATGCGTTGTTACACCCATCCACACTCACCCCACCTTCCCACCCCTGCCTGCCTGTACGGTCAGCCCTCCTACCTCCCCAACATCTGAAAAAGTGTCAGGTACGGCGCTGGCAAGTAGGGCGAATCAATCTGCAACATCTGCTTCCACACTTTCACACCATCCGCCTGCCTGTAACAACAGTATTTGTAAAAACAGATACTTAAACATCATGTCCTGTTTCGCAGTCAAAGTTGAAGGGTTTTGAACCGTAAACCCTACACCACCGGTCCATCGCACAGGTGTGATGATATATACTGTATACAATTCTTGCCTGTAGGATGACCTCATCATCCTCATCATCCTCATCCCTTTATCCTCATACATTTATATCCTCATACATGTTCCCACCAGTCCCATCACCTCCTCCACACCCGTACGGCCTCATCCCTTCACCTACCTCCAGTCCTAATTGTCCCCACCTGTACGATCACCTCCCCCGACTCATACGGCCACACACAGCAGTTGACAATGTTGGAGGACTGGTACTCATCCCTCAGGGCCTGCCAGGCAGGGGTTGATTGGATCAGATCGCTGAACAGGAGTATGGGGCACAAATACGGCACTTGGGGCATAAACCCACCTTCAACTCCATTGCAGCATGTGAATATGTTGACACAGTTGGAATGTTATGTGGTCAGGTGGTCAGGTGGTCAGTTGGTCAGGTGGTCAGTTGGTCAGTTGGTCAGGTGGTCAGTTGGTCAGGTGGTCAGGTGGTCAGGTGGTCAGGTGGTTAGGTGGTCAGTTGGTCAGTTGGTTAGGTGGTCAGGTGGTCAGTTGGTCAGTTGGTCAGTTGGTTAGGTGGTCAGGTGGTCAGGTGGTCAGGTGGTCAGGTGGTCAGGTGGTCAGGTGGTCAGGTGGTCAGGTGGTTAGGTGGTCAGGTGGTTAGGTGGTCAGGTGGTCAGGTGGTCAGGTGGTCAGGTGGTCAGGTGGTCAGGTGGTCAGGTGGTCAGGTGGTCAGGTGCCTATGCATCTACATGATGATGAGGGGGGCGAATCTTTGGTCGTCAAGGGTTTGTTTGTTTGCCCTCAAGACAGGCCCTCCTCCCGTCATCCCCGGCAGTATGAGAGTGCAGGAGTGTTCACAGCAGGGGCGCTCACATCCCTCCATGCCAAGTTGTTGTCGTCGTCGTGCCAGGCCGCCAAAACCTGGATCTTGTGACCTAAGCCGTTAATCCCCCATCTCCAAAGATCTGAGCTGGTACCCTGATCCGCCTACCTGCGCCACGTACGTCCCGAGCCCTGCCCCAGTCCCGCCTGCCATGCTTTGCAGCAACACAAAACCTCCAAGCAGGTCACATGCCTCCACCTGATCAACGGGACAGAAAGGGAATCAAATTCAAATTCAATTTATGTGGATTTTGGTTCAAATTTAATTGTGATTTGTCCTGTTAGAATGCTGTGCATCAACACAAAGCCCCCAAGCAGGTCACAAGCCTCCACCAGACATATGGGAGACAAATGCATTCACATTCAAATAATCTGTTTCGACTTAAATTCAATAAGGACATACTCCGCCGACACAATCTGCGGTAACAGAAACCCTTAAGACAGGCGTTCACATGAGGCATACATACATTTTAAATTCAAACACCATGGCTTTAAGATTCCAATGTGCCATTCTCCCCACGCCTTGCAACACAAAGCCTCTGACAGCAGGTCACAAGACTCAACCTAAAACACAGGAGGACCGGGTAAGGAAATTCGATTTCAAACTACGTGGACTTAAATTTGAATCGTTCATGCCCTGCTTGCAATGCTTAGCCTGCAGCAAGTAGCTATGGTCCCCAATTCCCCACTTGTTCTTGCCTCACAACTCCATTGCCCCCCCACACACACCCTGAACTCCTTACCACCCCCCTTGATTGACGTCTCCAACCCTCACCCTGCCGCTGCTCCCCCCCGCTCACTTACCTCCCTCCGCACCAGGTTGAGTGCTTCCTCATGCACCCTGGGTCCATATCCGTGGAAGCCATGCGCCCAGTTGTTCCCCGCCCCGCTCTGCATGCACAGGAAGCCACGCGGGGAGTAGCGCCACCAACCCCCGGAGTCAGCAGCGGTGGCGCGGGCAGCATGGACGACCTGCGAGGAGGGAGGGAAGGGGCAGGGGGAGGGAGGGGAGGGAGGGCGATGAGGGCATGGGGGAGAAGGGGGGAGGAGGGGATGTGTAGTTTGGAGGCAACTGTCAACTCCTTGCCCAGGTAAATAGATGCGTTTTCAAGCGGCCTTTTCTTTTTATCTCTGCACTGTGTCCATCCCCTTGATACCCTTGGTACAGTCATACTGCTTGTGCCCCCTTAGCATCAGGGCTGGCAAGAGTAGAAAATAAGGTGGTCACGCAACACTCTGTTTTCTCTAGGTTCTCATGTCCTCAGTGTCTCTAGTTTGTCGTTCCAATTGTTTTTCTTCATCATTCCTCTTTACTCTGCATTTATAAAAGTCATCTAGTCGGATGCATAAGATACACTGAAGCAACCTAGGGGTAGCGGCCTCCAGCAACAAAGCTTTGTTGGGCCTCTCCCTGCCCCTGTCACCTTGGGCTCCATGTCAATCATCACAGCCCTGGCCACATGAGCATCTCTCCCACCCGCAGGCGCTGGTGGTCCATGGGGGCCCTGGAGGGGACGGAAGTACTCCTCCACAGACTGCCGGCCGTACTCGCCTGTGGAGAGCTCCCCGGACAGGGCCTGGAAGAAGCTGCACCCTAGCTGCAGGCAAGGGTATTCAAGGGATCCGTCAGCCCTCCCCTCCAGCAGGGCTAGGCAGTGCAAGCAGGAAGTAGCTGGAGCCTAGCTGAGGGAGGGGTGGGTCAAACAGCTGGGCAGCTCTCCCACACAAGAGCCCGTTTGAAAGGGCTAGGGAGTGCATACAGGGAGCAGCTGCTCACAGATAGCGTGAAGGCATGCTCCACCGCAGTATTGCAGCGTGCCTCCCTTGTGGTTTAATGTGATAGGTTGGCTTGTCCACAAGCATCCAATGTCAGCTAGGAAAATTGCGGATAATGTCTGGAAGGCCCTTCGCCTGATACATGTCAATATGAACCCTTGTAATACAATTCTGTTACAATCCTGTCACAATCCTGTTCGTGGGGTTCAAGGGTCGACACCCGACGTCAATGCACACAGCCACCCCACCCGGGGACGCTCTGTCAGCTGACAGGGGAGCACCAGAGCGGGAAATATTTTGACCCAAATGACATGGCAATCTGACTCAAGGGTCCTTGAAATATTCAATATTGTTGTATAATCTGATTGACCTGTGGAGGTCAAGGTTGGGAGTGCTGACATGAGGAACGGAATAGGAGATCAGGGCATGCCTAGCTAGGTCACATGCTGCCCTCTCATGTCCCACACCTGTCCCCATATGGAATGTATAGAACACCTTTCTCCGCCCTGGTGACACCCGCCAGGTTGACACATGGGCTGAACACATGGGCCCTATGCTCCCTTGATTCCACACACCTGTCGCCACATGGGTGCCATGGTGCACAACCTTGGTGCCACCCACCTGGTTGCCACACTGGCCTAGCTGCACAGTCACAACCGGCATATGGGGCTTGCCCTCCCTCCGGACTTCAGCATCGGCGAGAAAATGGAGGAAGCCAATTGGCCTGCATGCGTCCTGCTCACGGTCACATACGGAGGCTGGACATTGCAAACTATTGCAGATAGGAGAGTTTGTGGATCAGAAGAGTTTCTGTATGCAGGTTTGAAGTAATCAGAGCACTAGCAATGCAATGGAGGGGGTAGATTGTACGGCCAGGGTGGTGACAACTGGGACCTGCTGCGATCAGATCGAATGAGGCGATGGTTAATTTCGGGAGTGGTTTAAAGTCAAGGATAATTCAAGATCGAGAGAGGGACGCCATACCAGAAATGCAACAGGTTTTGAATAACAAATCGAGTGTGTCCATTTGAGTGTGAAGGAACGAGCTTTGTGTGAAGTATCCGTTGGCAAGAGCGAGTGCGAGCGCTGATCTTGTGCAGCTGCAGGCGCAGCATGCATCATTGTCCCGGAACACATGCTCCAGCGTTTGATTTATTTCTTTCATCCGTTTGGACAGTACCCACGTCATCGTCAACTGAGGTATCATCCCATCAAAAGTCATCCTGCCATTGAGTTCTTCCCTTTCCACTGGAATGATGGGGCCACGAGGGCAACGGGCTGTATCTCCCCGGATTTAGCCTGTTTGCGCCTCAGGTCCAAAAGGCCACACGACAGATTGAGAGACCGGTCATTGGCATGGACATATGGCCATGATCTCGATACCCGTAGGTCAGGGCACCAGGCATTCGACACAAAGTGTTCATCCTTTTTACAATATCAGGGGATCCATGAAGCCGGTTGCCTGGGAACGGCATCTCTTAAAAGCCCTATGCTCGATGACCCTAGGCATGGTGTTTGCATACTGGTGCACAAAACTTTTCACTTCAGTAGGTGGATGGGGTTGTTGTTGATCAGTCTGAACCGCTGCATTGGCCCGGCTGCCTCATCCCTAAGGCCTAGGTGCTGCTTTCCTAGTCATGCTCGTGCTCCACGATAGTTCATGCGCCTGGCAGCATCCAGCAGACATACACATGACAAATAGCCTGCATGGCAGCTTTAACTGGGTGGGCTGCCTCATCCTTGGGTTTCGCCCTCCAAGATTTCTAGTCACACTTGCGCTTCATGTCGTTAAGCGGCCTCGTGCGCATGGCGGCCTTCAGCAGACACTTGCATGGCACAGCTCAGCTAATCCTGGTGCGTCGCCCTGATGCGAGCCAGGGCCTTGTCCACATCTTGAGCGGCCACCCCTTCCAGCTTTGTCTTCCGAACCTCCTCTGATGTGAGTCCACCCCCCAGCGCCTCGACGAGCTCACCACGGCGGATGCACTTGGCGAAGGAAACACTATGGAGGGCAGGGACAGGGTGCAGAGCTTAGGGCTTTATGCACTTTATAAGGAAGCAGTGGAGGTGAGAGTAGGTGGGAGGCCTGGTTTAGGATGTTTTGCACATGGCAGGGTGGGGGGGGGGATGTGGGAGCGGCGATGAGGCGAGGAGCAGTGAAGCGGTGGAGGGGGCAGGGCTGAATCAGGAAAGAGGAATCTGAGGCTGCAGCCTTGCATCAGCCATATCCATTCATGCCCCTCCCTGTCCATCGCCCTCTTACAGGAGGTCACTTCTCAGACTTCAGTGGGCATCATGAAGATGCATGGGACTTCAGTATGCCTCAATCAAGGCGTTGGCAAAGCTCCAGACACAATGCTGCACTGTTTCCTTGACCCATCAGGAAATGGATCCCTCGCATGGCGCATCTTCCTCACCTGAAGAGCAACCTGTGCTGGGCCCATGCCACGACGCCAATGACGGATAAAGCGCCCACCACCCCCAGCACTGCATAGGCTGCCAGAGTGTCCCAGATGAGATGGCCGCGGTCCACGAAGGCACGAGCGCGAGGGCTGGGCAGCGGGCGGGGAGGAGGGAGCAGGGTAAGCAAACTGTATTGAAGAGCGCAGTTCAGATTCATTTTGAAATGGCATTGACCTAATCCACAAATCAATTCATGGGCTTTGCGGCCAACCAATTCAGAATTCTGAGATATCTCAGACTCCCCCCCTGGATTTACCAATCTCATTTAAATGCCAGTTGCACAGCAGAACATGTATCTCAGGATCCTAGCTCTAGGGTATGGTTTAAGGGGTCTGAGGCAGGCGTATCAGGGACGGACGAGCGGCATTTGTTGGGTCCCAAAATGTGCATTGTAAGAATGACCACAGTCCACAGCCGTTTTTAAACCGTGGTGTGAATGTGCCCACTGCTTGCATGGCCAGTGAGACCACCAACTGCTTTCACACTTCACGGTCTGTTGTATCTTGATAGCCTGTTCAATCTCCAGTTTGTTTTGACTTGAACTGCCGTTCCTACCTGCGCGTGGCCAGGTGGCATGCGGCTCTGTGGACCGCCATCATCAACCAGATGTTGGCAAAGAGGATGAGAGCGAGGTTGTCCGCCGGTCTGCCGGTGTAACTGCAAAAAACAGGGGGGGCGGACACAGGATGACGCGCTTGGTAACGTTACTGTGACGGCAGGAGTTACAAGGCTTTGTAGCTGATATTGGTAAGGCTTTGTAGCTGGCAACGAGTGAGGTGGATGGGACATGCCGTGAGCAGATATGGAGGTAACATTCACTCACGCAAGTGTGGCGAACAGCAGGTAGGCGACAAGGATTGTGAAGGACGCGACCATCACCCAAAGGCTGTACACGCGCCATGACTGCTGCTGTACCGCCTGCCTCCTGTACCGCTGTCCCAGCAATACGATCGATGCCAGCGCTGCCCAGATGAGGGCGGTGACCACGAGGAAGACTGCGGCGCCGCTCCTTGCAAAGGCCGGGCCGGGCATGTTTGCCTGCGCATGGGTGAGGCAGGAGGAGCAAGGCCAACCAGTCACATGGTGGATTAGAGCCGGCTGCCACCTTGTCAGCAGCTCTCAACTTCACAAACCCTTCAGCTCACGAGTCTCGAGTCACCCTGCTACCCTAATAGCATCCCTCAAGCACCTCCTGTTTCCTGACCTCGCACACCCTCAGAAGGTCCTGGCGGAATAAGAGTTCAGGAGGCAGCCCATGAAGCACAAGGGCTAAAAGATGCTGTTCATTTCCATCTCCCCACCTCCATCTTGATGCGCGTGACGGTGGCAAATGCCAGCAGTAGCTGTGGCAGGCATTGCACCATCAGCGCCCCCGCAATGGTCCAGCCGTGCCCCGGGCGTGAGCGGCTGTCGTCCCGCAGCTTCTCCATCTGACGACAGTTCCACGAGTGCCAGCTGGCGCCAGTCTCAGGATCGATCTCGCCTCCTAGCCAGGCGGTGAGCGCGTGGAAGTCCGTGCGGACCTTGGCGAGGCTGAAGCTGAGCGGGTTGAACCAAAAGGGAGCGATGATGAAAGAGGAGGCCACCAGCCAGGTGCCCCAGGTCATGGCGGCATAATTGCAGGAGAAGCAGTCCTAGGGGAGGATTGAGGGGGGGAAGAGGTGGGGGGGGGGCATAAGGGGGATACCAAGCGTTGGCAGCAGGGTTAAGGAATCAAATTCCAGGTGTTATTGGGGCCCGCAAGCGAATGGATGTTTCCCGCTGTATTAGTTCAGCCTGGATTCCTTCAGGATGCACACAAACAGGGTGTCCTGCTGCGGCTAAACCCTACACAGCTTCACCCTTAACCCTTAAACAGTCCTCCGTCTTACCTTGAGGATGTACACGAGGACACACATATAGAAGAGCTCGAAGCCAGGCATGATGTGAGAGCGGCCGTAATTCATGTACAGCTTGAGGAACGAAACGGACTTGATGGCGAAACCACGTCCAGTACCAATGTACTGCGCACCGCCGTACTGCATGTCCTCCTGGATTTCGAATTCGGATGTGTTTTTAAATACCAGCACCACTAGAACTGCTTTTGTGAAGATCAGTTGATGCAGTGATGTAGGCTCTCAGAAAGCAGCAGGCTGGGTTTCAGGTTCAACCAGATTATAAATGAAGACCTGACCCTAAATAGATAACCTCCGCTTGCAACGAAGCAGCTGATGTGTCCCATGAAGACACAGTTTGCTTCCATCCTCTCTGTAGCAAAGTAGTTCAAGTAGTTCTCACCTGGAACGCATGCCTGCTGGTCTGATGGCGTGAGATGAAGAAGGGGATCGAGCCAGCCGCCGTCTGTTGTACCAGGGTGAGGAAGGCACGGACCTGAGGAGATGTGAGTAGTGTGACAATGTGTGAATATCATGTGGCGGGCGGGGGATGGGGAACTGGGTTAGGGGTGAAAGGGCAGGGACAGGAAAAGCAAGCAGTCTGAGGGAAAATATGTTGGTGCCAGCAAGGATGCAACCATGAGAGCAAATGAAAGAAGGATGCGTTTCTCAGCGACCTTAAATCGAGGCCCATGGCTGACCTTACCCGCGATAAATAGGGAGCAGGGACCCATCAAGCAAAATCGACTCAGCTTCCATGCCTGCAGGATCAACCCAAACAATGCCTGCCCTCACCCACCCTGCCCACACATGACTCCCATCAAACAGATAATACAAATTGAATTAGCCCCCCATCTTTGGAGTGCCTTGGCAGTCCAGGGAACATGGAGCCGTTGAGCACTTGAGGCTGGGTTAGGCTATTTGAGGTGAGACTGGGCAAGGTGAGGGAAGTCTGGCAGCCCCCCCGCAGATACATCCAGGGTCGACCTGAAGCCCTGAGGGTTACAGGATTAAGTCAGGTTCATTGCATCCTAATTTGCTCCTCTGATATGTAACTGAGGCGAAGGCCCTCAGGGTAGGATTTGTATCCTCTGACCCCCGAGCCCCGCAACCTCCTCTCACCAGTCCATACTCCAGTACGAGCTCTGCCAGGTACGGGACAATGGCCAGGATACCCAGCTGGAGCACGTATTCTGCCTGGTTGGTATTCTCCCAGGAGAACTCCAGGAGCAGATCGGTTTTGGGGTCACGCACCTCACGAATGATAGAGCTGTACAGCAGCAGGGGGTGGGGAGGTAACAGGCATGAGGGGGAACGTGTACAAACAGCAGGGAGGGGGGGATTGGTGGGGGTGGAGGGGGCATTTTTATTTTTATTTTGAATGATTGGTCGAGGCCGGGTCATTGAAAGCTATCTTACTCCAGCGCAACAACGCCTACATAGGGTAACTACCCCATCCCTACCAGGGTGCATTATTTTTGTTTCCCCACCTTCAGTCCTCTCCCTTCAACCGCCCTGTATAACGGCCTGCCTTGCGCAACCTCCCTATCCCGCCGAACTTACCTGAGTCGCGTCATGGACACGAAGAGGAGAGAGAAGACAGACGCGAACACCGTCATCATGATCATCCAGGTGGTAACAAAGTGCCCGCAGCCGCTGAGGTCAGCAAAATAACAAATCAGTATCATGCCCTTGATAAGGTGTGAGTGGGAAGTATGATAAAAGGGGAACAGCAGGAAAGAGAAGCGGGGCAGCGGATCGACAGAGACCATGCAAATCATGTTGTTTGTGAGCACCTCAAGTGTTATAACTTATAACTAACCTGGGTTTACCCTAAGCTCGTTATTCTGCACTCTGATCTACTTCAAAACATGCACTTGCTCGGCACATACACAATGGGCAGTCTGTGAAGCACCCACACCAATAAAAAATCTGAGACCTGGGGAAAGTGTGAATAACACATGTTCCTTTGTTATGTTTGGCATGCCGTTCACACCTGTAGTACAAGTGCAGCTGTCTGAAGATATCCATGCGGGTCGCCAGCCGCCACATGTCCCGGCTGAGCATGATGCCGCCATTCCCGCCGCTGGTCTTGATTTCAAAGGCGTTGATAGAGTCAAACGTCATATCTCGGCCCTAAATACAGGTAGAGGCAGAGGCATATTCAGCTGGACAGGAAGGCAGTTGGGGTTGTTGGCAATCTGGGGTGCACACGCGTGAATATGGTCTTCATCATCTCCGGACCATTGAGATATACATTTTTAGCTGATGCATGTTGTATCTGTCTGCACTCCATAGCCCAATGGCAGGAGGAAGGTGATTGGGTGGATGCTGTCTCCACAATGAGATTTGCTCCTGCTTCATCTGAAAGCTCCACTGAGCATTTTTGAAGCTGCAGCCAAAATAAGCTTTTAGTATCGAGCCTTGAGCCCAAAGCCTGAAGCTTCAAACCCTGGTCCCTCACCCGTGTGATTTGAGCAGCAGTTGCCCTGCTATCTCAAGCAGTACACAGGTAACCAAGACCTTTGAGGACTCAGCTGTGAACCCTCACCAGTGTCCACTCTCATCTTGTGCTCCCACTCCCTCGCCTGGCCCAACCTCCACCCCCTTTGGCTCCCCCCTCTCCCTGCTCTCCCCTCCTGTGGCGCACCTTGCCCACGGAGACGTACTCCTTATACTTGATGCGCGCGCCCCGCAGCAGGTAGTTGCATCCGCTGAACACGTCCTCGGACACGTGGAGTGTGCGGGTGGCCTTGGAGATCCCGCCTCGCGTCATGCAGTACAGCTTGTTGAACACATCGGGGTGGCCGTAGTGCAGCCGGACCTAGGGGAGGGAGGCGGGGGAATAGGGGCCAGGGCCAGGGCTGGGTAGAGGGTCAAGACTCACCAAAGCCCCAATGACAACATGAGCCCGCTGCTGACATGCTGGCGGTACGTGTCCTGATCCTGTAGGACACTCCCTGCTCATTCACACATGCTGGCGCGCAGTTCCTGTTCACACACCTCATTCAGATCTCTGTTCATCAGTTTTGCCGGCCACACAAGTTCATACTCCTGCGGACCTCTGATATTTCGTACACGTCCATACCCAGTGTCTCACTGCACCTGTGCGGGCGAGGTCATGGTCCTGTGGCTGATGGTGCCAAATGCAAACTCAGACGAAGCGGCAAAAGAACCGAGGGCTCCCGCCTGGTGGACAGACAGCAGGGGGCAGCAGGGTAATTAGGTCAAAAAATAAAGCTGCTGCCCTCCATGGGGCATGAGCACAGCAGACTCAGCTCAGCGCGGGTCTGAGGTCATCCCTGCTAATGCGATCCCTGCCTTGGATGCTATTGACATGATGCAGACGCAGTGGTGTGTTTTGGGGCAGGGATTCAGGCTTCATTCTCCGGGAGACAGTTCCCTCCCCTATGAACATGGTGAACGGGTATGCAATGTCACCTTGCTTCCACTCCATGACAGTGGGCAGATCCATGTGATCTCATATCAAGTAATCTGAAACAATTTTTCTGATGATCACCTTATCTGAGAAGATCCACTCCCTGAAGCCCACGATGGCAACTGGCTTCTCTGCTGTCCTCATCCTGCATTCAAATTCGGATCCAGATCCAATACAGAACAGTAAAGATTGAACCTGGCAAACAGATGCACCTATTCCATGTGCATGCACTTTCTTTGCACGATGGGACCAAGCATGGGTCTCAAAACAAATGGAAGGGAAAGACATGTAGGCAATTCGAAAAAACAGGTAAGAGAAATTAAATGTCATGACTTGGGTCACTATGTGACAGCATGCCATCATTGAAACTTGTTATGCCAGCTTAGTCATTTCCCAGCCTCCCCGACCTGTACCTGGTGATGGCCTTCTGGTACACGCGTCCGCTGAGCTGTCCTCCGTTAACCGCCTCCAACATGGCTGTGATGGTGGGTGCACGCTTGCCCGCCGCAGACACCTCCGGCTTCAACTCCATCAGCAGGTTGCGCATCTTGAGCGCCTCCGCCACATGGTTGTCCTACGCAGCAGAAGCAGGAGCAGTGGGACTCTCAGGGGCAGGGGCAGCAGCAGGGGCAGCAACAGATTTCAGAGGCATGCATGATTGCATGCAGTTTCAGATGTTACATTTCTCTGTAAATGATGTTATTTTCTTGCCATGCACATACAGAGGTTAATTATAGGGTAATCGTGTGACCGAATCTGTTACCGGGTTATGACCCGAGGTCGAGGCCAGGGCGAGGGGCACCCGCGGGCGAGGGGGATAATCGCCGAGGCCGAAAGCCGAGGTGATTATCCCCCGAGCCCTGGCCGAGATTAAACTGTTGGTAAATGGTGAGAAAGTTTGTTTTGTATTCAAGAGTACAACCTTTTGAGGATCAGGTCAGGGTGCCCTAGTTTCTCTCAAAATTTCCCTTGCGGAAGATTTTGCGGAAATGCCTTCCACGAAAAAAACACTCTAGGCTCAGAAATGAAGTTTATGACTGGTCCGTTACCGCATTCCACTTATTCTGGGCCCTGTCCAGTCCCCCCTCATCCTGTCATACCTGGCTTATCTCAGTGGTTTTCATCACCTCTAGATGGCGGCAGATAAAGGCCTGATTCGACCCTCCCCCCCTTCTCCACCCACCTGGTTCATGTCGATGGTCTGCAGCGCCTCCCCGTGGCAGAAGATTACGGCATTGTTCTGGTTCTCAGGCTTGCCCTCACCAACAATGACACCTCGGGCGGAGTACCTGAGGCAGGCGGCAGGACACAATGAGGGGGGGCCGGGTAGTCCTGGTTATGTGGGATTGCGGGAGGCACGGCCTGGACTAGTAAAAAAGTGCCATTAGGCGGATCACAAAGTGCACCGTGATGACACCAGCCATCTGACAGGGTGACCCATGTGCTCCTATAACTGAGGCTGTGATGCTTGTAAGCCTGTGTCCTCAAATGCGGGCCGGGCCTGACGTAGCTGATCCACATGGCTTGTCATTTCCCTGAATACCGCTCACCTGTTGAACGGTAGCCGAACACGGTAAACCTCCTCGGCTGCCGGCATATCTGACGCCTCTCCCCCATCACTGCCAAAACCGCCACTACGCCTGCATGAAGCACAGACAGGCATCCTCACAGATTCATTCAATGACAACCATGGAGTAAAATAAACAGTATTCGTGAGGCAGTCAGTGATGACTTAAAAGGCATGGAGGCAGGTGCTAACAAAAGATAAGGAAGGCCCACCAGCACCAATGCCCTGAACTCTTTATCTTCCGGATGGCAGTACATTGTAGTGCTTCTAAGAAGGTAGAATGCATCTATTTCATGGCCCTTCATACTTCAGGGTGCAGCCTGTTGGAAGTCCAGGGGGGACACCGGGGCCTGATAGCTGCTTGTATCTATTCCTTGGTGGCTTCTAAGGGTGACCAGGGTGAACACCTTGGGACTCCAATGGATGAAGCTTGGGGCTTGAGAATTTAGAGGCCATGCGTTTGGGGCTGGGGAATCTGATGAAGGTGCAATGCACGCCGATGTGCACATGGCAGGAGTGCAGGAAGTGGCGAAATAGGACACTGTGCGATTCCTGAGTCCTGTCCTGCTCTCCCCTGCCCCCTGGACTAGCCCGATGTCCTGCTCGTACTGGGAGCCTCACCTGCACCCCTGCACCAGCACGCTGAATTGGGTGGGACCTCGATCCGTCTTGGCGGTGTCAACAAAAGCCACCTGGAAGGAGGGACGGGTTTGCACCGTTGAATTCCAGGGCACCAGGACACAGGGGGCATTGCTTCGCTCTCAGAGACTTTGTTTGCATCTGGGGAAACAATGAAAGCAATGCTCACGTTTCCCGGGATGTTAAAGAAAACTCAACGGTGTTTAGTCTATGCCCCAGGATATATATTTTGTTTCACCATACACAAAATTGGACGTTCTGATCACGACGGTCATCATTTCATACATCCCCTCTGAACTGGCCTTTCCTTTGTAAGCGCCCAGTGTACAGCACAGCTCCTATCTTTCTCACCTTGAGCCTTCCATACATGCCCATCAAGATGTCAATGCCCTCTGCCAGCCAGCGGTGGCGAACATCCTTGGAGGTGCGGCTGCGACCATACACCTGAAAAGCAGCAGCAGCAGCAGCAGCAGCAGCAGCAGCAGCAGCAGCAGTGGGGAATGCAGGATCAGCCGGAAGGCAATAAAGGGCCAGAAGGCTTCCGTCTCATTTGATGTCAGTGTTGTTCGTGCAGGGACATGTCATGCAAGCTGCCTTGGCACCCAGTAAGGTGGACCAGAAGACATCACTGATAAACACAGGTGCTGAAAAATAAACCAGCCTTTGCACGCCCTTTCTCATCTCTCTCACGCATGCTCAATTGAGATTTGCTAGTTTTCACAGACACAGCCACCTGTCACACTTTCCACACCTAATTCCCGGTTCTAACCTGCGCCGCCACCACATGGTAGAACTTGCCGTCCACCAGCTTGTCGACCCACTCCTCATGCTCCAGCGGTGTCTGGCCCCTGCTGGTACCGCCACCCGCTGTCCTGCCTGATCCAGGCAGGCCCCTGGGGTATTCCAAGCGTGCCAGGATGCGCAGCGCCTTGTCATAACACATCATGCCCCGCACAGTGCGTGCAAGCAGCTGACCCCTGGGGGGAGGCGGGGTTGGAAACGAGGGTAAGCACGGATCACTGGGGGGGGCAGGGTTTGGAGTCTGGGGTTAGCAGCTGCCTCTGGGGGTAAGGTTTCGAATTTACAACTAGCAGCTGGCCCCCTCCCGCTTCCACTCCCTCTTACCTGAAGCTTGCCCACAGTTGCAGCTGGAGCCCCAGTTCACGCAGGGCCCCGCCTGTGGCAAAGTCCGCGTCCGTGACTGCGCTCAGGTCCAGCCCTCCCAGCATGTCCCCCAGTCGCTCCTTGAAGCACTCCCAATCCTTGGGGTACACGGTCTGGAGGTAGGAGAGGAGGGTCACGCGGTCGTCCGTCTCACCCAGCAGGTCTACCATGCCCTTGGAGCCTGAGGGAGGGGGGAGAGGAGGGAGAGGGAAGATGGGAGAGGGGGGAGAGGGGAGATGGGGGGACCCATCCACAGACGTCCACTGTTGACTAGGGAAACTTGGTCAACGTTTGACGCCAGGTGCCAATATCTCCATCCGTAAGGCAGAACGCATTACTCCACTGGAATGAGGCCTGTCCATATGGCACGGAGAATCTTCTGGACAAACTGAAAACAAATTACATTCCTAAAGTACAGCGATACCGTAGTTTCGAAATATATAATTACATATCCATAAAGAAAGGGCAGCTCCACATGTGCCCTTCGCTTGAGGTCCTTGCAGCCTGAGAGCGTATGTGATCTGTTTACCTGCTGCTGAGCATCCCAGGCTGTGCACCAGCTCCTTTGCGTCCAGGGCATAAAGGACATCTTCCTCGTAGAAAGGGGTGATGACGTTCCAGCTGGGCATCTCATGCTGGGGGGGGAAGGATGGGATGGAAATGTGGTGGGCTGTCCTGGGGTGAGCACAGCCGCCTCGTAAAACAGCAAATACCACCCTAACTGGGCATCTCATGCTGTACCGGGACAGGCAAAACACACCAATTGTTTTTTGTACGCTTTCAGTGCCGCACCAATGCGATGTCCTTTTCATGGAATGTTTAGGGGGGTAGAACAAATCGACCCCTGTTAACTGCCCCCGCATGAGCGCACCAGTGGCGGTGGTTTGCTGATCTGTTTGTTGGACAAGCTGGCCATGAAGAAGGTGAGGATGCGCTGTGCCTCCTGGCTGGCCGGCTGAGCCTCGGAGGGTGTCACGGTCAGAGTGCTGAACACCACGCGAATGATCTAGGGGGGAGTGTGAGAATGAGCTGTAAGACGTGGAAGGGGTGGGGCGGGGAGAGAGCCTGGTTGAAGTGTATAAGGTGTGGGAAGTATAGGATATGAACCGCTGATGAGAGGGACATATAAATAACAACAAGAGTCAGTGGATGGCATGCCCTGGTCACACCTTCAGCAGGAGCTGTGGGTCAGGACCGGCTGGAGAAAATTATGCAAGTGTGACCCACGAACACACATTCACGTGTGGGGGTCCTGGTCACACCTTGAGCATGAGCTGCGGGTCGCGACCGCCGACGCCGATGCTGCCGCTGGGGTCTTGCACGTTCTGCATGATCAGGAACAAGGTACAGAAGCTGAGGGAGAGCTGCTCAGTATCTATTGAAATATAATTTGGTTCACTCCAGCGAGATGGAGGCCCCAGGTTCCAATCCCTACTGACAGCAGGCTAAGAAAGGGCCGGTGATCAGTCATGAGGTGAGCAAGCTGAGGCAGGCCGGATCTGTCGTAACGGAAGGATTTGTTCAGCCGTGCAAGAAAAAGGCCAAGGATTGGAAGTTCCTCCGCGCAGGCGGTCGCCGATTACCAACCTGCTGGCCCCCCTCAGTCTTGGCCCATGCTGCAGTGCCCCCCTAATCTACTGCCCATGAGTGAAAGGCTTGGCTTGCTTCCATGGATATTCCTTCTCCCCCATTCTAAAGCAGTGTTTGTCTCCTTACCTCATCGTGAATCACTCGGAGGCAAGAGGAGACCAGGGAGGGGTCGGCCAGCAGCTGGGACTGAAGCTTCTTGGTCTCCGCCAGGAGAACCTGAAAACAGGGATCGCAGAATATTTCAAAAAAGAGTGATCAGTGTCACTCTGAATGTGATGCCCTCGATATAGAAGTGAGAACATCGCACCATTAAAGAGACAAGGCATTCTAAGTGTGGGTATACCTATTTTATTGAGCAGAAGTGTGATGGATAGGGCCTACCAGGGGGGCCTGCCCTCACCTCAGCAGCTGCGGCCAGTGGAGAGGAGGCATCGTTCTGCTTGCCACGGCTCTGTACCGCCCGTACCGCCTGACACTCGACCTCCAGGCAGCGTAGCAGCTCCAGAAGCGAGGAGAGGGCATTTCCATGCAGCCCATGTCGTCTGGCGGAAGAATTCAGAAGGGTTGCAAGTCAAACCAAAGTTTTAATTCATAAATCCGAAGGGAGGCAAATCGTCCCCGCAGGAACATTCAACTTTGTTTCACAAGCCTTTTAATGTAAGGGACCCCACAACCAGGACTTCCTTGCACGCCATGCAGGGTGACCGGGCCCGCCACTGGCCCGAATTCTGCAATGCAAGGCCATCGCCATGCCTACATAATCGGCCTGTAGTAGCCACATAACAGTACATAATTGCAGTGCACATGCAGTACATACGGGCAGTACATACGTGCAGTGCATGTGGGCAGTGCACATGGGTAGCATGCCCAGCTGTCGATCCTGTCCTGGATGTGTACCTGCGCAGGTCCTGCGGCATCAGCGTACGGCAGTGGGCGATCTCCAGCAGTACGGCCAGCAGTCGTGCAGTACAGTGCGCCATTCGCTCGCGGGTCTGGGAGTGGTGAATATCGCACACCTGGCGATGAGGGTTAAGAGGTCATGGTTCAGGTTTGGTTGTAGGGGTTTGTTTTGGGGATCAGAGTAGACCTGGCAGTGCTCACATGACCATTTATACAACTAGTTTGTCTGATGTTCAAGTCGACACTGCCTGGCCCTTTAAAAATGCTGCTTGGGCGGCCCTGGGAAGAGCAGCTGAGACAAATAGCCAGATGTCTTCCAAAGCTTGAGATCTGGTCCACACCTGTGTGCATAACTGTACGGCCTTGACCGCCTCCGCAAAGGCGGGCGGCAGTAAGCCGAACTCGCCGCCCAAGAAAAGCAGCAGGGAGCCGATCTCTGACAGGACCAGCGCCTGCTGGGGATCTACCAGCCCGGTGTCCACCACCTGTTTAAATTGAAATCCATAATTAAAATTTGAATGAAACAGGAGGGAGAGGTTTGCAGCAGGCGGATCCACTAGCCCAGTGTCCATCACTTGTTTGAAATCAAACCTAGCTTTGATTTCAAATGAAAACAATCATAAAGAAGAGAGGGACTCTCACCAGGGTTTTGATGCAAGCTTAAATTCACAAGGCAGGCATGACGAATACTCCGCTTTCGGTTCCAGGAGGGTCCTCGCACCTTCTGCACCACGCCTGCCGTCCAGAAGTGTGGCAAGAGTATGGGCCGCACACCCTCCACCTGTTGCCCCAGATGTATGAACCTGAGGTTGTCCCGCTCGCGGTTGGTCACCAGGTCCGCCTCGCGTAGGTCATCCACAATTTCATCCCAGGCACAGGCAAAGCTGCCCCACATGGCCACTGGGGAAGGAGGTGAGAATTGGACAGGATTCAGAAGGCGCGAGGGGGGAGTGAAGGGGGCTGAAATGGGTCCTCAATGGATCAGGTGTTGTGATAGGGTGGAAAGGGTCCAGGGGTGTTGAAGGTGTTCAGGGTCTTCAGAGGGAGCAAAGGCTCCCCCACACTAATTTAAACCAACACCCTCACCCAATGCCAACCTTTATCCTCACCATGCTCATCAGACAGGCCCTTCATCACATCCTGTAGCCTCATGCGGGAATCAGCGGCTGCCCTGCTCCTCTTGCCCCCTTTTGGTCCACCATCCGGGAGGTAGGACGCCGCGGGAAGAGCTGGTGGGTAGCCAACGTTGGAACTGGGTTGAGATGAGGGGGAGGGGGGGAAGGGGATAAGAGGGGAGGACTAGTGGGTAGCCTGCATTTGAGCTGGGGTAAGATGAGGCTGAGATGAGGAGAGAGCAGGGGGGGTGGAAGAAATGTCAGCAGGAAGTGAGATAAAGGGGTCTAGTAGAGAGGTCTACACAACAACTGAAGCTATGCCCTGCAGGGTGGTGAGGGTGCAGGCAGAAGGGCCGCATGGGCTGAAGCCACATCCACACAGGCGCCCGCATACACAGGGCAACATGGAGGCTGGCTGTGGCGGCTGGCCACCAGGCGGCATCAGCCTACAGACGATTTGCATACAATCTGCTACCACCAGCCCTCACCCGTAGCTGTTTGATGTGCCATAGGATGTGCTGTCTGGCAGCACCTGGCCCCGCCGGGCGGCATAGCGGCCCAGAATTGCTGTGTTTGCGGCGGCCGGCATGAGCTTGTTCCACCACAACACCGGAGCCCTGCAACAGGAAGGGGCAGATGTCAAGGTCAAGGGAAGGTGAATACATGGTAGCCCTGGCCCCCACCTTGGCCAAATGTCCGGCTTCCTTGATCCAAACCCTGGGGCCGGAGTCTATTTGTGTGAACTCCACACTTGCCCCCCTTGCTTTGTTGTCCCCATTCGTTCCGCGTTCCTCCCCCCTACGAAACCTTGTAGATAGGAGCAGTCCTCCAGCTACCCCCAGTGGAGGCTTGCCACCAGAGGCTTGGGAAGTCCGCAGGGCGCAAAGCGTTTTGCGCTGAGCGAATAGCGTTTTAAGTTCCCACTGGTTGGTGTCACTCACCTGTGGAACTGTGCCACCAGGCTAGGGAAGTCCGCCACCATGCCAATGTCCAGCACAGTCACACCTTGGATGACGCCGTACACAATCAGCGTGATCTGATGCAACAGAGGGAGGGAGAGGAGAGGTGAATTCAAGATCATCGCAATCTGACGAGGCAAAATAAATTGCGAGAGCGGCTGTTCATCCAATGTGGCTCTCCAGTATTTGACTTCCTTGCTTCGTCTGCCGGTGCCCATGTGTCTCAGGTCTCCAAACACCATTTCATACATGTTCGACACTCCTTTTCTGTATGAGCCGCACACCCTGCAGTCCCCCTCTCCGCCCCTTACCCCCCTCCGGCCTGGTCCCCTCCCAGTCCCCTCCCACCTGGTACAGCAGTGCCAGGTCGATGAAAGACACAAAGACGGTGGGAAACATGCGCACCGCCACCACCAGCCAGACACCATCCGTGCAAGGGATGACGGGCAGGCCCGGGATGAGATACGGGGATGTGCAGGGCAGCCAGCTCTCGCGGTTGGCCAGGAGCACCCGCACCGGTGTGGTCAGGGGAATCCAGAGGACATAGTAGTCGAACACAGCCTGCGGGGGGGAAGGCAACACAGGTAGCAGTCAAAACACCAGCAAGCAATCAACTTGTACAAGAATAAGAAATCAGGGCGACAGGATTATGATAAGGACAAGGCGCCGCCCATATTGGCCGCAGCGTCATATTTTGTCAGGCGGCGGTTGCGGGCACCCTGTACCTTGAGCAGCAGGGTGCTGGTCCAGAAGAGAGCCGTCAGCAGCCAGTCACCCCACCCGATGGCCAGGTCACCGGCCAGCCTGAAAACGAGGAGGAGGAGAGAAATTTGGATGCGGAGGACACCGATCCATGTCCTGTGTCATGAGTTCTTGCCATGGCCCCTCTGACACGATTTTGGAGCACAGGTCAAACAAACGGCCACGCACATCATGTGCAGTATATGCAGATGAAAGAAAAAACCACAAAACAACGAATTGGAAACTTCTCTGTCCCTCCATCCTTGCTTTGCCTCCCCTCACCAGTATGCCGGCCTGGGCCTGGCGCTCTGTGTCGTGAAACAGCGTGGCAGGCGCAGGGTGCTGCTAATCCCCCAGGTGTAGCCATTGCGCATCGTGAGGAAGCCTGAGGCACAGGGGCAGGGGGGTGAGCATTAGGGTAAGATCATGAGGGAGGCTGGGGCAGAGGCTCAGGATGATAAGTGCAAGTGAAGTCCTGGTGCAGAGGAGCTGGTTCAGGTCAATCTGAGGGTCTCAGGGGGCCCCAGGTTGGGGGCGGAAGCACAAGAGCATATAGATGTGTTCAGAATCCTTAACCCCATCACATTAAACCCTAAACCCCTCGCAATTTCCCCAAAATCACTCTTTACCCCTGAAACCCCATCCACTTACTCAAGCCTCAGTCCCTCATCCCCCACGCCCACATCTCCCTCATCCCTAGTCACCTTACCCTGAACCCTAGCTCCACACCACATTCCTTAACCCCTACCCCTCACCGTGTCCCAGAACCCCTCCCTTCAGAGTTTCTGGACCCGTCCCTGAAATCCGAAAACTCACCATGTGCCAGCACTACCCCTGTGTAGCCCCCAGCAGCGTACAGCCAGTACTGTACTGCCAGCTCCTGCAGAGATCCGGCATTTGGCATGTACTGCAAGACGAAGAGCGCAAGCAGGCCGGCGAAGACAAGCAGGCGCTCGAGTGGGCCCAGGAGGCCCCAGAGCGGAGCACCTTCCAGTGGGGCGGGGCGGCGGCGTCTGCGCGCAGAAGCCATCGGGCAGCCTTGGGCGCCATCCGCCTTGTCCAGCTCAGCATCCCCAGCTTCAACCTGCACAGTCACATACCCAGTCAGGAAGCTGCCCAGATCTAGATCTTTCCGTCTCAACTGTTTGGTAAGTGGCTTCAAACTAAATTTCGGACATTGCCACCCATGTCCTGCAGATCGCTTGTCAAGCGATGGGACCTCCTTGCAGCGTGTATGAGGGGTGCACTATTCCCTCAAGTGGCAATGGGGCTCATTGTGCCGGTTGGCCTGATAGCGGCACCCTTCGACATTCAAGTGGCACTGGGGATAAGGTCGTAAGTCTGCCCTTTGACAGTGGGCAAATCACTGCTAGAGATCTGCTGCATAGATCCTGTTAGATACTCTGAACAGATTCATGTGTAGATCCCCTGTAAATACCTCCTGCACAGATGACGGAACAAATCCTATATTTAGATCCTTTGTAGAGATCCGCTGCAGAGCCAAGACTACTACCCACCTGCGCGGCTGTGGAGTGGGTGTTGGCCTCGGCCGCCTTGCCCGCCTTGGCCTTGCCCGATTTAGCCTTGCCAAGCATCCATGACTTGTGAGCCACGTGGTTATCAACTGGATCCACCTGGGGCCTGAGAGCACAAAGCAGGCAAGCAGGTTTGAAATGTCAAGATATTCGACGATGGCATTGCCTTGTTGTTTTGAACACAGGGAATTTATATGTGCACCGTAAGCCCTCTTGATAAACTGCTGCTTGGCAAGCCCGCTTTTTCTCCTTTCAGACACTCATATCCAAAGGTGTACTGCAGATGTGCTGAGTGCACCGCATCATCTCATTGGCAATTTATGCAAAACAACTGCTCCATGCGTTCCGCTACTTTTAAACCTATGGTATATACCTGGTGTGCCTGCATCATTTAAATGTCCCCTGATCTGCACCCTGATCTGCACCCTGATCTGCACCCTGATCCACACCTGCTAATTCAAAGGTTTGAGATGCGCTCAATTAGTGCCATGCACATTGTGCATGTGCTAGGTCAGCATCGCTCATTGCGTTCACACCCTGATTCACACCCTGATCCACACCTGTGCATCCAAAGGTTTGAGAAGCGCTCGATTAGCGCACATAGCGCGTGTGTTATGACCGCCGAGCTCATCGCGTTCCATGCGTTGCGTCCCGCCCAGGTTCCCTCCGTGAAGGCCGCAGCCATCAACACGTGCGTGAATACGGCCATCAAGCAGTAGAGACGGTAGAAGGTGCGGAACAGGGACAGCCAGCTGAGATGAGAGAGAGGGAGAGAGTGCAGGGGGGACGCAATCATCAAGGCTGCCAGCTTAAAACAGGGGGAACATGGCCAACCAGCTGAGCATAAGCAAAGAGAAGCACAATTCTAAATGTTCTGCAAGATTTTTATTTTTATTTTCGGAATGTGAATGCACGGTACATGAAGTGAACCATGACCAACTGAGGGGGGAGAGAGGGAGGTACAGGGGGTAATGCGGGGGGGGGGGGGGGGGGGGGCAGTTCTTACTGTTGTGTTCTTTAAATTTGACAACCGAGTTTGAGTACATAGTTGGATTTCAAGGTCCCATCAAGATTTTCTGCACGGCCCGCCTCATCTGCATGGTCCCCTCACCCCTTAGCTTCAGGGGCGAGGATCAAGGGCAGGTTTTAGATTCCAGGTCTCGGATAATAGATCATATCTGGAATGGGGCAGCGTTGCCTGGACGGCCCTGGGCGGCGTCTTTCAATTAGACCAGAGTGTGAGTCAGCATGTCGGTGATACTGTGACAACTGCCAGCGGGGGTTGAAGGTCTGAAGGCAAAGGTTCAGGGAAATAGTTTGTAGGGTTAAGGAGTACGGGTTGGGGGTCAAGGATAAGGGTTTAAGGGTTCGGGGATAGGGCTCAACCAAATGGTGCTATTCTGATTTGCTGATCCCCACCGGCCGATCTGTCCCCCACCCCGGCTTTCTGGGGCACAAATGGACTGCTACAATCGGACGGCAATCTGCAAACTATGTGATGAGATGTCGGCAGCCCACCCAGTTCAGAGACTGTCCGCTACTTTCACCTTCCAAGGTTTGTATTAACAAACGTTCTCTACTCAAGGTCGCCCATCATCAGGGACGGTCCTAAATCTGCGCCTTTCGAGGAACGTCTTCACAAAAGCCCTTCAAGCTTGAGGGTTTCAGCACCTTGTATGGACCGCGCTTTACCTGCGCCTCTCGATGTACGTCTTCACAAAGACCCTGGAGGACCAGAACACTGCCGCTCTCTCAGAATCAAAGCCGTCCATTGGCTCCCTGCCCTCTGGATCCAGCTCCCCAGCAGCAGCAGCAGTGTCCCTAGGGCCGCCAGCGGGACAGCCTAGGTTAAGGATGCTTGCAAAAGCGGCATGCGGGTCACCGCTGCGCAAGGCCTGCAGGACACATGAACATGGGGAGAGGGGAGGGACGCTGATTGCCAATTTACCCGTTCAATCAAGGGCATGGACGTTCAAATAGATACAAGGTTGTTTTCACGCCAGGCTCGCTCCCCAAGCTTCCCCACGTGTCCAAATGTGATTGAAGCTGCATTCAAGACTGATGGGTACACAGGCTGATCGCTATTTCCTAAACCTCATGTTTAGTGAAAGTGCATTGAAGAAAGCATTGGTAAGATCTGGGGCACGGATCTGGGGCATGGATCTGGTGCTTGGATCCAGGGCACCACCCATCTGGGCATTACATCTTAAGTATCTCCATCTTAAGGGTACACTGAGGCCTCTGAAAACCAGCAGCATGTGCATGAGGCGTTGTCGTTGTCGACACAGTCAACCATGAAGAGAGCTTCCCCTTTTCACTCCCCTGATTTGAGGCCCCTAGTAGCAGGAGTGCAGGACTCAGTAGCTGAGTAGGATTGAATCTGTTGAGGGATTCATCTAGGGATCTGCCTCTCACCTGCTGGGTAGCCCCCAGGGCCAGGAGCGTGCGATGCACAATGTCCTTGTGTGTCAAGCTCTCATTGACGTCATCGTACCCCAGGCGAAAACCAATCTCCTCGCCCCTCTGAGTGAGGTAGTCCATCTGTTCAACAGGGATTCAAATATTCGTGATTCGAAATATTGAAAACATTTGGGGCAGCTGATCCAATGGCAATGCAGGCATGATGTGAAACATTAAGGACGTGTGCTGTCGTCATGCAACTTCCAAGAGAGTCATCATTGGTCCATCAAAGGGGGGCTGAATGTGCTCCCCCCCCCTCAGCCTTGAAAGGAGGCAGATTGCATGCGCCCCACCTCATAGGAGAACACGATGAAGACCGGTGTGATGACTCTGTCCAGGAAGTCCCCCCCGTCCCCCATGGCCACGAGGTCCTCCAGCAGGTCCATGTCCCCCGGCAGCGGCTCGGACAGGGGGCTGTCGGCCACACTGGGGGCGCTGGAGGGCTCCGGGACCTTGCCATGAGCAAAGTCCAGGGCCTCCAAGCAGCGGTCGACAGAGGTGGCCCAGGGGCGGTGCTGGAACTGACGCTGCAGGGCGGAGATGTCGGCCTGGGGGCACAAGGGGGGGGGAGCATCGATTGATACTTTTGAGCTGGGCAGTAAAGATAGCAGTCATAGCACCTTGGGTCGGTCTTCAGCCCTCAACGTTACAACACTCAAATCTGACCTCGATTGCAACACAATACCGGGATTCACCTTGGGTTCCTTTGTGACCTCCGCCAACAAGGGCTTCATGTGATTCCATCAATTCCAGCATTGACACATCCTCTTCATATCATGCTCTTGAGAGGGCCAGGCAGACCCCCCCCCTAATCCCCCCTCCCTCTCTCAGCTTCCACTCTCATCCTCACTCACGCCTGCCTCCTGTTTCTCATCTGCTGCCTGTCCCTGCCCCCTGACTGCTCTGATGCCCACCGCTGCCGCTGCCCACATGCCCGCCTTGCATCCCCAGCTCTCATGCCCCCCACCCCCCACCTGCATCATGTTCCTCATCATCAGCCGCCTGTCCCTGGCCCCCCGGATTGGACAAATGCCCGCCGCAGCTGCCCACAGCCCCTCGGCCACCGGGCTCATGGCCATGGTGTGGTAGAAGAACCACATGGCCTCCGGGCAGTGGCGCATGTTAGCAGCCTCGGTCCACAGCTGCAACACACAATGCCAGGAAACAAGCAGGCAGGTTGAGAGAGGGTTTGGGAGGGTTGGCAATCCACACTGGGAACAGATCACCAGATGGATGTTTCTTTAACCCAACAACAAGCACATGTGAAACAAAATGTGTGAGGGGTAGTTATAGACAGAGCATTTTGAAAGGTCAGGCGGTGGGTCGGTGTCCTGTCCTGAATGTACTGAAAGGCATTGCTTGTACCACGTGTGCAGTACCCGTATCATACAGGCACTACGACAGGCAGAAGAGGGTAGCCTGCTATACCATCATCTGATGATAATAATTGTCTCTCAAACGGGGGACGGGGGTCTGTCTCATAGAAAAGTACAGCAGTACATATCAGGAAATAAAGCAGTACACATCAGTTGGTAAATCTCTACTTACCAGGAAGTACATCGCCAGCTCAGTAAGGAGCCCATTGACGGCCTCCAGGCTGTCCCACCTCCCGTCTCCCAGCGCCGCCTCACACTGCTTAGTGCGCGGGAACTGGAGGTCCACGTGGTCCAGCCAGACCTTGTAGCTGATCAGTAAATGAAAAAAAACATGTTCTTCAGTATTTATTTGGTTTGAAGCATGAGCGATTCGAGAAGGGCTTACGCTTTATCAACAAACGGTAGTTCACTTCTATGCTGAATGTGCTGAAAATATGACTTCTGCTGAGATTTCATTTTTGAAAGGCACCATGGCTTCTGTTTCATTCGTTTTGACAGATCTCACTCCTGCCAATCTCCTGACATCCTCACACATTTAATTATAATTAAACAATGGTTCGATTTTTACGTTATGATTCCCCGCACACTTATCACTGGAGCATCTTGCTGTGTCCACAGAGCCCCCATGCTGCCCGGCTGTGTCCACAGAGCCCCCATGCTGCCCGGCTGTAGCGCTGGCGACTGCACTATTTCCCACACCCAATACCGTATATACAAATCTGCACACTCACTTCTGGAAGATCTTGCTGTGGAGCTCCCATACTGCCCGGCTGTAGCGCTGACGCCCGCTGCTGGGGCTGCCTTCTCCGCCCTCATCGGCCGTGCTCATGACAGCCGGGGTACGCATCGCCTCATTGGTCAGGAGCTCCTGCGAGGGAAGGGCAGATAGGAGTTGGTCACATTATAAACGAGTGCCTTCCAGGGAAGGGCGATCAGCTTTCCATTTTCAAATGGCAGGAAGGGTAGAGATCATTCAGAACAGTGGATCAAAAGTAAATTGATGATGGGCATTTTTCTTGAATTACCCGACTGTAGAGGTGCCTTACTTTTCCTCAAACTTAGCGTTGTAGGGGTGAGGAATGCTTAAAATAAGTAATCATCATTTGTCATCGCCAGTTTCAGTCGGAAATCGAGAGCATAGGTCGAAACCTATCCCCTAGGGCAGCCTAAGAATAAGACATGAATACATACCCGAGGGAAGGCAAATCAAATTTATGATGTGTGTAATTTAAATTAAATGCACTGTGTGCTCAACTGAGCAATCTTAAAGCAGTACCAGAACCATTGACAGATCCTTGCGGTGCATCAAAAACAAAAAGGGAGTTACGTGACACCCGGTGCCACCCAGTGGAAGCTGTCCTTGTTGTCATATTTCTGAGATCCAAATCAAAATTAAGTGGTATCCCCTCTCAGGTCGTACGATACTTGCCCCCCTCGGTTCTCCCTGTTGAGTTCCCCCTGGCTCACCTGCAGGTGGTCTGCAGCCAGGAATAAGGTGGCTGGCACGTACTGCTGGTGGGCGGTGTCCCTGGTGCTGGGGTTGAGGTTGACCGCTTGCATGCCTGCAAGACAGCAAGCAAGGCAGAGGAACATGACAGCAAGGCTCATCAGCTGTATCAGTAGACACGACCCATGCGGCAATGCTTCGAAAAATCCCTGAATTTGCAGGATAGACCAGGATGAAATCCAGATTATTTTCTGTCTTGCTGTTTTACTCCCATGTTTAATACCGTACCTGTATTACAAGTCCTGATTGATTTCTTACGTAACAGCACTCACCAAATCGCCTGCCTGTCTCCCAGACGATGGCATGCAGCAGGTCTTACGTAACAGCACTCACCAAATCGCCTGCCTGTCTCCCAGACGATGGCATGCAGCAGGTCTCGTCCCTCGGGGTACACGTCCAGGGTGGGGGGGCCGGCAAAGGAGGGGTGGGCACTCAGGGAGTCACTGAGGGACGGGGAGGTGTTGTCGGATCTGGCAGATCCAGCAGAGCCAGTAGGCCCGGGCTGGAATCCCGCAGATGCCGCTGCCGCTGCCGCTGCTGCTTTCCCCATGATGACGCCTCGGCCAACAGGAGCTTCACCGACACCTACGAGCCTAGCAAACACATGTGTAAGTGTGTAAGCGACCATCACTGGAGGCTGCTGGATATTGACTACAGGTAGCTACACCACTCTGCTTCTAAAAGTCCTGATGACAGATAGGCACATACCGGTGTATACTGGTCTGACAGAGACGGAGTACAGACAGCTTGACCCTCCTAGCTCCTACCAGTCCTCACTCATCAGTTGACAGGCAAGTTCAGTAGTTCTCAGCTAGACTACATGGCCCCTACCTAGGAGCTGCTCTATGGCTGATGAGTGATGAAAGTCTTAGCAGGTCGGGGCAGGTCAAAAGCTCTGGTAGCTTGGAGGTGATAGCCTTGAAGCTCAGCAGGGGCCCAGCAGCTTGCTGATGTGACAGGTCGACCGAGGAGCTACCTGGCTGAGGAAAAGGCGATGCAGAATAAGTTAATATAAATGGTTCATTTAGACAGCGGCACCCCCGCGTGTTCTTTTTCATGAGTCACAAGGTATAGATTAGCTTGGCGCACAGGGCCAGGTTGCAGCACCCATGCTTCTTAGGTGCACGGAAGAGATGGGAGTGGACGACGCAACCTGAGTGGCTTGATTGGGCAAGGATGGGGCTGAGAAACTCGAGCGGATAGCGAACTTTCCATTCCAGGCCTGGTTGGACCGGACGTGCTTCACTGCTTCCGACCTACCACTCACTGGCCATTGGGCACGGCCTGGCGATTTCGATGCTCACCTGGGCAGGCTACCTTGTCGATCGATGAACGAAGTATTGACTTCTTAGCAGCGATAGCAACAGCGACGAACTGGGATGAAGAACAGGCCCAGTCTGCAAAACGGGAAACGGGGCTTCTAGGAAGGGAAACGCTAGCAGATATAAATCGCTCGTTCGGGACAGGGATCGCGCACAAGGCCGTCGGCTGAAGACGTGCAGTGAATACTCAAGTCGACGTGGTCACAACAACAGAAGTTATAGAAATTCATGATTTAGCTTCAGTCTGCGGCTGTCGCGGTACTGACGCGACAGCTGTCGCTCGGTCACATCAGGACAACGACGTTCAGTAGGCCATGCATGCAGCGGGCGGTGGACAGCAGCTGTTGGGCGTAGATAGCGACATGCCGCTTGGATGATTGGTTGCTGCCGTAGGTTGTCTAGTATGCGGATATTGGGCTGCAGCGTCATTGCAAGACGACAATGTTAGAACGATCGGCTTCAGGATTCCTGATGGTAGGGTACCATGTGTCAGTGGATTTCCAGATTGCGACATTTCCGCCACCCGGACGGGAGATCGTCCCCACCCTGAAGACAGCCATGAAATCTCACAGCATCAGATATGAAGGGATTCCTTTCGATCCAGGATAAAGATAGATAGCTTACCGGTAACAGCTTATGAATATTTGAACAGTCCTTGCATATGACGCTAAAAGCCATCGCTGCTGTAGGAGATATAATTGAGGGGTCTGCTCTGTCAACTGTGCAGCATGGAGATTTTCCAGTCCATGCATGGGGCACCCAAAGGTGGCGGCGTGTGAGGCATGGGCCTACTTTGCTACGCGCACAAGACGGAGTCTGTCTGATCAGAATCCTCCTCCTTGCATGGGTGGCAATGTCCCAGGAGATGACTGGGCCCAGCAGGCATGAACGGACGGAGGACTAAGGGAAGCGTTTCCTTCCTCTCGAGATGGGAAGGGAGGAGCTCCTCACTTACTGGCTCCTCCACACTTTATGCTTCCTCCTGTTCGTTGCGAACAGGCTTGGGGCCTGCATGTGTGTACAGCTTCTTCTTGGCCTGCAATAGCCAGAGCGGGGGGGGGAGGTAAATGAATGAATAACGGATTCTGAGGTTCATGATTCACGGCGCCGGGCTGGACATCGCTACCCGAGAATCCCCTCCTCCTCTTCCCTCTGACCCTCTCCCAGACTCCCACCTGCAACCCTATCCCCCTTTTCGTTCCCTCCTCATTTGCCTCCTTATTTACCCTCCGTTCCCCTCCCCCTCCACATGTCCATCCCCAGCCCCCTCCCCTCCATTCCCCTCCTCAGACCCCTACCTGTCCCCTTTCCTTACCCAGCCGACTCCCCTCCCCCTCCTAGGCCCTCTCCCCTTGCCCAGCCCTCTCCCAGGCCCCATCCCCTACCCCGCGTTCCAGCCCTCTCCCCGGCCCATCCCGGTCCCCCTTCCCTACTCAGCCCTCTCCCCGTCCCCCTTCCCCTACCTGCCCCTTGCCTCCTCCCCCCACCTGCTTGTTGGCTGCTAGACCCTGCTCGTGTTTCTTCCGCTTCCTCTCCACTGAGCTGCCTGACTGCCCAATCATGGCCGGGGCGTCCTTCAGCCCAAAGCTGAACGCCACATGACCCAAGTGCAACAGGCGCACGTTGAAGATATCCTTCACGTCCCTGGAGGGTCCAGAGGTCAGGGAAACAGGTTGAGGATTATGGGGTGAAGATATCCTTCAGTTCTCTGGAGGGGGGGAGGCAACCAGCTACGGGTACAGTTCACGAGACTCTTAATTTCCAAAAGGGAAAAGTAAACATGCTCCAGGTCCACCAGTGACTGGCCAACTCCACCTCTCAATAATTACCAGTAATGAACTAATGAACGCACCTGTCCTTCCCCCCCGGTGGCAAGAGGATCTAGGGATCTTGACATGTTGGCCCTGGGAGCCTAGGCAGGGCTAAAATCAAAGCCTCCCCGTTCAGGGCCAAGGGTTTAGGGTTTAGGGTTTAGGGTTCAGGGCAGGACGCACCTGGGATGAGTTGCGTATGCCCGCACAAATGAGCGGAAGGCATCGCTGGCCAGCGCCAGTGTCTCTGTGTCCCCGTTCACTGCATGCATCACGGCCCGCTGAAGAGCGCAGGCCACCGCCATACCACCAGAGGCAGAGTCGCGAGAGGCCTTGCTCACTGCACGGGTTGTAACAGGTCGGGGAGGGGGTCAGATGGTTTAGCGGTGTAACCTACATCCCTCATAGAAGGCAGGCTACAGAGGCTTTACAAACAGGCGCTATGAGATACTTCAAAGCCAGCCACCACCTGCAAGCCAGCAGCCCTCACAGGGCAGATACCCTGATGGCAGATGACGCCCAAGTTTGAGTATAATATCTCACAACATAGTTCTAGTTTTCAGGTTCTAACCCGAAACTCATGCCGATTTATCCCCCGTGACTGACGCTCCACTGTTGCCTGTGACAGCGTATGCAATAAACTTTGGAAACAGATCCTATTCGCCCCTTCCCACATCCAATACACGTCATGGTATCCAATACGCCCCCTTCACACACCATTGGCCCCCCTCCCCTTCCATCCCTCCCCTGCATGACTCACTGCTCCCTGCCCCCCTCTGGGCCAGGGTTAGGTGTAAGGATTTACCCTAAGCCCCAAGGCCCTTCACCCAGCCCCCCTGGACCACTCACTATTCCTCGCCTCCCGCTCCGGTGGCGGTGGCAGCCACCTCAACGCTGCCCCCAACAGCTCCTCCTGCAGCGTGATCCCGCGCTTGGACAGCAAGTCCACATACCGACGCTCATGAGGCATGAGCAGGATCAGCGCCTCACCCTTGTGGCCCATGCGAGCGGTACGGCCCACTCGGTGCACATACCTGAAAGGTGTGAAGGACAGGGGGAGGGAGTGACCAGCTGTACTGAGAAAGAGTGAGTACAGGAGTGTGGGGAAGACATACAAGTATGGAGGTTGAGTGTGGAAACAGGATGTGTGGGCCTCAGCTGCCAGCTGCCCAGGAATGATGGGCCATCTCGCTAATATTATACCGCAAAACCTGAGCACACTGCAGACGCCCCCCTCTATCTTGTGAGATCCGAGCCTGTGTCTGGATCTGGATCTTGCTCTCACTCTTCTGGTGCCCCCGGGACGTCGTACTGCACGATGTTGGTCACATCGGGGAAGTCCAGTCCCCTGGCCGCCACATCAGTACAGAGCAGGATCGCTGTCTTGGCCTGCAGGAGAAGAATGAAACAAATAAATCCACAAACAAGCAGATAAGCAGGCCCTGGAATTGGCCCTGGAAATGATGAGGCATTGCAGGGCTTGACATTCCGGTTTTCTCTCAGTGGGTGATCAAGGACTCAAGGGACCTGGGAGCATCAAAAGCGGAAAAACGCATCACGACACATAAATTACGACCCTCTGGAGCGCCTATCAAAAAAACACCAGGCCACGAAAGATCCCCTTGTAAACTGAAGATACGAAAACACTGTTCAAAAGTGTGCCTGCTTGCTCCCATAGGAGTTGGGGGTAAGGGTGTTGGGGTTTGAAGTTTAGGGAATACTGGTAGGGTCACAACACTGCAATCTGTAAGACCCGCCACTCACTCCTCGCCCTGCATCCCTACCCAACGGGCACGTGTCCATTTCTCAATGTTCACTCACTTGGCTGAACTTGAGGAACGAGGCGGTGCGCTGCACTTGCGGCATATCTCCATGCAGCTTGAGCAGGGGGGCGGTCAGCAGGGGGGCGCCGCAGGCAGAGTCCCAGAAGCTGCCCAGAAGCCGGTGGTGATACTCCACACCGTCACAGCTCGACAGGAAAACCACCACCTGGCACCAAGGAGAGGAGGGGACCATACTTCAGGCCAGACGAGAGTCGCAACTACTTGTTTTGCTGTTTGCCTTGCCTGACCCTGTCGAAAAAGGCCACTGGGTGGATGAGTCGGCAACGCTGTGACATCAGCCAAGAGTACAGCAGGGGAGAGGTGTAACTCCCAGTATGTAACAGCTTGTGTAACTCCTAAATGCAACCTCTGGAGTACCTCTCAGAATGCAACCCCAGGTGTAATTCCACATGACCCCCCATGCGACTGGTATGCGGGTGAATTCCTGCCATGTCCCCCCTGAGAGGAGTGGCTGCAGGCAGGTTCCTCCCAGGCCTCACTGCATGAGGTGTCACCCCTCACCTTGCGACCCCCACCCGCCCCGGAGGCCGTCAGCGCCGCTGCGCCCTTGCGTGCAGCGTAGCCCTTGCGTGCCACCTCAGCCCCGATGGCCACTCGGGTGACAGGAGCAGGCGCTTGGTTCTTCAACATTTTCTGGAAAAAAATAGAACAGGGGGGCCGCTGAGGTACAGGATGGAACGGAACATAGAATACCGTATTGGGAAATAAAAAAGTACAGGTATCAAAGATTTGATCCGATATCCTGCACCCTACGAAAAAATTAAATGTTCAGTTCACAGCCAAAAAACAAATGTTACTAAGCCCCAACACCGTCGGATTCCATTACCGACATATTTCGGCCGGCGTCATTACCGGTATCACACTTTCTTGGTGTATGAATTACTTGTTGCCCCACGCCAAGTTCTCAAGCAATCCTCAAAATTATTATTTGTGCGGGAAGGCAAATATACGGTACCGGTAATGTCTAACTAAATCTACACATTAGCCCGGGTGCCTTGAGGTCACTAGCCAGCAGTGGCCACTGCATCAGGTCATATAGGCAAACAGGCGCAAGAAGTGTGTTCCCGTCATACGGTACCGGTTGAGTTCTGTATTCGGCCGTTGGGCCCAATGGCACTGCAGAGTGCACATGCAAGTCGCTAGGGCCTTTGTACATGAGGATTCAGAGACTATCAGACTACCTCCAACGAATTCCACACTTGATGCCCAAGAGTATAATGCACACAAAATCCCCCCATCTGGCTCAGTAGGCCTGCCAGCACAACAAAGTATGGGTTTCAGGGTTGAACCCTAATCATGGCATGCCCTCATCTGTCTCAGTATGCCGGCCAGCGTGCCAGCCCCCGGCTTAGAATGCAGGTTTCATCCATTCACCTCCACCCTGGCATGCCCTCACCTGTCTCAGTATGCCGGCCAGCCCCACATGACTTAGAATGCAGGTTTCATCCATTCACCTCCACCCTGGCATGCCCTCACCTGTCTCAGTATGCCGGCCAGCCCCACATGACTTAGAATGCAGGTTTCATCCATTCACATCCACCCTGGCATGCCCTCACCTGTCTCAGTATGCCGGCCAGCCCCACATGACTTAGAATGCAGGTTTCATCCATTCACATCCACCCTGGCATGCCCTCACCTGTCTCAGTATGCCGGCCAGCCCCACATGACTTAGAATGCAGGTTTCATCCATTCACCTCCACCCTGGCATGCCCTCACCTGTCTCAGTATGCCGGCCAGCCCCACATGACTTAGAATGCAGGTTTCATCCATTCACCTCCACCCTGGCATGCCCTCACCTGTCTCAGTATGCCGGCCAGCCCCACATGACTTAGAATGCAGGTTTCATCCATTCACCTCCACCCTGGCATGCCCTCACCTGTCTCAGTATGCCGGCCAGCCCCACATGACTTAGAATGCAGGTTTCATCCATTCACATCCACCCTGGCATGCCCTCACCTGTCTCAGTATGCCGGCCAGCCCCACATGACTTAAAATGCAGGTTTCATCCATTCACATCCACCCTGGCATGCCCTCACCTGTCTCAGTATGCCGGCCAGCCCCACATGACTTAGAATGCAGGTTTCATCCATTCACATCCACCCTGGCATGCCCTCACCTGTCTCAGTATGCCAGCCAGCGCCATGAGCCGGTCCTTGCTGGGAACCTCAATATACGTTTGGCGCAGCTGTGAAGATAAAGTGTGGGCATAGAGAGGCTGATAAGTGTGAGCGGTGAGGAGAAGAGGACAGCTAAATCACGGGGGAGCTTGGACCCCCCAAAACATGCCCTGAACAAGATATTATAATGCAAATAATGATGTGTGGAAATGGACCAGGGTTCAGCCTGGGTGTTCACTGTTCAGCCTGGGGTCGGGGTCAGGCGGGTCATTCATGGGAGAGCTGCTGGAGAGGTTCGGAGAATAAAAACTTTTCCTATGTTGTCATGAGATGTGACTCTGTGGCGTGGCTGCAGGCAGCCCCCACGCTCCCAAGCACACGGCACAATACTGGACAGGGTGCTAGCAACAAGGCCTGCCGTGACAGACCAATACAACTATTGCCCACACCCAATGAAGCTCTTAAGAGCGCATCCAGGGAATTTAACATCCTGATGGCGTGCAACCACTGTAACTCTGGTGACGTCCCCCCTACTGCACATCCACCCAATCTCACAGGACCCCCCTTTGTCCTGGTTCATGCTTGCTGTGTAAACGCCACTATTTTAATCCCTTGAGTATCCCTCTTGTGCAGTCCCTGCATAAACTTCATTCAGCGAATCCCTCAGCAAATCCTCAAGTAACTCCCTCAAGAGCTCCATTCACAAACTCCTTCATCAACTCCCTTCATTAACTCCGTTCAGCAACTCCTTCATTAACTCCCTCAGCACCTCCGTTCAGTCTCCCTTCTAGTGCGTCCATTCAGTGTGTTCATTCAGTGCGCCCATTTAATTCTTAGTCTGTTCATTCACTCTCATTGTCAGTTCCTCCAGTCCCCCCCCCCTGCACACCTGCGTGGGTATTGAGAACTCCTCCGGCTGCCGGTTGACTGCCGCTGCGGTGGCCGCCAGTATGCCCTGGGCATGCGCAGCTGTTGCGCCCTCGCCATCCGTCACATCTAGGCCGCCCGCCCCCTGCACCAGCAGTCCACATGCGAGAGTGAAATCCAGGTTGTAGGGCACCCTACCCCAGCAGTCAACATCATATCAATTGGTTAAAATGCATCAAACACTGGTGGTTAAGATTCAAATGTTCATGGTGGATTTTAAATTTCAATTCAGGTTTGACTGCACCCTGCCCCAGCTTTTTGAAACGTGTAATTTGAATTTAGGCAGCACACAGGATCTGAATGGGAGAAACGCATGCCCCCTCCAGAAGCACCTCCTGAACCCTCACCCCCCCCCCTGCGCCCCCACACCCTACCTGTTGTATTGCAAATCCAACGGGCACTGGTCGCCGCTGGATGGCCGTCGCCAGCTCCCCCAACTCCTGGTGCAAGGTGGCACTGAGCAGGACAGTACACCGAGCGCTGCTCCCGCTCGGCGCGCTCACGATCACTGGCGCACCAGGCCGGTGGCCCAGACGCTGTGTCTGCCTTGCCCGGCCCTCGCGCCCCTCCTCAGGATCATCGGGACCGCCCTGCGCTCCCGCTCCCGCTTCTTTATCATCTTCGTCGTCAATGGCAGGAGATGTGGTGGCCGCAACATCTGTGTGCGCTCTGCCGCTGCTGCGCGCGTCCAGGCGGGAGATGATCTCTTTCAGTTTGACCTGAGGGGGAAATCAGCAGCAGGATTAACTCAAAACATTCACATTTCGTACTTCGAAATTAGGCACAGCTGCGATATGCATTCACAACAAGGTTAACTTTTTGTAAAATACATCTAGTTCTTGTCCAAGCGAGCTAGGAAGACCACTCAGATCCCAAGAAGCACCAGCAGGTGTGACTAATATGCCTATTTGAACGGACTTGAGAATAACTGCATATTTTCTTTGCCACTCCAGGCCCCCAGTAGGGATTACCTGAAACCCTAGATCCAGCAGTCGATCCGCTTCATCCAGCACCAGCCATCTCAGCTCCGTGGTTTTGAAGCTGTTTGTGTTTTCCAAGTGGTCTTTGAGCCGGCCGGGTGTGGCCACAATGATGGTTACCCCCTTGCGCAAGCGGGCCTAGTGAGTGGGACGTGGAGAGGGGTCAGGGAAGAGGAAGGGGGAGTCAGGGAAGAGGAGGGGGGGGGAGGCCTTCAGGAGGAGAAGGAGTGGGAGGATGAGTCGGTGGCCGGGAAGAAGAAACCTTTACATTTCCGTTTTTCCCTCTTCATACAAATATATCAAGACACCAGTACCAGTAAAATCACCTCCCCTTCCCCGTATATAACGCTCCGAGTCTTTACCTTCTCGTGGCTGCGATTCTCTCCCCCGATAAGGACAGAGGAGACCAGCCACACAAAGCGGCGCAGGAGCATCATCTGCAGCCGTGGGGGAGGGCCAGGGCCAGGGAAGAAGGGTTGAGACAAGGGACGCGGGTGTGACCAGGGTTCAGACTAGGGAAGTGAGCATGGATGAAGGAGGACACGCGTCAACAGCCAGAAAACGATCTCCATATCTCAGCTCCACTCACCGCCACATCCTGAATCTGGATGCACAGCTCGCGTGTCGGTACAATGATGATAGCGTGTGTCCCTTCCGCCCGGGAGATCTTGGGGGACTGAGCCTGCAGTACAGGAGGGTGTAGGGATGGGGGGTCAGGGTTGAGAGGGATTCAAGGTTGAGAGTTCTGGATGAGAGGGTTTGCCGCTGTGTCTTAGGTGCTGCGTCTGCAGTGTGTTAGGGGAGCGTCAGGTGGGAGCAGCCTGCACCTCAAGCCTGGGCTCACACTCCTCCCGCTGCAATGATGATACACTGTTTTGAAAATAAGGTGAACATGGCCTGGAGTCCTGGACATAAACCTGGACCTCCCTGATTTCAAGAGAAGCATCCTTTTAGGCCATCCTTTGTCCCTCCTCATCCCCGCCCCCTCTCCCCTTTTGCTCTGTCCCCTCCTCCCCCTCAGACCTGCAAGCCATCCCCCGCTCCCTCGCTCCCCCGCTCTACCGCCTACCTGTAGGTCGTTGATGATGGGTACCAGGTAGGCCAGCGTCTTGCCCGACCCAGTGGGGGCCTTCACCAACGCATCCCTGAGCAACGGGAGGCATACAGGATCGAAGGAAACATTCCCCAACGTGACCCAGAGCAACGGGAGGCATACAGGATGAAAGGAACATTCCCCAACGTGACCCAGAGCAACGGGAGGCATACAGGATCAAAGGAAAATTCCCCAACGTGACCCAGAGCAACGGGAGGCATACAGGATCAAAGGAAACATTCCCCAACGTGACCCAGAGCAACGGGAGGCATACAGGATCAAAGGAACATTCCCCAACGTGACCCAGAGCAACGCGGGAGGCATACAGGATCAAAGGAAACATTCCCCAACGTGACCCAGAGCAACGGGAGGCATACAGGATCAAAGGAACATTCCCCAACGTGACCCAGAGCAGCGGGAGGCATACAGGATCAAAGGAAACATTCCCCAACGTGACCCAGAGCAACGGGAGGCATACAGGATCAAAGGAAACATTCCCCAACGTGACCCAGAGCAACGGGAGGCATACAGGATCAAAGGAAACATTCCCCAACGTGACCCAGAGCAGCGCGGGAGGCATACAGGATCAAAGGAAACATTCCCCAACGTGACCCAGAGCAACGGGAGGCATACAGGATCAAAGGAAACATTCCCCAACGTGACCCAGAGCAACGGGAGGCATACAGGATCAAAGGAAACATTCCCCAACGTGACCCAGAGCAACGGGAGGCATACAGGATCAAAGGAACATTCCCCAACGTGACCCAGAGCAACGGGAGGCATACAGGATCAAAGGAAACATTCCCCAACGTGACCCAGAGCAACGCGGGAGGCATACAGGATCAAAGGAAACATTCCCCAACGTGACCCAGAGCAGCGCGGGAGGCATACAGGATCAAAGGAACATTCCCCAACGTGACCCAGAGCAACGGGAGGCATACAGGATCAAAGGAAACATTCCCCAACGTGACCCAGAGCAGCGCGGGAGGCATACAGGATCAAAGGAAACATACCCCAACGTGACCCAGAGCAGCGCGGGAGGCATACAGGATCAAAGGAAACATACCCCAACGTGACCCAGAGCAACGGGAGGCATACAGGATCAAAGGAAACATACCCCAACGTGACCCAGAGCAACGGGAGGCATACAGGATCAAAGGAAACATTCCCCAACGTGACCCAGAGCAACGGGAGGCATACAGGATCAAAGGAAACATACCCCAACGTGACCCAGAGCAACGCGGGAGGCATACAGGATCAAAGGAAACATACCCCAACGTGACCCAGAGCAACGCGGGAGGCATACAGGATCAAAGGAAACATACCCCAACGTGACCCAGAGCAACGGGAGGCATACAGGATCAAAGGAAACATTCCCCAACGTGACCCAGAGCAACGCGGGAGGCATACAGGATCAAAGGAACATTCCCCAACGTGACCCAGAGCAACGGGAGGCATACAGGATCAAAGGAAACATTCCCCAACGTGACCCAGAGCAACGCGGGAGGCATACAGGATCAAAGGAAACATTCCCCAACGTGACCCAGAGCAACGCGGGAGGCATACAGGATCAAAGGAAATATACCCCAACGTGACCCAGAGCAACGGGAGGCATACAGGATCAAAGGAAACATTCCCCAACGTGACCCAGAGCAACGCGGGAGGCATACAGGATCAAAGGAACATTCCCCAACATGACCCAGAGCAACGGGAGGCATACAGGATCAAAGGAAACATTCCCCAACGTGACCCAGAGCAACGGGAGGCATACAGGATCAAAGGAACATTCCCCAACGTGACCCAGAGCAACGGGAGGCATACAGGATCAAAGGAAACATTCCCCAACGTGACCCAGAGCAGCGCGGGAGGCATACAGGATCAAAGGAAACATACCCCAACGTGACCCAGAGCAGCGCGGGAGGCATACAGGATCAAAGGAAACATACCCCAACGTGACCCAGAGCAACGGGAGGCATACAGGATCAAAGGAAACATTCCCCAACGTGACCCAGAGCAACGGGAGGCATACAGGATAAAAGGAAACATTCCCCAACGTGACCCAGAGCAACGCGGGAGGCATACAGGATCAAAGGAAACATTCCCCAACGTGACCCAGAGCAGCGCGGGAGGCATACAGGATCAAAGGAAACATACCCCAACGTGACCCAGAGCAACGGGAGGCATACAGGATCAAAGGAAACATTCCCCAACGTGACCCAGAGCAACGGGAGGCATACAGGATAAAAGGAAACATACCCCAACGTGACCCAGAGCAGCGCGGGAGGCATACAGGATCAAAGGAAACATTCCCCAACGTGACCCAGAGCAACGCGGGAGGCATACAGGATCAAAGGAAAATTCCCCAACGTGACCCAGAGCAACGGGAGGCATACAGGATCAAAGGAAACATTCCCCAACGTGACCCAGAGCAACGGGAGGCATACAGGATCAAAGGAAACATTCCCCAACGTGACCCAGAGCAACGGGAGGCATACAGGATCAAAGGAAACATTCCCCAACGTGACCCAGAGCAACGGGAGGCATACAGGATCAAAGGAAACATTCCCCAACGTGACCCAGAGCAACGCGGGAGGCATACAGGATCAAAGGAAACATTCCCCAACGTGACCCAGAGCAACGGGAGGCATACAGGATCAAAGGAAACATTCCCCAACGTGACCCAGAGCAACGCGGGAGGCATACAGGATCAAAGGAAACATTCCCCAACGTGACCCAGAGCAACGGGAGGCATACAGGATCAAAGGAACATTCCCCAACGTGACCCAGAGCAACGGGAGGCATACAGGATCAAAGGAAACATTCCCCAACGTGACCCAGAGCAGCGCGGGAGGCATACAGGATCAAAGGAAACATACCCCAACGTGACCCAGAGCAGCGCGGGAGGCATACAGGATCAAAGGAAACATACCCCAACGTGACCCAGAGCAACGGGAGGCATACAGGATCAAAGGAAACATACCCCAACGTGACCCAGAGCAACGGGAGGCATACAGGATCAAAGGAAACATTCCCCAACGTGACCCAGAGCAACGGGAGGCATACAGGATCAAAGGAAACATACCCCAACGTGACCCAGAGCAACGCGGGAGGCATACAGGATCAAAGGAAACATACCCCAACGTGACCCAGAGCAACGCGGGAGGCATACAGGATCAAAGGAAACATACCCCAACGTGACCCAGAGCAACGGGAGGCATACAGGATCAAAGGAAACATTCCCCAACGTGACCCAGAGCAACGCGGGAGGCATACAGGATCAAAGGAAAATTCCCCTCCTCCCCCCTTTGCCCTCACCTCCCTGACAGTAATACAGGTATGGCCTGCTGCTGGCATAGAGTGGGCTTGAGGAAGTTTGCCCCCTCAAGCTGCTGGACCACATGCGGGGCCAGACCCAAACCAGCCCAATTGGTGCTGTCGGCTCCAAAAAGCTGAAGCAGAGGGGGGAAAGCAAAAGAAGGGGGGAAGGCTGTCAGTCCTGTCACACTACATCAGGGGGTCTGAGAGATTTGGATTTGGATTCGCATTTGCGATAGCTGGTCTACCTACAGAGGAGATCCATATTCTGCTGCGTACGCAACGCATGCGACCTAGTGGTCCCATCATGGCATCATGGTGTCCCACCCGGTGTTGCAGATGAACAGGGGGCTTCAGAGGCACAAGCCATAGGGCGCATTTTGTTTATTCATCTTCTGAAGAGGTCAAATGGCAAGGGATTCCATTGAAATAAATGACATATCTACTTTCCATTGTCTGAATTAGAAGACACGTGGTCTTGTGTAGGGGTGTTTCTTTATGTTCTCCCACACACCTGCGCTGGGTTCGCTCCCCACACACCTGGGCAGAGTCCGCCCCGGGCGTCACATCTACATTGGCCAGCGAACCCGGTACCCGCTTTACTGGGGCCTCGACAGGCTTCTTGACCACATCACTCTTCCCCGCTTTTCCGCCATTTACGCCGCCATTCTGCGAAAACTTCCTCGCCCGCTTCCTCTGTGCGCCCTCGTCGTCGCCTTCTCCGTCAAACTCGACCACCCCCGTCCGCTCCCCGGCCCCGCCACCGCTGTGCCCGCCAATGTCCGTCAGGTCCTGCTCCAGCTTCTTGTCGCGTTGCGAGACCGCAGCCACCATGGCCGCCACATCATCATCCTCGTCATCGTCCGCACCCCTCATGCCTGCTCCGCCCTCATCCTCAAAGCTGGCCTTGGAGGCGGCAGCCCGAGCAGCAGCACCTGCACCCCAACCACCGCGAGCCACCTCCCCGCCACCTCTGCCACCGCCGCCGCCCCGCCCCGCTCTGTCGCTGCCCCTCCCGCCACTGTCACCTCCTCTGCCACCACCCTCTCCCGTCTGACGGAGTCCACCGCTGCCTGGATTGGTGGATTGGAATCAGGATTTAGGGTTAAAGATTTAGAGGTCAGGGTGTAGGGTTTGGGGTTTGGGCTGTGATGACGCGATAATTCCAAGATACCGGTAGTGTCAAGTCTTGTGCACCAAGAGTGGGATCGAAGAAGCCATGTTGAAGGTGACTGAGTGGAAGATGTACAAGGTGTGACCTGGCAAGGTGTGAGGTGCCAGAAGCTATTATTTGCTGCTCTGGAACCTCAAAGCAGCCACAGAATACATACAAATAAAAATAAAGCCAGATGTAATGGACATAATGGACATAATGGACACATGGATTTTGCACTCTCCTATCGGATGAAGATCCATCGCCAATCTCACCGTCATTCAATGTGGAGGAGACGTCACCCCTTCCTCCACCCCTGCTTCCTTCCCTTCCTCTTCCTCTGCCTCCGTCCCTTCCTCCTCCTCTGCCTCCGTCCCTTCCTCCTCCTCTGCCTCCGTCCCTTCCTCCTCCTCTGCCTCCGTCCCTGCCTCCTCCTCTGCCTCCGTCTCTCCCTCCTCCGAACCGCCCCCCTCCGTCGCTGCCAGTCCTCCCTCCCGCTCTTCCCCCACGTCCTTGCTGGCTAGGTGCCATGGAGCGGGGACCGCTAGAGAAGGATGCATGGGAGGGCTACATGGGGGGTTAGGGACGATATGGGGAGTTAGAGTGGTTAGCTGAGTGGTATGAGATGCGATGCATTGGAGAGCAGCATGGGATAAGGGAGAGATTTTTGAGCGGGATGAGACCTGATGCATGGGAGGGCCGCATGGGGGCGGGCAATATGGTGGGTATGCTGAGCGGCATTAATTATAATGCATGGAGGACCTGCATGGGCCTGTTGGCGCCCATGAGGCAACAGTTGCGTAGGCACTGATGAGTGGTCAGGTGGATGGTCATATACTCATTGGTATGCATGCCCATGCCATGTCACAGTTTTTGATGTTAGAAATGAGATAACATTTCATCATACCCTGCTGAAGGACGGCTCTTGAGCGTACTCCAGGTTAAGGACCATGCCATCGTCGCCCATAGCGACGGGGAAGTGAGAGAAAATTGCAGCAACCACTAGGGTCCGAGCCGGACTATTCCAAGCAATAGATGCGCACTGTATAAACGAGACTACAGGAAGAGATACGGAGCTGGCTGGCCGCCGACGGCTTTTGTTTCTTGTCAATTATAAAAAGTGTGAGACCGGCCGCCCAACCTCTCGGGACCTGAGAGTGCGATCACGACGAGAAATTCACGACTGCCAAATTAGATTTGCCTGATGCCGTCTGATCAATGCGCAACATGGTGCATGATGTGGATCCCCCATTCCGGTGGAACCCAAAATTAAAAGTGTGAAATTCGGTCGACTGTTCCACATGCAAATGCAAATGCCAACCCGCATGGCACCCCAGGGTACGAAAAGCGGGGTGGGTCGGACAAGTCAAAACAAAACGTCAACATCAACAGCAGTAGCTACTTGCTGCAGCTAGGCCAGATGCGACCTTCGTCGCTGCGACCCAGCAGTCCGTCGAATGAGCTTAGGCGATTGAGTAATCACTCCTCAGCAAGTAGTCCCGTTGCATCCAAATCGGCAGCAGTGACGGATAAATCAAATGCTTCTCCAGCGGCGAGATCATCCATGTCCGCTGACGTCGATAGCAAGAGCGCGCATCGTACCTCAGACTTGCTCACCAGCGGCGTTCCCATCTCCGTTCTCACGGACTCATACAAAGCGACCCATTTCCAACAGTACCCAGGCGCAAACAAGATGGTGGCGGTAAGTTGTCATGCGGTGCATGGTGAATGCTGCTAGGGAGGAGAGTGGTTGGAACTTGAACATACCCATGCCTTCCTCTACCCCTCTGGGGCAGGGGACGCAGCTATCGGAGGGTCAGTTCCTGCCATCTACAAGCTTGATTGAGTACCCATACCAATATCATGTAGCGTACTGACGTGACTTGTCGCGGCTGAACACGCTGCAAGCGCCTTAGTAGACTGCACAAGGGCAACGTGTCTCGTGGCTGATGACACTAGCCCAGTAGGCTTCATTCGCCCTCTCCCCTTCACGGCGTCAGCGCGTCATGAAGAAAAAATGTAATGCGCTTTTACAAACTAAGGACCAAAGTATCGGACCAGCCATTCTTTTTCGTCCGTTCCTAGGCGATCCTGCTGGCGACGCTCGTCTTCCACAAATCCTACCTGCTTGGCCGTCGGTGTCTCGCGGGCACGCTATCGCCCCTTGACCAATGCACCCTGTGAGCCCTTGACATCCGGCCATGCATGCAGCCTGGCAGCAACACACAATCGGCGTACGAGGCCCGCACACCCAGCCAGGCGTGCGGCAGCATGGATGCAGCTTAACCTTATATCCAGTATAATCAGTAATATATAGCCAGTATAATCATGCATGCAATGGACCCATGCACCCACTCTGTGAGCTGCTGACATCGAACAATGCATGATGTACGGTAGCGTGGCTGCCATGTTATCTACATGTGATTATCTTTAGAGGCCTGGCATGCTGTTGAAGAATGGGGCATGCTAGCTACAAGGTAAGGGTGTTCAGAGGTTTGTTCAAGGACAAGTTCACCAGCTCTGCCATGCTCTGAGAAGCTGCCATGCAATAAAGGGCTACGTTGCTCTTGAGTGCCAGGCTCCTGAACGGCAGGCACTGTTCGGCCCAGCCTTGGCCTGACTCATGAGGAGGGACACATCTATCACTGATACGCGTGCATGAGGTAATCAAACGATTATGAGGAAATCATGCATGGATGGCATGCAGGGGTTGATGTTGCGCCGTCAATGTTTTCACCTTAATGTCTTTTTCAAAAGGGCTGGGCAGAGCGCAGTGGGAAAACACGATACGTCGGAAGTTCCCCAGGGACTGGGCAAACAGGGTAACCCCTGGAGATATAAGGAGTTCATTGTAGGTATAGCCAACCTATGGAAACTGCAGCTACGCTTAGCGCTACCACTGAAACCCCTTCAGAGTTTGTTTCACACGAAGATTGATTGCACCCATGGCTGCAAGCATGGGCACGCCTGGACATGGGGTGCAAGTATGGGAGTGCATGGCTGTATACAAGTGCATGGACTAGATTTATTGGCTGCATGCATAGGAGTACATGCATTGGCCGTGCATGATATGCATGGGCTTGGCTGCATGCATGGGCCAAGCAAGCAAGGGCATGCATGGGTATGCACAGGGTACAGACATGGGCATGGATAGAAGTGCAGGCTAGCTTGCACGCTACGCAAGTGCACGGTGGCATTGGACCTTGCCAGCCTACACCATACCTGCGCAATGCGATGCGAGCGTCATGCTTGCATCATGCCAGTAAAGCGCCATGCAGGTCTGCACCGCGTCAGGACAGCGCCATGCAGATCTGCACCGTGTCAGTGCAGTGCCATACAAGCGCCATGCAGATCTGCATTAGCTGCCGACGAGCTCGCATGATAGGGTAGCGGCATTCTTACGAGTTAGAAGGATTGCGGGGTTTTAGGAGTGGCTGTTTGACATCCTACCTATGCACCCTCATGAGTCTCAACGGCGATTGAAAATAACGAGCCCTGAACCCTGAACGCTATGCCCCTTTGGGGTGGTTTTCAAATTCCTTGCATCATGTATGAATAAAGGGGGAAGAGCAATTGCACATGGACAATAGATGGTGCTGACGTGGATTCAGCTGGCCGATGTCCCAGCATGTGCCTTGCATTGTCAAGCCAGTGGATAGCCAGGGAATAGCCTAGCTGCGCCACGCGAGGAGCATGTGGCGTGTTCATTTTGTTGTTTCATGGTGGCATTGGATTATCACCCTCAAAGAGAAGCACGTGCCCTGTGCTGCTTGTGAGGCCCCTGATTTAAGTTTGCAATGGTTCCAAATCCAATTATCGCTTTCAGTCTGAGACCTCTTGATACCCTCACCCATAAACCTGAGCAGCAGTACCTTCCGTCACTGGCAATGGACCTTGTATGGCACACTAAACACTCAACCCATCCCCCCCCTGCAGTACGGTGAATTCCGCGTGGGGTATGAGAAGGACACGGAGGACACTCGGCTCGTTGCCTACGGCATCCGCTACATCGTGGAGCACTACATTGCCAAGCGGTGGACGATGGACGACGTGGACAAGGCCGACCTGTTCTACAGGTGAGAGGAGAAGGGCAGGGGAGGAGGAGGGAGGGGAGAGGGGAGCAGGGAGTGACTGCAAGGGGTGGGTCCTGGACTGCTTGTACGGGGTGTGGATGAGAGGCCTGGGCTGTCATTATATCGTCCACCATTTCTTTAGTGGCACAAATACTGCTCAGTGCTCACCCTACGGTATTTCCTGATCCAATGCATTCGCTACGCATTCATTTTGCATACATGCATGCAAACCAATTGTTCTCCATGCATGCGTTTATTCTGCATGCAATACTTCTGCTTGCATTGATTCATTCTTCATGCATGCATTCATTCTCCGTGCATACTTTCTCTATGCATTCCATCTCCATACATTTTCCACATTGCGAACGCTCCTGCCCTGCAGGACACACATGGCTCCGGACTTTTCAGATTTCCCTTACCCAAGACACCTCTTTGAAAAGTTTGTCCTGGAAAATGATGGTGCGATGCATGACAAGCATATATGTGTAGATCCATGTTATACGTTTGGTCTACAGTGCTTGTTGCCCTCACTTCAAATGCAACCTACCAACAAAAGACAAGAAGGCAGAAAGACTCCTTCAAATAATCCTGATTCATTCAACACAGGCAGGAGTGGCCCTGGTCCTCTCTCCCCTGCATAATTGGGGATTTAAGGCTTCATTTTCAGACTATTTCCTTGTCTCTCCCCCTTCTGCCTGTTGTTCGCCTTCACCGTGTAAGTCATTTCCCTTCCCCGCCTCATTGATTATTTATTCCACTTTGGTATTTTAATGAATTGCCTCTCCCCTTGATCCTGCCAGGGGAATCCCCTCGGCCCTGCCAGGGGATGGCTGTTTACTGGATTGCCTCCCCTCCCCCTCTTGCAGGTTATTTTCCCGTGACGATCGAGGCCATCCCTGAGGGCACTGCCATGCATGCTCGCATACCCATCTACCAGGTAAGGAAGGAGATAACGTTGTGGACGCAGCCTTGGCCCATGCTGCATAGGTGCCTCGACCCTCAGACACCCGTGGCAAGGGTTTAGCTTGAACCCTTTATAAGCGATAAGGATGGGATACCCTGGAAGAACGAGCTGCGCCTGCTTTCGGATCGCACGGCCAGGCAGCTCGTTCAGAAAGGGCTATCGGGGTGGATGCGCAGACAACTGGTGCCCATCTGATGTGCATGACCTGCTGCTTTGTACCGTGTTATGGCATCTAATGGTAGTTTAACAAATATGAGATACATCGAGAGATCTTGGGATAGATTTAGCTGTTTTGTGGCCTGTAAATTTGAACATGCATACATTTATACCAGAGTTTGCAGCCCCTCCCTGATGCTACTCATGAAATCTGATCCGGTTACGCTTCTTCACCTGCGCTTCACGTCTTTAAAGCGCTAGATTCTTGGATGGAGCAGTGAGAGAATAAACAAGTGAATAAGTCACATGGTGCGCTGTACCAAGCGTGTCCAAATTATATTCCAGATTATACAGTGCTGACATTTGTATTTTCAAGCAATCTTCTGAATGTCTTTCTCATGAGGTCCGTGATTCTCTGACCCGTCCGCTCGCGATGCCTTGCAGATAACAGCCGAGGGTGATTATGCCCCGCTGTGTACCTTCTTGGAGACCCTGCTGACCATGATTTGGTGAGTGTCCTCTTGTTCCTGTCCCTCAATTTGTTTGGGCTACCTCACCAAGTTGCGCTTCAAGAAAGAGGCTTGGATAAAGATTGCCTCTTACTTGTGTCCATGACGTGTGGGTGTAATACGTGGGGCTACCTTTCAAGGGTGGATTAGGGAGCATCCCATGTGGACAGGAGCATGTGTGGTGGGACAAGGGTTGAAGCATGGGCCAGCGTATCGACCCACAACAGTTTCCCCTATGCGCCCTGTGCCTGTTGCCCCTCAGTGAGAGCACACGCGTCTTAAAATCCAGAAGCCACTTAAACTTTGAGGTCTCGAATACCGGTACATGCACTCTAGTCCATGTCCAAGCAGACTGCGTAATCACTTTTAAATTCAAATCCCCCCCAGGTACCCCACGACGGTGGCCACGCTTAGCCGACGAGCGCGTGATGTTGTTGAGGGGTCGTTTGAGACAACAAGTGATCTCGGGCGAGAGAGCTTGCTTGTCCCTAGCAGGTTGCATGACTTCGGGTTCAGGTGGGAGATCTTTCCGCCTCTAGGGCTATGAACCCTGAACCCATCACTTTTAAACCCTGGAACACATTGGCACTCTGGATAGAGCCCTGAAGCCCTCAACCCTGGAACCAGACATGGGCAATGAACAGATACGGTAAACTCTTACAATGGCGCTGATCGAGCGACCCTAACCCGGTGATAATATGGTGTACTTGTTTTTCTTTTGTTCTCGGGGGTTGCACGTCTAGGGAGCAGATTATCATTGGAGAGATCAAGTATCCTTCACCCTGATCCTCATTTCCCATTCTTGCCACTGGTCCCAGGGGTTGCACGTCTGTGGAGCAGAGCATCATTGGCGGCTGTGCGCACCTGCTCAGCTTCGTGGGATCAGACACAATGTCCGCATGCTACTACGCACAGGTAGGGTGGGTGAAGGGCAGGGCAACGTGACGAATGACACAAAACAATGGTAGAAATATATAAGTCCCAGCTGGCAATTGGATATGGGATGCTTCCAATGTTGAGGCCCTTGGAAATTAGATGTCATGGATCAAGGCTACCCATTAGATGTCATGGATCAAGGCTACCCATTAGATGTCATGGATCAAGGCTACCCATTAGATGTCATGGATCAAGGCTACCCATTAGATGTCATGGATCAAGGCTACCCATTAGATGTCATGGATCAAGGCTACCCATTAGATGTCATGGATCAAGGCTACCCATTAGATGTCATGGATCAAGGCTACCCATTAGATGTCATGGATCAAGGCTACCCATTAGATGTCATGGATCAAGGCTACCCATTAGATGTCATGGATCAAGGCTACCCATTAGATGTCATGGATCAAGGCTACCCATTAGATGTCATGGATCAAGGCTACCCATTAGATGTCATGGATCAAGGCTACCCATTAGATGTCATGGATCAAGGCTACCCATTAGATGTCATGGATCAAGGCTACCCATGCCTGCCTTCAAAAAAAGAACGCTGATCTGATTAGACTGAGGATCCACGATGTACAGGATGCCTATCCCATTTTGCACCTTTCATTTCGACTTGAATGGTAGCCGCCCCATCACCCTGAACACCCCCCCTCTCCCTTCCTCCCCCCTCATCATGACTTCATACCATTCTAGCCCCCAAATCACCTAAAATAACCCCCTCCCATCCCCCCATCCCCTTTCCTCCCCTCCCCCCCCTCCCCTTTCCTCCCCTCCCCCCCCCTCCCATCCCCCTTCAGTTCCACTTAAATGGTGGCCGGCCCATTGCCCAGAGCATTCCTGCTACCGAACACAGCGTGATGACGGCCTGGCCAACAGAGCGGGCCGCTATCGAAAACATGATTGATCACTTTGGCTCAGGTCTTTTTGCATGTGTGATGGACAGCTATGACTACGCGAAGGCGCTGTCAGAGGTGCGGCACAGGACGCTTTTCAATACTTGGGTTGGGATTTCATCAAGGTCTGCTTGTATATTAAAATTCGAAAGTGAGGCGGCCTGTTGGTCTGCGTCATGGACAGCCATGAATACGCAGAGGCGATGTCAGAGGTGCATGGACCTGTCTAGGGTACAGGTGCAGGGCGTTAAATGCTTGGGTTAGGGTCTGGTCAAGGTCCATTTATTGACAGCCATGACTTCGCAAAGGAAGTGTCAGAGGTAGGGCATGGGAGGTTTTGCTATGCTGCAGTTGCTGGTTGTTTGTTTTTTCAAATTTGAATTTAAAATGCTGAGGTGGACAGTATTTGTTGTCATCTCTCCTACCCAGGAGCCTGAAGCCTGCCAAGATCAGGATTTCTCAGCTGTCGAGTTCTTATCTGATTACATTATCTGAGTACAACCTTGATCATAAGCTCGGGACTGCACAGCCCTCGTTTGTCTAACAGCATATAACCAGCTTCTCCATCTCAGCCCCCAACCTCGCCACCGCCATCCCAAACTACCGAGTACCCAACCACTTCTCCTGCCCCCTCAGGTTCTTCCCTCCATTGCAGAAAAAAAGATTGGCAAGGGGGGCTTCATGATTTTGAGGCCGGACTCGGGGGATCCCTTAGAGGCAGTCCTCATGGTGAGTGGAGCATGAGGAGGTGTATGGACAAGGGGCTGAGCAGGTCCTGAGGCTGGGTGGGGGGGATCCCATGAAGGCTGTGTTCAAGGTGGGGAGGTGCATGGAAGGGTGCTTGGAAGGGTGCATAGGAAGGGTACATGGTGGGAAGGTTGCATGGAAGGGTGCATGGTAACGCGCATAGATCAGTGCATGGGAGGACACAAAGAAAGGTTGCATGGGAGGGTGCTTATAAAAGTTTATGGGAACGTGCGAGGAAGAGTGCATGGGAGGTTCTAGGGGAGGCTGCATCGAAATGTTGTATGGGAGGGGGCATGAGAAGGTGAATGGAAGGGTGCAGGGGGGGGGGGCATGGGGGGGTGTATGAAAGGGGACATATACGGAGGCATGGAAGGGGGCTGGACAAGGTGCTTGGGAATATTCTAGCCCTCTCCATGTCTCATGACTCATGGGCTGTCAAACTGTGTTATTGGGCCCCTGCCTTTATTCAGGGTTCATGTTGGCACTTGTAGCTGTCACGCCTGTCTTAAGTCCGTTGCTCCTGAAAAACAGCTCTGGAACCTCTGACTGTTTCTCTGGATTCCTCGACCCTGAAACCAATAGTCGGAAAGCCTGGGCCTCTGTCACGGTGTGACCTCTTCCTACCTCTCTTGTTTTCCCCCCTCAGGCATTAGTGGCAGCTGACAAAGTGTTTGGCAGCACGGTCAACAAAGCAGGCTTCAAAGTCCTACATGGCTGTGGGGTTATTCAGGTATGAACGGGTGTGGAGAGGGACCTGATCCTGAAGGTGAGGTGTCATTCAGTTATGCAAGTATTCTTGTTGGCTTTGTCCCGTCACCACCTCAGGCCCCGCCTGTCCTGACTCACACTTCACTACTCATGTCGGTACTTCGTCCATTCTGTACGCCCAAAGGGTGTATGTGGGGGAGGGGAGTCATCCAGGGATAGCATTATGCAGGAGGCGGGAGGGGCCGTGTGTGCAGGCATCAGCTTATTATTTACAGCTTTGACCCCTGCCTTCTGCTTATCAGACACAAGTCATCATTTAAACCACTTGAACCCCTCAACCCTGGTTGCAGGGGGATGGCATCAACCTGGTGATGCTGCGGGAAATCTCCCAAGCCGTGGAGGCGGCCGGGTACAGCGCTGAGAGTGTGGCCTACGGAATGGGCGGGGGGCTCCTGCAGAAGGTGGGTGACACAAACAGCAGGATGCCTGTCTTTGTAAACGTCCAAAGGCATCACCTAGTTGAGGATTACTCCTTGGCCCCCATCTCATTTCTGTTTGCGCCGTTCCTCATGCTTTTAAGGGTTCCGCCCAAACATCCTTGCCTTGTTTCTCCTGGACATGGATGAGCCCTTCAGGAGCCCAGGACAACATTTCCCTTGCCACTGAGCCCTTTTTCCTAAACCCTGTGGTGGTTCTTTCAGGTGAACCCCAGCACCAATGTCCTGTACCACCAGATCCTTATCCCTAAGTGCACCCTATGATGATTCTGAACATCTCTGGTGTAGCGCGATACCCCATCCTCTTAGGGGTCCTTGTGCGTTTTCCAAGGGTTTCTTAAAAGGATCCTTCCAGGTGAATGAAGGCATCTTGGCCTTTCAGGTTTCAGGTTAATCGTTTGATGCTCATCCTCTCCATGTGAACGGGCCCTCCTGCCCTCCTCTGCCCCCCAACTCTCAGCCCCCTTCCCCCTTTGATGCCCCCCTCCTCTCAGGTGAATCGTGACACCATGTCCTTTGCCACCAAGCTGAACCACATTGTGTACTCTGATGGGACACCGGCCGATATCATGAAACAGCCTCAGGGCGACACAGGCGAGTCCAGGCGAGGGAGGCAGAGGGAACTGAGGAGAGCGGTGTGGCGACAGAGGGGAGAGCGGGGACAGTGGGGAGGGGAGGGATAGGGTGACAGCAGGGCCAGTGGAGACAAGCTTGAATACTATGCATGGGACACAGACGTCAGGGGAGGGGGAGGTCTGCAGGGACAGGAACGAGCACCACTGCAAGGAAGGGGACGGGGACGGCAGAAGTGGAGCATGGACATCGATCCCTCCCCGTTGACGTTGTACCCGTCTCTTTATATCTCTCTCCTCCTGCCACCTACCCATCCCCTGCCCTGCTGCTGCCTCTTGCCTGAGCAGGGAAGTTCTCACTCCCAGGCGAGCTGGCTGTGAAGCGTGTGGATGGCGTGCCCACCATCTTCCCCAGGGACTCAGGGGAGGTGCGGCCGGAAGAGAACATGCTTAAGGTGCGGGGGGGCGCAGCAAAGGGGAGGAACCTTTATCCTATGGATGGCCTGCACCTCAGGTACCAGAGGTCGTGTATGTCCTGTACCTAAGGAGTCGTAACTGATGTGGCCCTTGACCCTGGCCTACCCAGGTGGTGTACGATAAGGGTCCCGTTGCCGGGATGCAGTGGGAGGACTATGACGCCGTGCGCCACCGGGTATCCCAGGAGTGGGCTGCACTACCCAAGAAGGCCGACAACATCAGTGACTCGCTCAAGCAGAAGATCCGAATGCAGATGGAGGCACGGGGCAAGCAGGCGCAGCTCTGAGAGGGCTGCCAGGCTGCAGAGGACTGCCATGTGGTGCACAACCAGTGGCTTGCCAGTGGGCGGTGCTGCCCAAGATGGCGGGCAATATCAGTGACCCGTCTAGGCAGAAGATAAACATGCAGATGGAGGCATCGGTCAAGCGGCCGCTGCTCTGAAAGCGTTGTTGCTCTCCTGTCAGATAAGACCTGAGAGGAGCTGCGAGCAGGTGACTTCTGAGAGGGTGCGCCCTGTTCAGGCAGGAGCTGACAGGGCTGATCTAGCGCCGCCTGGCCCTATCCGACAGGCTGGAGTGGATGTTGAGACCGCACTCCTGTCACAGCCACAAGAGCTCTACTGAGCTCCTTGATGGATGTTTTGCATCAGCCTGGAGGGAGGCCATCCAAACTGGTTTTCGATGTTGCATGAATGCCACACACCACCAGCTGGGCTGGGTGGAGAACTTGAATGTTTGGGTGCATGTTATGTTTGTATTGCTGTGTCCCTTAGCGCGCATCCTCCAAAGGGCCATGTGTTGTGGTTGCTGCGTTGATGTCATCGACCATGTAAGCTAATTTGCAGAAGGGGGTCCATTCTGAAGACTAGCTTGATGGTGGGAAGTTGTCCACTAATTTTAGGCATGTTAAAGTCGCATTGAGGGGGGGGGGCTGTCCAGTGATGGAGCTCTCTTTGGGGATGTTCTGTACTGTTGCCTGAGACCCAGGGTTTCGTATCCCTCTTCTTGATGCGAGTTCTTACATGCTGTTTCTCATGCACCTCATCTGAGGCACCATGACATGGGCTGTACAAGGTGTGTAGCTTGAGTACAATCCTTGGTGTCAGATCCCAGAGGTTCTCAGTCTCTTAGATATGCTTAGGGACCCAATTATGAATATCGTGTTGAAGCGTTTGAAGCGAAAGATGCGGGGCACAAATCCCGTACATCTTCTTTGCTTATAAATTGGGTATTGGATTGTAAAAACTGAAATCTGTGTCCGGGTGTGTGCGCCTGGGCATATTTACAAATGAGTGGAACCCGGTGACCTGCACTGAGCTGCAGAGGGTAGGGTACTTAGTAGACATGACATTTGGTTGCCGAGGATAGGCTGTCCAATTACTGATGATCAATACCAACACACACTAATACCTGACTTGCCGGCATCAATGAGAGGTCCCCATCCAAAGAGAGAGTACTTCACCCGGAGTCCAACTTGGATGTGCAAGGCGTGCCCCCCTGCTGAGTCCTTCCTTGTCATCTAGGCCACAGGTTTTCTAGATATTACCAGGCCTTCGGGAAAATAACAGAATCATACTAATTTTCCCAACCAGAATAGGTAGTTTCAAAACCGATGCTGAATTCGAAGGTGGGGCAGGTGTGTCTGTCGAGTCATCTGGCCACTTTGGCCTACATGGGACATGTCCATTGGACCTCAACCCTTTGCACCAATTTGTTGCCACTTGGCATTGGAACCTCTAATAGCCCCAACGCCAACTCTGTTTTGTTGTCATGTAGACCTTGCCTGGCTCTTCACAAGGTACTCATGATGCTATCATGTGGCATGGGGTCTGGTCTCGTCCTTGGCAACGGTGACCTGCAGTCCTACACCCCCTCCTCCTTACCCAGAGCCCTTCCGTCCTCACATGCTATTCGGACCTCGCCACGCCTTGTGCGCCGCATTACACATACCCCCTTCTGTCCTAATCCCTGGCAATGGTGACCTGGACATGCTCCTCCTCGTCTTGTGTCCGCGGCACTCGCTTGTAGTCAAACTCCTGGATGTCCAAGGACTGCTGAACCTATCCACCGGAATCAGGGATCAGGGAGGGGGGGGGGCATGCACTGGTGGGGGCATCCGGGACCATGATGGGGATGAGGGACGAAATGACCAGGGACCATAACAGGGGGATCAGGGATAGTGGAGGGGGCTTGGGGACCCCTGAAAGGTTTCCTCGAGGTTTAAAGACTCTGCATTTCTAGAAATATCGTAGGCTCCTGACTCCCTACCTTGCGCAGCTCTTCCTCCAGGCTGGATGTGGGCACTGCCTCCTTACGCTGCCCTGCCGCATTGCCTGCGCTGTCCTTCAATCCATACCTAATTCGCCAGGAGGTGAGCATGGACAGGTCAGATTGGAGCTTGAAGGGCATGGAGCGCATGAGGTGGTGATCATAGCGCATCGGAAACAGGTGTATATGAGGGTTAAAACAAGGGTTTTAAAGGGCGGGTTTGCAAGGCTGTCCGCAGTGGACAGGTCACCCCTCAACCCTCACTCGTCAGGTGGAGTAACAAAAAGGGCATGGTGCGTACGTGATGTGGATAAGGCTTCAACTTTAAAATGGCAAGGTGACAAGGCTGTGAGCAGTGGACGGGCCCCCTCACTCCTCAGGGATTTGTGGGCTGAGGGCTGGCTCTGGGTGCTGCCTTAAGCTGAGGGCTACACTCGTGTCAGAAACACAGTTTTACATCTCATAGGAAACCCCACAAACTGTGCCCCAAACCGGAGAGACCCAAGTGACAACAGATACGCCCTCGGTCATAATTGAAAGGCACATCCCTGCACTCCTTATATGAAGGGTGCCACCTTTCACTTCACTTTTTGATGAAACGCGCCACCTTATATCAGTGCGTCATAACTGGATTGCGGGCGCCACCTAATAGAGGTGCTGGGCCTGCATCTCATGCGTCCCACAGGCTCCAGCTCCTCAACCCATCCATCCATATGCTCTGGGGCCAGGGTTCAGCCCTCCTCCCTGTTAGCCTAACCTGCGCCTCATGCGTTCAACAGGATCCAGCTCCTCCACAGGCTCTAAACCCTTGGTGATGGTCTGCCAACACAGGGGGGAAGGGGGATACATTCAGGGGGAGAGAGGTATTTCCTGATAATATCCGCACACAGGTGTGGAGAGGCGGGTGGGAGGTGTTCAGGTATGCAGTGTGTGTATGTGTGTGCTGCGTGGTGGTCTGTGCAGTGTGCACACAAGGAGGACAAGGGCCCTCCGTGATCCTGATGCATGCAGGGGGAAGAAGGGAGATCAAAAGGGATGGTGCGCACAACCATGAGGTGGAGAGGTAGGGGGGTGGGGGTAATTCATGCCACACTTTGTCCTGGAACCCTCTGATGCGTTAGACATCTAACGCTGCTGTATTATCCATCTCACCTGTATCATTAAGAGGCCAGCATACCGCCATCGACAATTGAAAGATTGTAGATATCAATCTTCACCCCGTGTCTATGGTAGAACTGATGCCCATAAATGCATGAGGCCCCTCCCAAAGTATTCTCCTCCCCTCCCACTTTACCCCTCCCCCCCCCATACTCCTCATACCACTTTGAGGCCAATTTACTTGTTTGAATACCAATTTTGAAAAACTCTCGACAACCTCTACAACCTCAGAGAGTGGGAACCTCCCAGCTTTGAAGTCTTTCCCCCCCTCTTGTTTGGTGTGGTGACACCAAGTTTTCAAATCCTGAGGTATGGCCCGATCCAGATTTACAAATAGCAGGTTGAGCCTCCAGGACCTTTCCTCCGCACCTTCACCCTCAGCCCTCAACAATCCTGACTACCCTTCCAATATCTATGCCTGCACCCTTCCACTGTCACTTCTTTCAGGAATCTTCCAGAATCCACTTGTCGGAACCTCTTCACATGGCTTTCATCGTCAGGCCTCGTCTTTTCACTCATCTACCCGCTGGCCAGCAGCCTTTTTCGTAAGGTCCAAGTGGTGCTGACAGGGAAATGAGGATTCCGAAGAAATATCTGGTTTTCCTGACTCACCCTTAGATCTTTCTTGTTCTGCACCACCGTTGCCAGGCCGTACCAGCTGGCCACCATGAACGCCAACAACGGCACCGCATGGGACACAAATGAATTCTTTGCTTTAGCCATGGAGCATCCCAGGCTCAGGAGGAGGGCTAGGAGTAAGTTGATAGGACAGCTGCTTGAGGGCACCCAAGTGGTTCGGGGGTCACAGGCCCGTGAGGATGTGCTGATCGCTGGGTTGGCCCCAGAGGTCTCTGTTGGGTCGAGTCGGTCGGTCAGGCGGGGCTGGAGCGAATGCAAGAATTCAAGCACCTGAATTTGTGCAGTGTCTGAAACCTGGTGTGAAAGGAAGAAAGAAAGAACACGCCTGAAATTGGGGATGTGATGTCCTCTCGACTCGAAATTTGCCTGGCCATGGCATGGCATACGTCGTACGGCACGTGTACCATGGCCATGCTTGAAAATTTGGTTGTTCCGTGCCAGCAGCAGATTGATGCATATCGACAGGCAGGCAGACACCGGCATCTAGATTGGCGTGGTTTTTAGTCTGGATTGTGCCGCTTGCTTATGTAGTGCCTCTGCGGCAACCTAGACTGGAGCAGCGCTTGAGACTTAATACGATCAGTGGGAATGAAGGCTGGCGCGTCTAGCGAGATCAGCGTATGGAAGCTACTGGTGCTGGCCATTCTTGCCCTGGGATGCGGTACGAACCCAGATCGCAGAGCAAGCTTCAAAATCGGCCCGTCACGGGCTGGCAGGGCCCGCTGTTGATCAACTGTACTCCGTTTGAAACGTCGGCTGACGGGCTCCACCCCTCTTGGATCCTTTTCATTGCAGGCTTCCTGACGTTCAACTTCCATCACATCATCAAGGTGTCGCATATCCACCTGAGCTTGGCGCACTCGCACCGCACCACCGCTTTTTGCGCCTTCGCGGGGTGCAAGCTCACTGAGGACCTGCAAGGTGATTATCTTATAACAAGTGTCCCTGCAATTCAGGGACCAAGTCCCCCTTAGATGTGCAACAGTTGCTGCTGCCTACCTCACATGTTAAGTCACGGGTGCCCCATGTTTGACGCGCCATGTAGCCACAGCCTTGTTTCACATTCAGTATTATTCACTGGTCGTCTGATCTGACTTATGCAGAGCTGGGTCTGGGCACTGCTGGGGCCTAAACTGCCTACATGCAGTCATGGTCGATGGGGCATGGCAGACGTATCCCATGCCCACCGTGCATCCATGCAGGCTTGCACAAACTGGAGCAGCTTGATGTTTTGCCCACCATAAAAAGCCTTTGCAATTGCATAATTGGTTCAAGGTCGACGGTCTTGACTCTTTTTTGTTATCAACTAGTGCAGCGACGATTAAGCCGTCAGATATCATTTGCATGAATAAACCAACCAATTAGTATGTGGACGTCTTGTGTGTGCTGTTGTAGGTGCGATGTGTTGAGAATGATGCCTTAGGTGTGATGCTGTGAATCTTTTAAGGGTTCTGGGTGGGTGCATGCATGCTGCAACAAACATCGTCAACGAGAGGAGAGCCTACCCTAGTATGTTTGCAACATATCAACTTTCCCAGCCTGTCCACTGGGTCGTTGAGAGGGGCAGGTTGTGTCAGATCCCGGTGATGAGGCCTCTGCCCTTACGCCAGGAAGGGAATCACTATGAGCCCAGCGATGGCCCTCCGCCCGCTCCACACTAGCAATTACCGGATGCAGAACAAAAACAACACTGCTGCACGTTGGCACCGTCGTTCATGGCAGCACTCACACCAACTCGGACCCACTTGCTTATGTGTGCTGCTGGCCCGCAGATGCCCCACATGTGGTATCGGAAGATGTGAGTGCCGTGTCTGCGGATCCAGCCAAGGCTGCGGTTGAGGAGGGAAAGACGGCAGCAGCGGGAGCAGTCGTAGCCGCAGCAGCTCCAGTGGATGCCGAGGCGACCAGGGCCCTGATGGCTAGGGTCTGTGGCTCTCCTGCAGTGGATGGGTGAGAGGAGGGTAGGGGAGGTAGGGGCCGGAAAGAGGAGCTGCAGCTGGGTGGGGGTCCAGGGGAGGGAGGATGAGGAGGGACGTGGGGGAGGTCAAGGTATTGGTATGTTAAGCTGTTCCCCCTCCCCCATGCATAGCTGGTTGTTTTCCCAGCATAATAAATGCAAACAGGGGAATTCAGGTGGGCTTAAAGCAAGCTGTCCTCCTCCCCTCCTTCTCAGCTGTGCCAACATTGACCTCCATTGCCTGTATGGGTCCCTTCTCTAAAGCAAAGCAAGCAGTCCTCCCTCCCTTTTCCCCTTCCTCCTCCCTCCCCTTCTCAGATACTCCCACGTGGACCCCAAGTGTTTGGAGAAGTCCCCCACTGCCCTGTGGTGGAAGGACTACTACCTGAGGGGGGGGCGGCAGCTGGACCTCATCGTACACATAGAGAAGGGAGGGAGCTACGACGGGCTGGCGGTGGCATGGGGGCTGGGCAACACCAAGGCCAGCGCGGAGGAGTGTGCGCAGTCCTGCCTGAAGCACATGCCGGGAGACATCCCAGGTAACACACACCTTAATTGTCAACCCGAACTCATCTACCCCGACACCTCAACCCTGACTCCTGAAGTGGGTGTGCCTGAATCTCATGCTTCGGGATATTCTAGGTGACACCAAGTCGAGACCCTCTACTTCGCACCCTTCACTCTTCATCAAAGTTAAGCTGCATGTCTCGCCAGAGGATATTCCCCTGAATCCTAACCCCTCAACTGAGTATGTCTGAAGCACATGCCAGGTAGGGGATGTGTCAACTGACCTGCACTGCTTTGTTGCAATTAAGGGCCCTGCATCAACCCGCTTTGCTAGGCCATGCACCCAATGCATAATTGCTTCGCAGGACCCTACATCAACCTACCTTGCAATGCCTTCTCTTGGTGCCCGGATGACATCTGCTTTGAGCCGGACGCACACACGCACCACAAAGGAGACTGCTGGCTGAAGTTCACGGAGGGGCCAGCATACCCTGAGGTGAGAGCGAAGGGCTGCATCCTTTATTGTGCTGTATTTTGAGCACACTCGCTTTACAAGGGAGACTTGAGGCTCAAGTTAGTCGAGGAGCTGGCATACATGTAGGTGTGAGGGAGGCTTTTGTGTGTTGATCTTATTTGTGTGCCGAACGCTTTATAACTTTTGATCTCCTGGGGCAGAGAGTTAAGGCTTCAGCGGTTCAGCCCTAAAACATTGATCCCTAAATTAGGCGAACATCAGGGTTTGGGTTAAGGGCACAGACTGTGTTGACTGCCTGATTTAACACCTATACCCTCAGTTGGGCGTCCTTGCGGCTGAGACTTTTGAGCAGGACCTAGAGGTGTCACGGCATGAAGCTACGCACTCAAACAAGACTCTGCAGGCCTACCCAGTACCCATCCATGTCATGATCTGCCACCCCATACCTGCACCAACAATCTGATATCCTGACAGGACAGAGCACCTGAACCCTATACACCCTGCCCTGGAAGTACTCAATTATTTGCAAAATTCTTGTGGAACTTAGTAGCACGCTTGGTAAGTATTGCTTTTCTCTGGACCCCACCTGCAAGTTGTGAAGCAAACAAACACGTTTTTGAATACTGTCCTTCCTTTGCCCGTTGTAGCTGAACATGCGCGGGGATCTGCCCGAGAGCTATCGAGCGCGGCACCCCACAGCGCCCCTGACCACGCAATGGTGGGGCGGGGTGCTGCTGCCGCCTGGAGTGGAGATGACCAATGGCACGCTGGGGCCCCGGTGGAAATGGTGAACTCGGTTCAGGGGCAACATGAACTGCGGCATCTCCAGGCGCCCCTGGCCACACTGTGCAGGGGCGGAATGGAAACGACTAACAGTATGAGCTAGGGCTCAAGTGGCAACTGTGATTGGGGGTCAGAATGGAATCGAACTTCAAAGTCAAATGTTGGGCCTGTCTGACAGCTGGCTTCAGCTCATTCATCTGTCTCACGTTGCTTTCGTGGAGAAAGTGCCGAGTCGGTTGTTAAGGATTTGAATTCATGTGCTTTTGCGCTGTGGGAAGTGTTCATGAAAAGTTTGATTGCCTCTCTGGAGCGATCCAGAATGGGACTGCTAGCAAGGGGAGGAGGCATTGGATTACAATTCGTGATGTTGAAATGGATCCAGATTTTACGTGATTGCAAATTGTTCTTTGTTTGACACCTTGACACCCTGTAGACTGTACCAATCGACTGTAAACCTGCAAATAAAATATGCACAGGTTTGGCAGTGGTGAACACTGCGTTGGAGCCTAGAAGCCGCACCCTCGAGTTTTGTGTATGGCTATGTCATGGTTGACATGGTTCAGGGGTTCAATACTTCGGTGATCTCGGTCTTCATAATTAAGCACAACTACAGATCGTTAACTTCTCTTGGTGTCGATGTGCATTGCAGCGCCCAGAGGACTGTGCTGATCTCACATGATGTCCACCACTGGATATGATGTCGACTCTATACTTCATGTCCACCAGAAAGAAAGAAGTAAGGCCGGGCTCCAGGTGCGTGAAACTAGTGCAGCATGTTCACACCTAGACCAGTCAAATTCCCGTCAACGTTGCAGAGGTAGGTAACATAGCATGGGGCGGACACTTTCTCGACCTAGGCACTACATGCAAGTCATGTGTAGAAAGGCTAACCAGTGTCCACCCAATGCCCTGAGATCGCGAGAGGAGCCTGCTGTGTCAGAAGCTGGTTCAATCTTGATTAAATAAGGAGGCAAGCATCCTTCCATTCGGATGCTATGAATGCTATCCCGGCCTGGTGTCCACCCTAAAACAAGGACCCATGTCTGAAAATTCCACACATTCAAGTGCTGTCTTGATTTTGCCTCCCTGGGGACTAGCGCCTTCCCCTTTTGTCTGTTGTGCGCCTCTCTGTCTTTCCTCTAGCCTCCCAACCAAACAGGACTTCGGAGAGCCCGCACGCAGGGTTGGGAGGCCCTGTTTTTGTACTTTTCATTTAGCTTTTTGAAGGCCAGTCTCTTCAGGGGCAGGGGGTACGTTTTGTAAAAATCCCGTGAAAATCCACTGTACTGGAATAGCCCCCCTGTCAGTCTGTCTCGGTAGCTAAGCTAGCCATGAACCCGGTCATGCTGAACCCACCCGGACGAAAAACAGCAGGTGCGGTCTGGTCCACCCAGGGTCCGCTCGAGGGCCCGAGGCGTGGTTTTGGAAGGAGTGGCTTTGCCGTATACGGCTGGGGCACGATTAGTTCCTTCCCATGGACGCGACACATCGGCGCTTATTAACCTAAGGAAACGATCACGTCCGCTTCAACCTGGCTTGAACTGTGAACACGTCTACGTGTTTCGCTTTCGCTTCACACCCCCTCCTCCGGACCTTGGCGAAGTAGACTCTGAACTCGTCTCCCGGTGATCACCTTTGAATCTTCACCATGTCTTTCCTTCCCGAGATAAACACCACAAGCTTCGGGATGGAATACTCCATCCACGGTCAGTAGGTGCAGTCATATGGGCGGTCGGTGACAGCCAGGGAAATTCTGGGACTGTTCACAGATTCTCCGCATTCTCATTGCATGTGCTGTTGCTGCCTAGTTGGCACATGGGCTGAAGGTCCTCCCTCACAGCCCCCAAATGTCCGTTGAATGACTCGTACCTGTAGGCATAGGCTGAAGAGCTTCCCTTACACTACCCTGCGCTTACTCAGACGAGTAAAACACTTCCCAATGCATGCCTTGGTGAGCTTGACTCACGAGAGTCTTGGCCCCTGGCGGCAGCCCTCTTGATAGGGATAGCGTATTTCAGGTCATCCCTATTTTGGCATACAACAGCAGTTTTGGGGCGTTCTTGCCAAGAAAGGAAAAAACAATCCCGGAGCAGTCGAGCAGTGGAGCCATGAGCAACCTTTCTGATTGGCAGCTGCTTCTTGGTTTCTCTTTACCTTAAGCATATTCCACATTACCAAGCTGTTCTTAAATCCCAGGCCACTTGCCACAGGCTGCCCTGTTGCATCCTGCCTTCTATTCTGATGTACCTGATGCTCCTGTACCAGACTGTCCTTTTGCTCCTGTCCCTGCGTCCTGTTGCGTTATTTGCCTGACTTACAAATACCATGTGGTTATGGATTTATGTACCCTGCATCTTGTTGTTCCTGACCCTGCATCTTGTTGCTCATGACCCCACATGCTGTTGTTCCTGATCCTGCATCTTGTTGCTCATGACCCCACATGCTGTTGTTCCTGACCCTGCATCTTGTTGCTCATGACCCCACATGCTGTTGTTCCTGACCCTGCATCTTGTTGCTCATGACCCCACATGCTGTTGTTCCTGACCCTGCATCTTGTTGCTCATGACCCCACATGCTGTTGTTCCTGACCCTGCATCTTGTTGCTCATGACCCCACATGCTGTTGTTCCTGACCCTGCATCTTGTTGCTCATGACCCCACATGCTGTTGTTCCTGACCCTGCATCTTGTTGCTCATGACCCCACATGCTGTTGTTCCTGATCCTGCATCTTGTTGCTCATGGCCCCACATGCTGTTGTTCCTGACCCTGCATCTTGTTGCTCATGACCCCACATGCTGTTGTTCCTGACCCTGCATCTTGTTGCTCATGACCCCACATGCTGTTGTTCCTGACCCTGCATCTTGTTGCTCATGACCCCACATGCTGTTGTTCCTGACCCTGCATCTTGTTGCTCATGACCCCACATGCTGTTGTTCCTGACCCTGCATCTTGTTGCTCATGACCCCACATGCTGTTGTTCCTGAACCTGCATCTTGTTGCTCATGACCCCACATGCTGTTGTTCCTGACCCTGCATCTTGTTGCTCATGACCCCACATGCTGTTGTTCCTGACCCTGCATCTTGTTGCTCATGACCCCACATGCTGTTGTTCCTGAACCTGCATCTTGTTGCTCATGACCCCACATGCTGTTGTTCCTGATCCTGCATCTTGTTGCTCATGACCCCACATGCTGTTGTTCCTGACCCTGCATCTTGTTGCTCATGACCCCACATGCTGTTGTTCCTGACCCTGCATCTTGTTGCTCATGACCCCACATGGTGTTGTTCCTGACCCTGCATCTTGTTGCTCACGACCCCACATGCTGTTGTTCCTGACCCTGCATCTTGTTGCTCATGACCCCACATGCTGTTGTTCCTGACCCTGCATCTTGTTGCTCATGACCCCACATGCTGTTGTTCCTGACCCTGCATCTTGTTGCTCATGACCCCACATGCTGTTGTTCCTGACCCTGCATCTTGTTGCTCATGGCCCCACATGCTGTTGTTCCTGACCCTGCATCTTGTTGCTCATGACCCCACATGCTGTTGTTCCTGACCCTGCATCTTGTTGCTCACGACCCCACATGCTGTTGTTCCTGACCCTGCATCTTGTTGCTCATGACCCCACATGCTGTTGTTCCTGACCCTGCATCTTGTTGCTCATGACCCCACATGCTGTTGTTCCTGACCCTGCATCTTGTTGCTCATGACCCCACATGCTGTTGTTCCTGACCCTGCATCTTGTTGCTCATGACCCCACATGCTGTTGTTCCTGACCCTGCATCTTGTTGCTCACGACCCCACATGCTGTTGTTCCTGACCCTGCATCTTGTTGCTCATGACCCCACATGCTGTTGTTCCTGACCCTGCATCTTGTTGCTCATGACCCCACATGCTGTTGTTCCTGACCCTGCATCTTGTTGCTCATGACCCTACTTGCTGTTGTTCCTTACCCTGCATCTGGTTGCTCATGATCCCACATGCTGTTGTTCCTGACCCTGCATCTTGTTGCTCATGACCCCACATGCTGTTGTTCCTGACCCTGCATCTTGTTGTTCCTGACCCTGCATCTTGTTGCTCATGACCCTGCATCTTGTTGCTCATGACCCCACATGCTGTTGTTCCTGACCCTGCATCTTGTTGCTCATGACCCCACATGCTGTTGTTCCTGACCCTGCATCCTGATGCTCCTGATCCTGCATCTTATTACTCTTTGACCTTGCATCCTGTTGCTCCTGATTCTGCATCCTCTTGCTCCTGACCCTGCATCTATTGCTTCTGACCCTGCATCCTGTTGCAGCCTGTCCTGTTGCTTCTGACCCTACATCCTGTCATTTTCTTTGCAGCTTGCCCATCTAAGATTACCAGTGAGGTCACCAGCGTCCTCCCGGGTGTGGATGTGTCCAAGCTGCTCATCGTGCCCACTTGCCAGCGGGCGGTCATGGACCTCGTGCGCATGGGGGAGGATGTCGACGTGGAGAAGGACAAGCTGTTGGAGCAGGTATGGAAGTGCGGGGGGGCAGGGGAGTGTGAAGGAGACATAGAGAGGGCAAGGGATCTTGCTGGAGATCCTATTGCTGCATGACTGGCCACCAGCCCATAAATCTGAATGCCTCCCATGCACAACACCTTGGCCCTGCAGCCTCTTCCTCCCTCTTGTACCTTGGGTTGAAGTTAGTTATATTAAGCCCTGCTAAAATACTAACGGGACTCAATGCCACCCAAACACCGAGCCGGCAGGTTTCCCCCTCTCTGATGCTGGCTTCCACCAGACCTGAGCTCCTGTCAATGCAGAGTTCTATAGACTAACATTCTCCGCCGAGGTTTTTACTTGAGTGCTGTGATGCCTTCATGCTCTTCCTCGTCCCTCCATGCTGCAGTTAACCATGTGCCTCCTCTTGCAGTTCATGGCCTGGTCCAAGGCTGTGTGTGACATCCTCTCGGAGCAAGGCCACTGGTCTGACTACATTGATCCTTGCTCAGGTCTCCCGGTGGGTATCGGGGGGGGCACATGTGACAGGGGGGAAAAGGGGGGCGAGGGCGGAACGGGAGGAGACAGGGGAGGAGGCAGAGGTAAGGGGGAGATGGGGCGGAGGGAAGTGGGCGGGGTAGAAGCGTGTGAGGGGGGTGGGGGGTATGAGTTCATGAGACCCACGCAGATTTATTTTCCCGGCTACAAGTCCACACTCGGCTTTCAAAGCCGCCCAAGGCTCGATTGAAACGAAACCGGGACCGGCCTATGACCAGTGCCCAAGGCCGTTTGGCTGGCCACAACTGGGGCCTCTGGCCAGAGGCCGGAGAGAAGCTGACGTGTAGCTGAGTCACGAAAACAGAATCACTGGCCCCACACCTCATGACGTAGACCCCTCTAACCCAAACCCTTCTTGCCTCATGCTTGCCAGCGTTAAGTTGGTGGGTTTCATTTATGCAGGATGCACACTGACTGCTGTTTCTATCTGCACCCTAACTGCGTCAACTAACCTTAGTGCCCACACTCCACACTTGCCTGTGTGTAGATGGTGCACAAGGAGGGTAATCAGGTTTACTCCGAGGTAGAGTCTCTCAGTATTCTCAAGGGGTACAAGACGGCCAATGCTGGCTGCTGTAAGGTATGAGGCTGGAAACAAACTTGTCGTTTTGGGGTCATAACCTTGGCGTCCACCAAAGTTTTGTTCAGAGGGGCCAGGCGGAGGGAGAAGGACGAACTGGAAGACATCTGGCAACTCCTACCAGCGCAGTTGACTTAGCAGCAATCTAAACTGAGGGAAAGTGTCATGGCAGTGTTCACAATTCTCATCTTAGCTGTGTATGTGCAGGTGTTGCTGCACCCGCAATGGGGCACTTTCGTGTACCCCGCCACCATGTTCACATGCGCGCCGGCAGATGCGTTACAGGCTGCAATCAAGCAAGCGGAGACTTCGATTGGTGTCAGCAGCTGATGAGTGCAGCAGCAACAATGAGCAGATAGCAGCAGCAGCAGCAGGGCTGTGAGACGTCTGTTGGTGGCAACCATTTGTTCAGTAGCTACAACAAAGAGAGAAGGTCTAGGGTTTGGGGTCTTTGGCTGTCATATGGGACCAGTTTGCCCTATACACTCCCTTGGCTTCCTTAACTTATTTCCATGCCTGCCCACTGTTCCTCTGGGTAGTTTGATTTTGTCGGTTAAATAGATTTACAAAATTGACTGGTCTGTTGGGAACTTGACAGTGTATATGTTTCTATTTGCACAAGAGTTCCTTATCACGTTGAGAGGGCTACTGGAGTGTTGGGCAGCTACCACTGGGCTCAGTGGGACAATATTTTGACCGGCCTGAAACCGTTGGCACAAGCAACATGGCTGGCTGCGCGAAGCCCACCAAGGTGTCCACCTGATTGCAGCTGCAGTGTAGCTGAACAACCTGGAATAACAGGGTGTGCTATGATCGACCGGGACTCGTAGGTCGACCACCCAAAAAACATTCGAGCGGAAGCAATAACTTGGCAGTGAGGGGGGCTGTAGGTGTTGGACTTCTCCCCATTCCCAAGGGCTCTTAACCTGGATTCCTGTGTGGTCTATCGGCACTGTCACCAACTTGTCATGTGACACCCCCCTTTCAGTTCAAATCGGTCATACGGTCAAAAAACCATTCTTAATTCTTACCCCACTGCGGACAACCTTCTAAAAAAACATCGAAATATTCAATTCACCATCAAATGATCTAAGTGTTCGAACATTCCATCCTGAGTCAGCACCTAAATCCAGTAGCCTGTCCCAAGTTGGCTCACTGACATCTTAGCCAGACACCCGAGTCGGCTTAGGGTAGCTCTGCTGCAGGCTGTAGCCGCATTTCCTCTAGCCAGCATAGGTAGCCACATGGCGGTTGTTCCTACCTTATATGTTGGGATCCCTACCCAGGGTGGAAATGCTACTCACGACTGAGACACCACTTGTTGAATGGAGAACTGAAGCACCCCCCTTTCACTGACAATCCACTTAGGTAGAGGGTGGTATGTTCCTCTTGATAGGCTGGACAATCACTTCTTGAATGGCGAGCACAAACACCGCGCCTGCCAATATACCATCTGCTGATCCAGGGCAGCGGGCAGAGGTCGCTTCCTACTGCCAGGCGGGACCTCCTTGTTCCCATCCCTGCTGCCTCCAGCAACCGCTTGTTCCGCCCCAGCTGCTGGGGGCAACCGGCGCCTTGGATCCCTCGATGTCTGCACCCCCACCATGGACAACGGCACCGTCCCTCGACATGACGGGGGGAGCGCACTCCCCTCAAATGGCAGGTGGGCACAAGGCAGGCCCCCACTGCTCAAGCCTGCCGGGGGGCACCGAGGAGAGCTGGCGACATCATGCAGGTGTGGGTCTTCAAATGCGTTGAGGTCCGCTTCGGGCTCCCTCAGCTCCTGCCCACATGCCCCACTGCCACCGCAAGCTGGCCCTGCACCACGGTCCACACCTTCAGCAGGAGGCGCCACAACCAAGGCAGCAACGGACAGAGGTTGTGTCACGAGCCGCAATGGGCATGCCACTCTCCGAGCTGCATGGACCATCCATGTCCCTGAACCCATCTTGGCCTCTGCATCCCTCAGGCCTCGACCCCGTCTGTCTGCAACCTGCAACTCCAGCTGACTAGCAGCCTCCTCCTCATCCCAGTTTCCTCTGCCCTTCACACACGGTGATGCTCCCAGCACTGAAAAGGGCGTTCCAGGCACCACCTGCAACGAGTGTCAGAAGGAGGAACACTTGTCAGCAGGAGGTTTGTAGCACCCTGCCATGACGCTCAATGAAGTCAAGACTCTGCAGCCCCCAAATTGATAACTCAGGTCACACTAGCACGTAAAGAGCAAGGTGTGTGCTGGTGCAGCTGCAGGCCTGAAGCATTGTCTTTCAGGGTCTAGGGTAGAGAATGATCAGGAGCAGAACACCAGCCAGGTTGCAACCACAGGATTCAAGTGAAGGGGCATCATTCACCACAGTCTTTCTTACGTCATCCAGGCAGGCCATAGCTGAGACGCAGGCGCCCACAGCCCGGTTGCGAGGAGGCGACTCTGAAGAGAGGGAGCGGTTGTAAGTTAGGCATTGGATGGGGCAAGTGTGTCAAGGTTGTGTGTGGGAAGCAACACCAAGCACGCGGGTGACAAGGGCTCATGGTCAACAACAGATGCTTGCGGCACGGCCAAACACTGCACTATAGGGTCTGATGATGAAAAGAGGAAAAATCGACCCTGCATTCAAAAGCTACCTCCACATTCTCTTGGAGCGGGTGACTCACCGAAGCCTCCAAAGACTGGGACGTCCTTGTGGGCATGTTCCTCGCTGCCTTGACCCTTCTTGTCAGCCGCCTCAGGGAGTGGAAGCATCAATGGTCGACAGCAATTGGGTGCCGCTCTGCAGGTTGTAGAGCATCAGGGTATGTTGAGGGAGCACTGAAAAGGCATGGATCCTTCATGGCTCACACTGACAGGAGGCCCCCCCGGGTGATGCCCCTGGGGCTGCAACAGGCCAAGGCTCAATGTGCTGGTAGCAGGGGCTGAGGAGGGGATGTAATGCAGGACAGGGGGGCAGGAACCGGGTCAAGGGACACAGAGAAGGAAGACAGGGAGAAGCCCTGGCGTGCACAACTGCTTGCCATTTGGCCCAGAGCCCCAGAGTGGTGCGGCACTTCAATATTAGCGTTACCTGGCTTCCCCACCATCCCTTTCTCCTCTCTTGCTACCTATCTCAGGCAATGTGACACAAAGCCAAATGACTCACACTCGTGATACCAAGTATTTGCTCATGTTTGGAACCAGCCTCCTCTCGGGCACCATGGCCTTCCCGAGGGGGCCACGGGGAACCTTCACATGGCATATTTGCAGCAGCGCTGAGGATCTGTGCGGCAGGGAAAATGCAATTTGAGCATGGCAGGGCTAGGTTTGCATCTAAGCATGTTGATAAACGCAAGGTGAAGCAATGCAGCTGATGGAAGGCCAGCCACTGGCAGGTCTGCCTAGAGCAGTCCCCAGGCTCAGCATGACTGCATGAACAAGCAGCTCCTCCCCAGCTGGACATCTGCATCAATAGGTATCTCAGCCTTACAAGCACCTGTGCTGGACAGCCTCTGCCTCCCCAACGTGGTAATTGCTCTCTGCCACATTGGGTTCCGTTGCCTGCCCCTGGCCTGCTTTTTTCCATGCTCCGCGGATGCGCTCGGAGGGCATGGGCATTTTCTTGCCAGCCTCAGGCTCATATCCGTCGTCTCCTTCTGCAAAGAGGCCAGGGGATGCCCATCCAGGTCATGTGCAGGGCGGAGGGATCGGGCAAACGGGGAAGCCAGGTAATCCAGGTGGGGGAATATTTGCTGATGTGACTCCTCAATTGAGAGGAAGCATGAGTGCCATCCATGTTCAGCTTTCTTGATCCACGAAGTTGTTACCATTCACACATCACGTGCATGGAGACAAGCCCACATCCGGGAACCCAGGACAGAAGCACTCACCCCCTAGCAAAAGATGCCAACATGGACTCTATAAAACCAGACGAGCACCCAATTTCCCTACCATGGTTGCCAGCAGTGGCCTCAGATTGATCTTGCGTGTGAACCGACACACATTTGTTGGGAGAATCGTTTGACAGAATCAGTCCACGCAGGTCCTTCCCCAGTCGCTCCATGATAGTGGGCAGGCGGATTGCTGGAGGGTTAAAGGCAGGTAGCAAGAGCCCAGAGAGTCAGAGGTGTGGCCAGGCAGAATGAACACTGAGCATAAATTGCCATGGCTGACATCATGAAGGCCACGGTGGGATAGAAATTGATTTGCTGCAGAACAAGCACCCAGCTGTCATGGTTGCTGAATGCTTGCGCACCAAATTTGGCCTGGAAGTGCAGCTCAAACACCTTCAGGCTCCCGACAGCTGGCCGAATGGAGAGGGCAATCTCTCCCAGGCATTCCCTGAAGAGGTCGCTGAAGCGGTGCACCCAGTTCAGCTCGCTCTCTCGCTGCTTAATACAGTTTGGCCAGTCCTCGCACTTCAGCTTCAAGCTGCCAGGCCAGGCGATGCGGCCCTGGCCAAAACCTGGAATCCAGATGCAGGAGGAGACACGTATAGGCCTGATGAACCGCAGTACCGCACTCAAGGCCTTTGAGCTGATGGCTGGCTTAGTCTAAGCGCATGGGTGAACATGTGCACCAGCTGGTGGGACCTTCCGTGCAAAATGCAAACCCTCACCTACAGGCTATGTGGGAGCAGCCTATCAGGCCTGGGCTGCCCACAGGCCATGTCTCAAGCAGCCTATCGCCTGGGCTGTCCATCCATCTACGGGACACTCAGCGTGATTCCTCACTTGATCCCACACCGCTCTCGCCTCCAGCTCCCTCCTGCCCCACTTAGCTAACCACCTGTCCCACTCCTCCTTGATCAGCCACGGGCGCGGACCCAAGCCCTCATCCACTCACCCAGCAGGTAGACGCTCTGCATGCACACGTACAAGTTGAACAGCCGCTTCTGGAGCCTCATCTTAGAAGCGACACACTGGCTCACATTGGGCAGCTGCTCTGAGTCGATATCCTCGGGTGCATGCTTGATTAACCTGAGAGAGGAGGTGGTCTTCAGGAGAGGCGTGTGAACACATGCACACACACAGCCCCACACACAAGACACAGCCCCCCCCCCACACACATACACACAGGATAACACGGTTCTTGGGTTAAGGGAGGAGAGGTTCCTGCCGTGTTTGTGTGCAGCATGGCATTCAAATTGGTCCTAAGCGAGAAAATAAATGTGTCTGATTCATCAGCTTTCACATCCCATCATTATGTAGGCCACCAACCTCAAGCACAAGTGACATACTTGATACTTCTTCTACGCTTGTACATGCTGCGCACCTTCCGTACAGCAGGTCCCACAGCTGCCATTCTGGCGAAACGCGCAGAGGCGCTACATCATCACAGGGGAGGCCTGAGTCTGCAACCAACTCTCCCGATCCCTGCGCATGCATGCAGCGCAAACAAGGCAGACTAGTGACTCCACCTTTCACCAGCAAACCATGAGCGTGATGGCATGGGATGGCTGCCTGTCACCAGCAGCCCACCTGTGGAACATGAGATCTTCTCGTCCCATCCTGCGCTTGCTCCACTGAATTAGGTGCTGTGGTAGCTGCAGAGGTATTGCTTTCAGCAGTCATCTCCTGTTCATGACTTAGCAAAGTGTCCTTGGGCCTGACCACACTGAAGGGTGTCCTGCGTTAAATGGAGGGAGTCAGATCCCCTGCTTGATGGCTGTGCATAAGCCTGGACCAGTCGCACACCTGTCCAGTGCGCCCCCAGCTCGGAACAGCAGGACAGCCTCGATGGCCACGCTGATTTCCTTCCTGGGGCACCTGGAGACAAAGTACAACAAATCAATCAGATATTGTAGGTTTGAGGATCAGAGAGCCCAGAAGCGTCCAAAGGAAAATCATTGGTGGGCTGGGGTTGTGCATGGGCGCATTGGTCATTCCTCTCATTAGGTCCTACACTGAGAATGGGGGAGTTGATACAGGAGTGATAAACCTTATGAAGTGAGCCCGAGTGATGAGGGATTGCCTGCCCAGCCTATCTTACACGAACAAGGCTTGCACCACACAACTTGAAGCCGCCTCAGCCACCTTGAGGGTTGCCACCCAATCGGGATACCATGCACGCTGCGCATCCTTGTCCATGGCCAAGAGGCTTGCCAGTGCTTCAGCCATGAACAGGGACCACTGCCTGCAACACGAGATACAGGGTCAACAAGTGAGGCGGGACGCAGGACAGCCTTCGCAAGCTAACAGCACACCTCTTCCAGCCATTGCCAGCCTGCACCCAACAAAGCAGACTACGGCATTTTTAGGTCCAACGCTTCGTTATGCCAAGTGAAGTCTTAAAAATCCGGATGTTTGGTCCCCTGCCCTGTCAACCTGTCCTTGCCTTGCATAATCATCAAAGACCTTGCTGACGAGCAATTGCAAATCCACGAGCAGCTGTCTATCAGGAGGGGGCTGGTAGGGAAGCTGTTCCTCCGCATCGATGGCAGAAGCCTGTTTCATGGGATTTAGCGTAGGGTAATTTCTGAAGCTTATATCGTACACCGCTTATATCTTCCAAAATTCACACAGTGCAACAATGCGCTGATTTGTGTGCAGCTGCCCACTCGCATGCCCTGGTCCTCATCAAAGTACGCAGTGGTCACGATTGGATCATGCAATAAGTCTCTCATGAGTACAATAACCACAGAGGATACTGGTACTAAGGAAGGCAATATCGAGTAGTGGCTGAGGTAGGAATATGCACATAAGAAACATGCAATCTAAGATCGCTTATCTTTTCCTTCTCTCCCCCAAATCCATAGGGAATGCAGGGCCTATTGTAGGTATCCCAAAGCTTGTACTTCTTGGCTCTATCAAGTTTGGGCAATACAGCATGTATGATCATGACTGAATTTCATGGATTCTCACCTCGGCGGCATTGACTGAGGTTAATAATTGTATGCTTCCATGTGCCATTGTGCCCCGTTATGCATGCAGCAACAGCAGCCACACCCAAGCATTAGGAAGCAAAAACGGATAACTATTTCTTGCTCTTGAGCTGAATCTCTGTCAGATCTGGGTGAATACCTGGTCCAGGCTGGCTGGTGTCAGGGTGCGCGACTGCACACATGTCAGGGGGGGGGTCGATCCTCGCATAACTCATCACCTGCTTAGCCGCTGCAGCCCTTGCATCCTCCTGCTTATCCAGCTTGCATTTATTCACCAGCTCTTGCCCCCTCAAGATTTGCCTTGTGCTGTGTTTGGGGTTGTCAACCTGTCCGCAGGCCACATGCCCTTCATGCATTGCTGTTGCTGTCATTTTGGCTACAGACACTAAACAGGTAGATCAAGCTCGTCAATTCTTACCTTGGCAGACCTGACGGTCACAAACCGGTACCGGGTCATCTCAATGGAACATCAGGCTTGTCGTCACCAAGTTGGATTCCTCATTTGACAGCAGCTCAACAAACCGCTCCGTAGACTGGTAGAGTAGCTAACGCAAATTATAACTGTATTAAGATGATTGGTGTCACCGCGAAATCGCTTTCCTGGAGAATTAAACATGCACCGGGCCTTGTATAGGTTTTTGAAAATGTGTACGGCGCTTGAGATCCGATGGCATGCAATGGCAGATATCTGGTTAGGACGCGATGCAAATAGCTCACCGCGGTGATCACCGCTTGAACACTTCCAGCATCTGCTTCCAGACTTGTTGGAAATACGCGTCCAGGAAGGTGACGGACGTGGAAGTGGTGTACAGCGCAAATGCCCTATGATGGCATGGCCTAGTTCCCCAATGCATAGCTGCAGAATCCACTGCGGTGCATCCCCTCCTCGTGATTGTTGAAATGCCAACCATACACCGCGATCCGAGCCATGAGACTCTCCACGAGGCACACGCTCACGGACAGCTTCTTGCCGCGGGCATAGCCAGAGCATCGGCAGCAGTAGCATCGGCAGAAGCAGCATCGTAAGCAACAGCATTGTCAGCATCGGCTGCAGTATCATCCAAAAGGCATAGGCAGCATCGGCAGCAGCAGCATCGGCTCCAGACATTGAACCAGGCATGGGGATGAGCGAGGGGAAGAGCGAGGGAAAGAGCGAGGGATAATATTAACGGAGAGTCAGACGTAGAGATCAATGTGCAGGATTGAAATACTGTTACGGCATCGCGTGCCCATGTGCTGACATCTTTCTTACACGACCCGCCCCGGACCCACCCGCCTGCCCACCCCAAAACAGATACTGCAGGTCGCGGTGGCGTTTCACAGAGGGCCTGCTCCCGCTCGCAAAGATATGAGTCGAGCGGTGTCCGTGGCAGGGACGCGTCGGCGGCAGGGAAGAACTGGTGTCCCCGGCCTCCGAACTGTCAAGCTGAGGTCTTGAGCATGTCAAAGTAACACCATCATCTGTGGCGTTACTCTGACATGTCTTAAACAAGGAGACTGTTGCAAAGTGAGGCTCACACAATGGCTCACACGATAACCTCTCTCCCCCCGCCTAGAACGCCGGGTTCACATAGGAGGATGCTATGGCTATTGGCTGCACCATGGCCCAGGCCGTGCATGGTAGCTGGGATTTAGCCTAGTCATTCCCTACCAGCCCCACCCGGCCGAGCGTTTAGCAGGTCACAGCGGGTATGCACCGTTCTACACACAACGGTGACCCCAGTATTGGTCATCCATGTCCTGGTACGGCTGCCAGCTGGTCAACCATCACTTGCTGCCTTGACCGCAAAGACTGGCCACACAGGAGAGAGCAGGCTCACATGATGCAGTGTCCCCAGTATTGGCCGTCCGGGTCACCATGCGGCCACTTCGCCAGCTGGTCAACCATGGCCTGTCTCACGGGAATGCCCAAGCTCGGGTCCAACAGGTGGACCCCCTTGTCAACGAAGTTCGGGCGCATGAAGGCAACCACCGCCATGAACGGGACAGGTCCAATGGCGGTGTCCAGCGGCCAGTTGCCCACCACTCAAGGTAGCCGGGATGAGTCAGAAAGTCGTTGTCGCGGCTTTGGAGCCAAGGGGCTGGCTTGCATACAAATACATAACATGCAAGGGTGGGTAAGCATGTTGAGGAAGTTGGAGTTGCCCAGCACAACCGTCTGCCAGTCAGGATATGTAAGCGGGATGTGCCATGTAGTCCTTGTCGCGGTTCTGGATGTACCTGTATGTCACGGGCCACGCTCGACACACCGGTCAGAGGCTTAAGGTCATGGATAGGTACCCTACTGAAGGTCTTGGTCATCCCTGCCTCTCACGAGCTGAATCCTATGATCTCAACCCAATCCATCGTGCCATGTCTGGATGCATGCATCTCAATGACTTCAGCCACTCTCCCCACCTCCCATGCATGTATGCCCCACATATTACGTATGACTAACTCGATCCCCGTCATGCAAACATGACAAACTTGGCTACACCCCCTCCAGTACTATTTCCAGGAATGCCCATCTGCTCTTGCATGCCACAATGTATGTCATACATTGTATTGATAATTGATTGGCATCATACATAGTATGATGCCAAATTGCCAATCAATTGCATTTATTTGACACAAGGAAGATAACAGTGTGGCTCAATGGCTTCAACTGATGGCTTTTAAACATATTGTTTTCCCATCTGGTTTTCCCCGTGGGGAGTGGGGGGAGTTAAGACCCCCATCATCACAAATATGCTTAACGACCCCTGGCTAACCCTTAAGCCCCTAAGCCAAGAAACCTTGTCAAACCTTAAAAAACAGAATTCTGGAGGGTGACAGGGGTCAATTCCAATCAGCTTAACAGTGCGCTTCGTATGGTTTGGCTTCATGTGGCTGGTTCACAAACGTCAATCGTCAAATTTTGGCAAAGGGATCGCTTGTGTCGCAGCATCCGGGGATCAGATTTACGGCAGGCTCTCGGATGTTGCCTCAACAGCAGTTGATGGTCATGCAAGAGCGCTAGTGTAGACAGCGGCAGCAGCTTTGGCAGCAGCAAGTGCGAGATATGCCGGCGCATAACAAGGTTAAGGGTCCCTTCGGAGTGAGGTCTTCTTTGCTAGTCTGTCAGTCCCTTTCTGACACACCTTCCCTCTTGGTGATTCCTTCATGGTCTTGCGTTGTCTGTGAGTTTAAGACCCTTAAATGAACGAAATCTACGGGCAGTCATTGCTTAGATATAGCAACTAGCGGCATACTGTTTGACTCAATAATGGGTATACAAACAGCGTTTTTATGGTCAGGCCGTGACAATAATACAATAATAATAATAATAATAATAATAGGTGAGTGTCGTAATGGACAGCGTTAGATTCTAATGCGTTAGAGGGTTTCAGGGTCCAGAGGGGCGCGTTGGGCGAGGAAGAGTGACGGACTTCTAAGGAATGCATTGCCTGGCGTAGTTTGGGGGGGGTCTGGTTTGAATGCATTCAATATATTTCCATGTTGCAAGTCATACATACCGGTATTTACCATGAGCAATGCAGTGGTGTGGCGTCTTAATCTGATTATTCAAATAAAAATCTCGTCTCAATCTGTCTCAATCTGATGTCTAAAATAAAAATAAAGGAATTCATTTGTGTACCCCCCTCGGTACCCCTTCCAAATTTTGCCCAGATTCTGATTTATCCCCCGGATAAAACATAATATTTTTCTGCCCCCGCCCGCCCCCCCGCTTGACGATGTAACTGCAGGATAATGGCACTGAAGGTCGAACACATGGGAGGCTGGGAGGCGGAGCGGGTGAGCTAACTGCGCCGGACGAATGGGACGATCCTGGCCGCTCGCTGGACATTCACACAAAAACGCCCATCCCACGTCCTCCACACCAAACGAGAGGAGGGCGTGAGCACCCACCACTCCACCCCACCCTGGTCGAATACAGAGCGCAAATCAGCACAATCATCAGCGATCCGGTACACTTAAACTTCGTTCCCCTCTTCATTCACACGATCGGTTGACCCCCCCACTCTCTGCCGTGCATAACTCCCTGCCTTTACCCAGCCTGCGGATCACAGCCCCCCGACCCTCACCCGACACATCATAATCATAACGTCATGCTTCCTCGACAGCGCTTGCTTATAAGTCTATGGGCCCACGTTAGGCAGGAATGCTCGGCCCGCAGCGGGGGAGCATGGACGCCCCTGGTGCAGCTGAGGAACATTGGGACCCCATCCGACCCCAGCCATGCTTCCTCCCCCATCCCATCCTCTTCCTCCTCGACCACATTTTCCTGCTTCTCATCGTCAGCGCATGAGCAGCATCAGCAGCGTGAGCCCGAATCCAGCGAGCATGCGAGCAATAGCTTCTCCTCATCCTCATCGTCGACAGGGAATAACTCAGCCATGCGGGAGCAGCTGCTGGACGCGGCCCTAGGCCATGTGAAGGAGTATGGCTGGAGCCATGCTGCCCTGGATGCCGCTGCTAGGGCCATGCAGCTGTCACCGTCTGCTACCGGTGTTCTGAAAAGGTGTGGGCGAGAACAAATATGCGGCCCTTGAATGTGTCTCTGAAAACCCTGAAGGGTGCGACATGGGCTGAGCGCCAGCAGGAGTCGAGTGTATGGCGCACACACGTTCTCCCATGGCAACTCAAGAGGGCTTTGAGCAGCCGCGAGGGGTGTCATGGTGGGGGGCTTAGGGTTCTTTGTTGTGCCAGTGGGGCACCTAACACTAGGTACTCCATAAGCACTGCAGATCTTTGTAACACTCACCAACTGATCCAGCTGTCACTGCCCGCCAGTGACGCCCTCAAAGGCTGTAGCAGGCCCAGTATCACATGATGAACAGTACGCCGTGTGGAAGGTCATGCGACCTACACCGCGCGCAATCCTTAGCTTATCAACCTCATGACCTGTTAAACCATCTTCGCCGTCCAACCCAAACCTTGTAGACGGGAGGCGGAGCTGGTGGAGTATGCGATTAAGAAGTGGAATCAGCAGCTTGAGGAGCAGCTGCGGCTGCGAGAAGAGGAGCTGCTGGGCATGGAGATACGGGAAAGGCTGGGCACAGCGTTGCGCCTGAGGCTGGAGATGCTACAGCCACACATCGACAACTGGCCGCAAGTGAGTACTGAGGACCAGGGCTGGCCAGGTATATGCTTGCGTGTTTGTGGGAATGACTGGCCACAGGACAGTTAAAGCGCTGCTGCATTTTGTTTGCCTGCTGCCTACCATTTTAGGTGTGTCCATGTTTTATGCGCACAACACTGCTGTTGAAGTCCGCAATCCACGTTATGTTATCCCCCGCCCTTCAAGGATGGAAGACATGACAAATGCTCCCCGTGGTCATGACGGGAGTCTTGGAAACAGCGCAGCTTGGGGCTGGGGACACATCCACATCCTGAACTGCCAGGCCCATCTGAAACTGTCTTTCACCCTCGCGCGTCCCTTTGTGCAGGCCCTGTCTATCGCCACGCGCCCTTCCAACCTTGGCCACTCGCTGAAGCTGCTCCTGAGCCTAACAGATATCATGTGGCACGCGGCTGGAGACCAGACCACGGACAGCAGCTGGTACAGCAAGCGGGCGCTCCTGGCTGGAGTGTACACCTCCACTGAGCTGTACATGCTCACAGACCACTCGCCGGGGTATCAAGACACCTGGCAGGTGACTAGACACGGACATGAGGTGTTGGGGCATGGGGTGCTGACTCATCAAGCAGCAGACTCTCAGGGCTGAGAGCCACCTGGCAGGTGAAAACGAATTGCATCAGAGGGTTGGGTTTTAAGTGCTCAGTCAGCAGAGCTAGGGTTGAGAGACACCCATCTGGTGACTAATGAGTTCAGACAAGGGTTCATGGTTTGGTGTGCTGAGTCAGGAGCGGCAGGATTGAAAGACACCTGGCAGTTGACTTGACTGGTCAAGACAAAAACTACCTTAAACTGGCAGGATTGAGGAACACACCGTGTCGACTTAACGCTGTTTCCAACAACCCTCCAATAGAAGAATGCTGAGGGTATCAACATGTTGTGTTGTTGTTACAGCTGCGATGACAGGGTTCATCCCTTGATTCAGGTTCAAGGGTGAATCAGTCCAGTCGGTTTTTCCTTAGCCTCCTGGATGAGGACCAGGGTGAGGACATGCTCTGAATGTAATGACCTGCTGTTGGGCAGTGCTGCATGCGCTCTCTTTACACCCCATTGCACCTCACTGGTATGTGTCGGGCTGTAAAAAGTAAAACATGTTTGATGCCCATTTATCTGCTCTGTTGCCCTGGAGTGGTGTGTGGAGTCTCCTGCTTCAGTCAGGTGTGTGTGTGTTGGGCTTTCAGACCCTGATGCTCAGAGACATCCCCTCCTTCATCAAACTGAGCATCAGGGTCATTCTTTCTGACGCTCACTGTCTCCTGCTGCCCTTGTGTATTGCGCAGGCTATGGACCGCAGGCTCAGCGACATGCTGTCTTTCAGCAAAATCGTTTCAAAAGTGGCGGCAGATGTGGGGGTCAAATAAAGCTGGTTATGGCTGCCGACCGGATCTTCTGCCGCTTGTATCCTTTACGTTTGGGGAAGTTGTGGTAACATGCGCATTGGGACAAACACTGTGTGCCTGTGGTTGGATGACTGGTGAGACGAACACAGGCATAATGGCCTCCTTTTTGTCACTTTGTATGTATGTCCTATAAGGGGCGCTGAGTTGATTTTAGACCCATTATACGGGATGGACTGATGTACCGCCTTTTTATAACGGTGTAAACCTGCTGGGCCCTGCTGGATAGCCTGTGAGGACTAGTCAATGGGGATAGTGGTGAAATGCGAAACAATTCCGTGGTGCAGATTTGTTCTAGGGTCAAAGTGGTACACCACGCAGGTGATCCGAGTTCCCCATAAAGAAGCAAATAATTGAATGTTCCAGCCGTTCACTGTCTCCGTCGCCAGGGATGTTCGCCTTTGTGCTGTGAATGGTGGCATCGACATGCAGGTGGATATTGCATGCCATGCTGCACAGCTTTGGTGCACTCCTCTGTAACCTTAACCGACGTGGCTGGGTATAGCATGTCTGGAAACACACAAACTGTCCATGTTTGTTATAATTGGATTCAACTCAACAAAAATGCATTAGGCAATTCAATGACGACAAGTGCAACAGAAAAGACAATGTAAGCTCGACAAATAAAACAACTTACTCAGGCTAAACAACCACGGCAAGTGAAGCAACATACCCGCTGGATCATGAGTCAAATGCGACCAACACTGGATTTACATAAATCATGAAATACAAGCACAACCTGCCGCCCAAACTTTCGAAGTTCTCAACTGGTCCCAAGTGCAATTTGTCAACGACGTTACACTTCTGAGCCCTGCTCAAAAAGGCTGAGCCGAGTGGGCGCCCAACAGTGAAGCTGAGAGAAGAGAGCAAATTTAAAAGAGGAATGGAAAGAAAGTGAGGAACACATAGGAGATCTCACTCCCACCCTTCCAAAAAGAGAAGGTCCCTAGCCCACGAAAATAGTCAAGGCCTGTACAAAAGGAAATTGAAGATAGGAAACAAAAAAGCAAATACCCCTCCCCCCCTCAAAAGGAAAAGGAACCCAAGAATCTACTTCCCCCAAAAGATGCATTGTGCAAAGAAGCTGACGCAATCCAAAAGTAAAGCTTGGACTTTGAAGCTGTTGGATCCTGCAACCTCCAAAACCTGATAGAACCTAGTCTACTTAAAACCTGACACTACTTGTTCCTCCCTAAATCACTCAGCAGCACTAGCACGGTTCAAGTGGACAGGAGGTTTGGGTCTGCTTTACCGCAGCCGCTGTTATTCAACATCCGGCGGCAACAGGGGGAGCACCCCTGGTTGACCGAGAACCCTTGGGTCTGCTCAATATCCGGCGGTCAGCTGTAGGTACGGCGGGCCATCAGGGTGGCAGCTCCACTGTCTGGCTGCCGGATAGATGAGCAAGAGGTTGCGGCTCTAGGGGCAGCTGGGGCTGGAGCTTTGGTTGAAGGCAAAGGGCTGGACCGCTGCAGCCGCTTGTGCCGCTGTGTCCTTAAGTCTCCTTGATCATGGTCCAGAACGCTGCATCGTACGAGGTGCGGAACATGGACTGGGCGTTGACTGCAACGATGCGGAATGTGGCAAGCAGGGCGGGGCTCTATATCAGTTGGGGATAACAGCTTAATTCTGGGTTTGGGGCTAATTGGCACTGAGTGAAACATGGACCGAGCACGGACTGGAGTGATGAGGACAGAGCTGAGGGGGAATGGGGAATGCCAGTGGGGGATCAGGTGGGTTGGGGTCATGGACCAGGTAAGGAAGCAGTTTTTTCCACTAGGTTTGGATTTTGGACGATGTATGCACAGGGTTTAAGGCCTACCAGGGCTAAGATGTTATCCTACACCCTTGACCCTGAACCCCGTCCGTGGTCAATATCAGATTACAAAATTTCCAAATTTTAATGTTTATACGCACCAATGTATGGCGCCTTGATAATCTCATTCCTGATGAGACGGAAGCCAAGCATGCGCGACACGTTGAGCACTTCCTCCAGGGACAGCTCCACGCACACATCAGCAGCCGCCATCAGATCTGCGGCATCAGCTTCTGCGGCGCTGCAGAATAATGACGAAGTTGCGCGGAGAATCAGTCAGCAAGAAGAAGGGAGGTTGGACAGTTAGCAAACGAATGAAGTCAAATGACCGTGCATCACTATTGACTGCAGAATTGAAGAGCCATAAATCGGAATCTCTGAATCCCAAACACTCAATAGTTAGTAAGATTGCAGGTTCAAACAAAGTTTCACTGGGAGGGCTAAATTACTAGTAGGTAGTGGTACGTGGTAACCCAGCCTTAATCAGGCACTGCTGCAGTCGCGTGTAAAAGAGAGAACCCACACAACTACCATTGTCGGCAGTTGGCCCAAGTGAAATGGGAGCTCTTTCTACAATTTCCTTCCTCTTGTGATCTGTACAATTTTTTTCCCAGGGCTGGGCGATGCTCCCTCTGCACATGGGGGAGCTAGGAAAAGGCTTACCTCGCCTCCTGATCCTGCCTGTGCTTTGCCGGCTGGCCCTGTCCCCACCTATTCCTGCACACCACAGTTCCACACGATCAGTGCTTATGTCAGTGAGTGCCTGACCAGCTTTAGCAGAGGCCGCTGAGCCGCCACCCCTGGTTTGAGGGGGACCAAACATTGAGGGGCAATGAGGCATACGACCGGTCGTGTCAGCAACACGGCTTGCTGCACCAGGCACCCAGTGCCATTGGCCGTGATGTAGCCAAATTTTAGCTGAAGCACGCTAAATTGGAAAGTGAATAATATCCAGTCAACCATTTCGTGCTTACGCTTTTCATATCGGCACCTGGGCATCCTCCTAGGCCGGAGGGTGGCGGAACGGGGCGGAGCAGCATCCACCTAGGAGCCGGCTGCTTGCATCCAGAGAGACAGGCGAGTTGGCTGATGTAGGGGGCATATCTCTGGAGGCGTTAGGAACGACCCACTCAGTGTGTGGAAGTGTGATTCATGGGAATCACGGCGCATGTGTGACCGAGTTAATCGTGTGTGGTATGCAGCTGATGGATACTTACCCCGAGTCCTAAGGCCACCTGTTAAGAGAAAATCTACCCCACTCCACTCACCAGTGTCACAACCCTGCACCCTTAACCCCCAAGCGTTTCAGACTTGCCTCATCAGTGACATGACCCCAAACCTTAGCTTGCACAGTTTCCCTTGAACCCTAACCTGTTCTCACCCATGATGCTACCCTAAGCCCTGCATACTATTCCTCCTTTCCATAGGACATAGCAGAGGACGTAACCTGATCCACCTGCTTCCCTCTCTCTCAGGCAGTGGTCCTAAACCCCACATACCCCCCTCATCAGCGACACGGCCTTAAACCCTCATCCCTGCACCTTGGGCCCAAGCTGCAAGCTCCCCTCACCAATGATACAGCAGGGGTCCCAGGTTGATCCACCAACCGCCCGGCCTCAGGCAGTGGCAGATGACCTCTATGTATTCCACAATGTTGTGGGCCGTGTCAATGAAGAAGCAGGTGACAACGCTGTCAAAGGCGCCGCAGTACTCCCCGGCGGAGTACACATCCTGATGAAAGCATGAAGGAGGAGGGGGCTCCAGATTGGCACCAGAACTCGCAGGTTAGATCGATACAGTCCAATGTGCCGCGGTACTCCTCAGGGGAGTTCACGTCCGGACAAAGGCATGCGATAACACGAGATCCCAGATTGACACGATCAAATGCGCCGCAGTTCTTTTAGGGTCGTAGGCCTCCTGACAAAGCAAGGGAGGGGGGGGATTCCTGATCCATGGCCATGACAGCAGCAGCGATAGCCTCAGACAGTCGTTTGTAACTGCACATCTATCTTATCACCCTTCTTGAAAGGATCAGGCAGTACAAACAAATAGCCGACCTTTCGTTTGCCGACGTGGTCGAGCTTTATTTTGAAGCCGGGCCCTGAGGTGTCACGTCCTTAACAAACATAAATCATACTGGTGGACGTTTCAGATCTATGCAGAGGGTCGCTTTTCTCAACGAGGCTCACAGGCCAAAACGCCAGCGGTCGCTCTCAACCCTCACCCTCAACAGCCCTCAACCACCTCCAACCGCCCACACCTGCCCTCCACCGCCCTCCAACTGCTCACCACGAAGTCCCCGGCACACATGGACAGGAGTCCTTTGCTAGACGCTACGTCGACCGGCAGCCTGTCCGGCAGCCTCACCGCCCTCAGCTGCCCTTGGTCGCTCAACTGGTTGCAGCTGGAGAGCACCCAGGGATGGATCTGGTACTGATCCACCTGGGAGCTGCAAGCCACAGAGGGGGGGGAAGCAAACATGAGTGATGAGGCTGCCTGGGACCCCCAGCCTGGAGGGATCTACACATCCAAGATTGTGATCCTGTTCCGGTATGTGGAAGAACAAACAACTGAACAATATGAATTCTAAAACAGGCTCCAGAGCCTGCCCCAATCTCAATTTTACCTTGTATCTACAAGTGACAACAGAAACAATGACAGCAAAAACGGGCTGGGGTACTGGCTGATGAGAGGGCTGATCCTGAGGATCTTGAGCTAAACTACCTTTGAAGTTATACCAGTGCATGTGGCTTTCAGATATAAAATTGACAGTCCAGAGGGCAGGCAGAAAAAATGTCCTGGGGCACTCCGGCAGGAGTACAGCAGTGCTTGTCCGGCAGCCCTGTTAAGGTTGGCAGTTGGACTTGCTTATTGCGGGTGGAGGGCCTGCCTGTTGGAAACATTACTGCGATATACCTTTTGGTGTCCTTCTTCACTGCACCAAACGCTGGTCTCACCCGTGGTAAGAGCGAAGAAGGCCTCATTGCAGCATTTAGGGCTCATCCCTGCAGCCTCCGTCTTAGACAACACGGCAGCAAAGCCAGCCCAGCATACAGCTTGGTCAGCAGCTCACACCTGTTGTCGCCAGACAGACTTGCCTGTGGTTGAGTATGAATGAGGCTGCCAGCAGCATGAGGACACTGAACTCATTTCCCTGGGCCTGGTATCCCATGCCGGCCACCTCGCAGCAGAGGCGGCCCAGGCCTGCGCCTGGCAGAAGCACTCGGGGGGGTGGGGCATCCGATGGCCTAGGGGGCAGGAATCAGACACAAATAAGGTGAGCCGATTTTACACAAAAAATCATCGTTTACACCAAAGTTAAAATCTTATGCTGGCCAGAGGCGGCTGCGGCCTACGCCTGGAAGAATCACCCTGGTGGGTGTTGTCTCCAGAGTGTGAATGGTATTGATAAATCCATTTTCAATTTCAAATGAAGGTCGGGATGTTGTCCACCCAGGCCTGGTCCCAGTGCTGCTTGACACGCACCATCCTCTGAACAGGTGCGCCAGCTCCTTGATGATGGGGGTGTAGCATTCCTCCCGCTCCTGAGCCCCCTCCGCAGACCAATCTCGAACCAGGTTCTTCAACAAGTTATCCACCTACAGAAAATAGATGTATGGATCAATAATTCAATCAAGGATTCAATAAAGACAGCCTCCTTTGACCAGGACCTAGCCAGATAGTTCAACTAGGAAGGAGTGTGGGCAGGTGCCAGGCACATTCATCATACTTCTGCAACTGCCTCGAGGGGCAAAACTGTTGTCTTGCTCACTTTGATACTGACTGTATTTACTCCTGTATGTTTTTAAGTTCGTTTCCCTCTACCAGTAGTCAAGACATTTGGTGCCTAATTTCAGTCAGACAAATTTATGTCGAACTTAATTCAACGTTTAAACAAAATTAGCTGCTTTGTGACCCACATGATCTGCACAAGATTATCCCTTACACAGAAAAGTGTCAGACAATTCGAGAAATCCAGTCGACCAATCCATTCTACAGCCAAACCTGATTAACGAACTGCTAGCGAATGCAGTTCTCAACCTTGACAGCTCGCTCACTTTGACAGCTCGCTCTAGGAGCCTTTCGTTCCCCTCCAGAACATTCCATCTCAGAAGTGCACACAAGCAGATAACATAACATCATGTCAGCCACGAGCCACAGAACCCTGTGTCAGGAAACAAAACCCCATAACACTCTACATCTTATCCGCTTGATGTGGCAGCTGGTGAGCTCCTCGTGGAGAGACATCTTGCACGTCACACACTTCAACATGGACATGACAGCCTGCCAGAATGTTGCCATCTGGATATTTTCGGTGGGCAGGTTGTTGTGACTTCATGGGGATAAGATAACGTGGATGTGGATGTGCCCTTGTTAAGGCTTGCGAGACCCCCCCCCCCAGTATCCACAGCTCAGCGTAGGGCTGCTGCCTCCAGGTTCATCTGCCCGAGCAGGGATACCCCAGCAGGTGAACCTAGGGGACATTGAAGAGTGGACAGATGGCTGCTGCCGCTGTTGTTGATGGCACCCTTAAGTGAGAGGGGCCGCAGGTGACACGGCTAAGGATTGGGCTGATACGAAGGGGGAGGGGGCGAGAGCATCCTGCTCTCCCGTATGTATGTTGCAATTGGGATCAGCTCCTGGCAGCTACTCAGCAGGACCCCAGCTGGTCCATGGGCCGGGGGGAGGCACCAGGAGCCACCAACAGCACACGGATAGCTGCCTCCACTTCCGCCATGAACCTGTCTAGGCTGGCCGAAATCATAGCCCAGGTTTCCTTCTTTCTTGTGCCCTGATGGCCCCCATCAAATAGGATAGGTTTTTGCAAGATGTATGTATGGGCTTTAGATACAGCAATCCCTGCATCAAACAGGAAAAACGTGAAACCTGAACCCTTCACGTTTGTCTGACCTGACGAAGGCGGTTCTCTCCCAAACCCTGAATTGTGTGGACCCAGTCCCCGTGGCCTGCCCCTCACACACCCGGGTAAGACTGGTAGAATTGGTGGTTGGAGTGTGACATGCAACCCATGGAAAACAAGGGGTGTCAGGCGGGGTTTACGGGAAGGTGGCATCGCAGCAAGGCCAAGATGTTTATATTTTTAGGGTGATGAAAAGCGCAGTTCAAGTGTGTGCGTGTCGGATGGTAAGTGCAACATGCAGGGGTGCCTGACGTACCTAGGCTACTGGAGGCAAAGTTAAATGTACGACCTCATCAGCACCCTTGCTATTATTAATTTTACTTATTTAAGTGCGCTTCACATGACCTTTGGGGGGCCACCAGGCTGCCATCACAGAGCCGATGGGGACCAAATCTTGACCGGCCTAGGACTGGTGGCCTCAGCTGCAGGGCTTGCTACAACAGCGGTTGGCCAAAATATATCTGAATCACAGCCAAAGAACGATATAGCAAAACAGTGGCTACTGCAATATTTGAACCTCGTACCATTTCCACTTCTGCAGTTGAGACTGTGGGCTGCTGCGCCGCCGCCTCGTCCCCGGCGCTGTTTGCGTTCAGGAGGTAGGATGGCCCGCCCTCATCGTCCAGAACCTGTTATGTGCAGGGGGCGCTTAGTCAACAGGCCGGGTCATGAAGAGCTTGAGGATCTATTAGATCTAGCATACATGCAAGATCTACTAGATTAAGCAGATAGCCTTGAAGAGGTAGGATGGTCCGCCCTTGCATCCCGAACCTGCATGAGCAGCAGAGGGTGTGATACCCATCATCACATCATATTTAGGGTGCCTCTTATATGATACAGCTTCTTAAAGGCCTATGACCATGGGGCCGGGTGCAGCATGCCATGCTGCTTTGAGCCACTGGCCTGATGCCGATCAAGGCTTGACCCTAATGGGGACTTCAGCAGCCATGGGGTGGCCTACCGAATTGCCTACATGCTTGATCAATCGACTGGATCTACCAGATCTAGGGGACCTAGCCATCTGATCAGAAGTCAACGCTATCGTGCCCGTTATGTCACTATTTGACTGGGGTACGATTTCCAGTTTAGTTCATGCCTCTCAGAGCTGGCCTCCTCATTTGTATTGGACACATGGAATCGACATAAAACAGTATTTTGCTTGCAGCATGCACAGATACACAGGATTCTGGGTGACTAATGGAAGAGCGCAGTTGGGGGCCTTAAATGCGTCTGCACCAAAAGATGATGTGGTCCTGGTTGGTTTAGGTGATGCTCGCAGACCCAGTCACGACGAGCAAATCGAAACTCACTGCCTCCAGAATTCCATTTCACCAGCTTCCGTCTTGAAGTAAGGTTCAAGCAGGCCTGCAATCAATATCTACCCATGCATGGTGAAGCCTGGTTTCAAGCCCCGGCTTGGCGTTTAAGGACAAGGCGGTAAGGCAGATAAAACAGATAGGGGATGAGGGCGTAAATTGAACCTTTACACTATCATGTCTGGTGAATCTAGCGTATCACTCCATTCAGGCTGTCAAGCTGATCCATGACTCGAGGATGTTGGGGGGAGAGGTGAGGGTAGTATGCAATAAATAAATAAACTCACCTGCCGGAAATAAACCAGAAGTCATGATAAAATGCCCATCTAATCAGCCATGAAGACCACCCTGTGAAGCGCTGGTTGATATCCGTACGTGGATTTTGAGGTATCATGTGAAGTGCCAAATATAAAATCCTCACTTGCCCAAGTTGGCCATACACCTGCAGCATCCCCTTCATGAAGCGCTGTTGAACACAGGCGTAGCAACCCTGTACTAGCGTGCTCTACCCTGCCTCATGTATCTGGCATATCAGTCCAGTCAGGCAGTGGCGCCGATCCTTGATGCTTGCATTCATTGGGGGGGCATGGGAGAAATGGTTATTTCACCATCTACTGGCCTTGACCACTGCCGTCATGAAGTGCTGGTTGATACCTACCGTCCGATTTGCTGAGTGGCATGAGTGCCACAGATGAAAGTCCCACAACCCCACATGCCGGAGGTGGCTCGTAGGCTTTAAGTAGGGTTCCTAAACATGGCCTACCTTCAACATAGCAGTGATGAAACACTGGTTGATACCGACGCAGCGCTCCGCCACTTCATACTTGACGAGTTGGGCTCTCAGCAGCTCCTGGTGGCGCTGGGGCATGTGCGCTAGGTTGCGACGCCACCGCGCGATATCAGCTTCCAAAGTGCTGCGGTAGTCACGTAGCGCTAGCACAACACCGCCCAGCGCGGCACGGTCCTCGCGATCTTTCCTCAGGATCGTCGCCTGCTGCTGGTGTAGCAGTAGCAGCGGGATCATGCGATTGTCTTGGCCTTCCTCGGCTGCAGGCTCCGGGGCCGCTGCTACACTCCCTTGGCTACTGCGACTGTCCAACAAATCATCATCGACCTTCAAATCCATGGATGGTTTGTTAATTTGTTTCGAAAAAGCGAGCTCAGTCGTGCCATGATTAGTGAAGTTATTCATAATCTGTGATTTTTCATTTGCACACGGCAAGACCAGCCTACAAAGAAGAAAGAAAGAAAGAAAACGCCTGAGCGAGAGGAATACGGGATTTTAAATGCCGTACACCGGGAGACAAAAAAACTGGTGGTTAAGGAGGGTCGTCAAGGGGTACCGGACAACAATGGGCAGGGGAGTTTTCCAGATGGCGACGCTGACGAAGGATGTTTATATGGCAGCGTATGGTATGCTTCGTGAGACGGCTGAGGATGGAGGAGATGTCGTGTTTGGAGACACCGAGCATGCTGAGGATTTTATCGGCAGGACGAAAGAGGAAGCCTGCGGTTCCCAGAAGGATGATATGTGTATGAGAAGAAGGCGGGGAAGGATGAGCCAGGGGGGGGGATGGGCACGGTCGGCGAAGGATCAGGTGGTAGGGCAGGATGGAGAACGGGTGCCAAGGAAACTGTCCAACCATTATGTTTGAGGAGAAGGATAAGTTGTAAATGTTGTTCTGATTTACGGGCATGGCATTGTTCGAAAGAAAATTCGGAGGTGTAACCGACTTCAACTACGTGGACAGTGCAAGTCCTCTGGAGCCGAGACATAGTTTGTGAGCTAGAGAGTTGACCAGCGCGGTAAAGACGAAGGAATTCGGAATGTGGGAGACCTTGGACAATGAGCAAATCCGGTCGCAGTTTGTTACAGTAATTAAAGGTGTCAGGGAAAGTGGGGGGTCGTCGGGGCACTAGCCAACGTGGAAGACGGGTGTCATAGACTCCGAAGGGAAGGTTAGCACGGGAAGTGGCATCCATGATAGTAAAAGAGGAGCCTAGGGAGCCATTAGCAATAGCAGTTTGGATGATGCATACAGCTCGGTTGTGTCGAGCAATGTATGAGGCGGACATGGAGGAATGAGCACAACCGCCTAAAAGATGGCCAGGGGTATCATTGGGATGGGAGCATATGGGACAGTGGGGGGTGTTGCGAGTGCCGACAGCTGTTTTGTAAGGGCGGTTCATATGCATGGCTGTAGATGCAGTCCACAGGGTATTGGTGCGCGATTTGAGGATGTTGCGAATACCACTAAAGGGCAGACCCATGTGCCATAAGATGGGAAGGTAGGAGGCGAGGGCAGAGGCAACGAGGATTTGCATGCGGACATAGCGCAAGGGCAGAGGGGGAGAAGTAGGACCATCTGTTAGAAGGGGGCAGTTTCGGGACATGTGTTCCTTCAAAGAATGGGTAAGGTCTGATGCAAACCACGGTTCGTCCGTGTCATGGGGGGGAGGGAGGCATGGCCATGCAGGTAGGTGTGCTAAGTGTTGGACATCTGAGGTGCATGTGAAGTCGCATTGGTCGGGGGATTGGAGGGCGAGTGCAGTACCCTTATCTGCAAGTTCATTGCCAATGATGCCGATGTGAGATTTGACCTTGTACAGGCGAAAATGGTGGCGGAGGCGTAGCCTGGTAAGGATGAGGGCACGAATGTCGAGGAGAAGGGGGGCGTGCTTACATTCAAGCAAAGTGTGCGGGTGGCGTAGGGCCTTCTGCGTATCATAGAGAGAAACCAAGGAATCTGAGAAAATGGTAAGATCACCGGTGTGGTGTAAGGCGGCATGTGTGAGGGCAGCATGGATGCCAGCAAGCTCAGCCCGTGTAATAGTGTTGGTTTCAGCCCGGCCATCGGGGTGGACTGTGTAGGTAGTGGTGTCTTGAGTACAATAGAAGGCCGCACCCGTGGCTGTGCCTTTGCCAGGTGTAGATAGGGCCGAGCCATCGGTGTAATATGCCGGTATATCGTGCCAACGGAGGGGGTAGGAGGGGGCGTAGGGTGGAGGGGTTGTCGGGTTTGGCTGGGCTGAGGGTGGAGGTGCAAGGATTGTGGTGGGCAGAGGAAGGAGATTTGCCTGGCCAAAACCGGGAGGGAGCAAGTAGCGAGAAGGGTGGGAGGAGCCCGGGGCCAAAGTGGGAGCAATATATGGGAAAGTACGGGTTGTGTCCCCAAGAGTGTTGGAGATGAGGAGGAGGAGAAGGTCAAATTTCGGCATGCCTGCGTTAGCAATATCGGCCGGAGTGAGATGGTCGGGGGGAAGAAAAGGTAAATGGGTGTGGTGGAGGTTGGTGTAAGAGATATGGCGATGGCCTGAGTTGAGGAGGGTCATGAATTTGGCCTGTTTCCAATTGGGAACAACGATGAAGGTTGATGTAGGTATGTGGGGTTGTTTTTGAAGTGATGCGAACGACCATCGGATAGCCTTGAGCAGTGCAGGACCTGAAAAAGGAGGCTCAACCAAGGAGGTGCCTGTCCAAGGGGTGGAATAAGGTTGATAGAGAGCCCCAAATAAGCAGTCTTTCTCACGAAGTGAGAGATATTGAAGGGCTGAAAACGGGACAGAGAGGGGTGAAGAGAAACGGTGGACCGTGAGGGGCATGATAGCAGAGATATCAGTGTGGAGGCTTGCAGGAGTGACCCAATGGGCATTGATGGCAGGGGGTGGGAGTAGTGGTGAATGTTTGCCAGTGCGTGAGGTAATGTTAGGGCGTGGGGGAGAGGTATTGGAGAGGCGGTAACGGAGGAGTAAGGAGGCAAGATCGTGTGCGAAGGACCCGTCAGTGAGGCGTGCGAAGTCAATTGGGTGTGTGGTGCGGATGCGGTCATAGCACGCACGTAGCCAGAGTAGGCGGCGGACAGGAATGTGACCAACGTAGGTGCCATTGGGTCGGTAGACAAATGCCCTATCGAGATGAGTCTGGGCCATAGAGGTGGAGAGGGTTGGCGTAGGGAAGGGTGTGTGTGTGGTAGGATAACGGAGTCCAATTTGGATAGTGAAGGAGAGGGGTGGGAGGATGTCGTAATCGGGGTGAACTGGTGAGGTATGGATGACGAGGTGGGAATCGATGAGTGATTGGTCAAGTAGATAATTGGGGTCTTCACCCGGAGGCGGGGGGAAAGGGGTGACCAAGGGAAAGGGATCCCTAGACCATGTGCCTTGCTGTTGGAGATTGGTGAGATGTGTGTCGAGGGGATGAACCGGTTCAAGCGCAGTGTCAAGCATGTGGAGGACATTGAGCGTGGTTGGAGGATGCAGCGTGTGGATCTGGGAGGTTGGTGGAGGAGGAAGGGGAGGGAGAGTTGTGTTATGTCGTGGAAAAAGTGTTGGTATGGGTAAGGAGTGGGGGGGGGGAGGCAAGGATTGGAACGTGTGTGCCAGGAGTGAGCGTGTGAAAGCAGGCATGATAAGTGGCCGTAGGATGGGCGGGAGGGAGGTAGACATACGAGTCATAGTGCATGCTAGACCAAGCAGTGTTGGATGAGGACAAGGAGGTGTGGCATGGGACGGACTGGGAGCGACTCGGGTACGGCGGGAGGGGACAGGTGGTGGAACGGGTGGGGGGGGTATACGCGTAGGAGGTGATGCATGGGTGGGTGCGGTAGGGTCCGTGTAAAGTAAAGAGGATGCAATTTGCTGAAGGGAATGATGTGTACCCTGCGGAATATGGGCGAAGTCATGAGCGACAGTAACCCGACGGGTATGTTCTGGAAGGGGTGAGGTGAGGGTGTGTTGTTTGGCAAGTGGCAGAGCAATGCCGTGGAGAAGGAGGGTCAGCTGATTGAGGGCCCGTTGTGCTTTGGCAAGATCCTCTGTCCGGGCTTTGTTTAAGAAAGCGTCACGAAGAGTGTTTGCTGGGATAAGGTAAGGGTGGCCACTTATGGTGGTGACAAGAGAAGCAAGGGAGACAATGCCGACATGCCAAAGGGGGGAAAGGAAAGTATAGTCACTGATAGAGACGGGCAGGGTATCGCCGCCAGGATGTGTTGGATGTAGGATGAGGATGAGTTGTTGAAGGAGATCGTTGCCGAGGAGGGGGATGATGCCGGAGGTGCTTTGGAGAAGAGTGATGTCGGCTTTGTGTAAGAGGGAGAGTTGGCGCATGGGGAGGGGGTGAATATAGAAACTACGAGGGGTGCGTTGCAAGGGGATGGGGAGTGAGCCATGGAAGTGAATACACTCAGGTGCCGGTATCGGCAGAGACATTGTCTCTGGGCCCTTCGTTGTCTGACGGTTCGAGTCAGCAGGGCAAGCAGGCTTCTTGGAACAAATATTGGAGACTAACGAATTTCAGGAATTTACACTGTCTCGCACACACCCCTTCCTTTTGTTTGGTATTTTGCTTGCACCCCCTGTCCCCCTGCTTGCAACCAAAGTGTGAGGCTGGCCCAAAACCCTTGCATCCACCCTGAGGCACGAAGTCGTGACAGTGACAGTGTGCACACACAGGTATAGATCTATGTCAAAATATAATGTATGGCAGCCGGAAAAAACTGGCATTACCTGATAGATCGGGCCAACAGTATGCAAGTCACACTGTCACAGTATGCCTCCTGAGGTCCTGAGTCCTGACTGACCTGCCCATGTTAGCTTTTCACGTCAGCCTTAGGTCCTGACTTGAATTTTACGATAACTTTTGGATGTATGATAGCTAGGAAACCTCAGTAGTCAATGACACAATGCCACAATGTCAGATTCTACTGCTTGCATGGCAACACCACCCTGGGTATCAACATTGAGCCAGGGGCGCCCTCCAAGGCTCCGACGTGAGCTGGCAGGGCATCGTGGACCTATGCGCTGTCAAGGGGTGGCTATCAAGCTGGTCACAGAGGCAGTCACACCAGTGCTCAAGGTGGATATCATGGCCAAGCAGGTAGTACGAGAGGGCCAGAGGGGTGCAGGGGAGAGGGACGTTGGCATGGGCCACGAGCAGCATCATGCTGGCTGGATAGTTCCTAACGTCACTGCTATGTCCATCCAATCTTAGGCAGTTGGAATGTCTATCCTCTTTCACTCATAGATCCCCAGGCCAGTATGTGGATCACCCAGAGGACGGGTCTGCAATCTGCATCTGAAATACACGGTAGAGGATTGAGCCATGGTAGGGTTCAGGTTCTGTACATTCGGCCCACTCATATTGTTACTGAAAGCCTGTTAATGGTCAGGGTTTTGGCCTTCCGGGGATATAGACCTAAGGCTACTTGCACAAAAGTTTCCGTAGTGTCAGTTAATTTTCTGTTGAGACTGATTTGCTTTTTCCGAAGGTCTCAAATTTATTAGCTCAGTTACCTGATCCGTTTCTATCCCCTGGTTTCTAATTTTTCTATGATCCGATTTTATTATAACGTTTTAATTATTTATCCGTACTATAAAAGAATATAAAATTGTGCCCCCCCCCTCTCCCTTGATAATGAACACCCCTCAATCAGCTTGCAACACTCACAGCTGCTGATGCTAATGAAGTTGAATTGTATCAAATTGTGAATGGTTACCAACTGGAGTACTGGACCACCTTGCTAACATAAATTAGACAGGGGTACTGGTCGTCACTAGTCCGACATGCAAGTGTGCTTCACCGGTCCGTGGCCCATCCCCATCACATGCAAGGGCACGACAGTCACCCGTAACATGAATAGGCATAAATACCGATATGCAAAATAACTAGACAACAAAGTGTGCAAGCTGGGCATCAGCCTGCATGACTGCGTGCCTCTGCCACTGTCCTTTGGGAAGCTTCTGCACCCCTAGGCCTGCCTACTGGCACCTCCTCCTCATCCTCCCCTTCATCGTCGGAGGAGCTCCCCTCCTCCCGCTACTAGGCCACCCTCTGCCCCAGCAGCGAACGCCAGAGAACGTTCTGCAGCCCATTCTAAAGCCTTTGCCTTTCCTCCAGTGATTAAAATTAAGAATCGTAACTGCCTTCTCCGCTTTTTAATTATATGGAGAGATTGAGCAGCTGGAGGCTAGCTAAATGGGAAGCGAAAAAGGGTTAAAGCCCAAGCCGTACCCAAAAAGTTTCACTTGTTTTGTAGTGTTTCTCTCCTCTGGTCATCCGTTTGGTACCTGAAAGTCGTCTGTCGACATTGGTGTAGAGAAAAAATCGATGACGCAAGGGTTCTCGATATGCTTTACAGGCTAGGGTTCCACTGCCCAGGGACCAGGCGCTGGTGATGATGGGCGAAACGGGTGGTACTGCAAGCCCAGCTCTCCCCTTTATCTGTAAGCCCCTGACTCATGCCATCACGCATACACTGCATTTAGTTGTCATTGATGGAAAGGTCGTGCATGATGCTGACGAATGCGCTTGCTTGGGTAAAATGTTAACACCGTTTCTTTGGGAGGGGGCAGTTTCAGGTGCTGCCTGCAGGGTAATGTTAACGGCTGTGAAGTCGCCAGGGGCCAGCAGTTATGATTCCTGAAAACCGGGGAAATGTTGGTCAGGCCAAGCCCATGTGAAGACATTAAAAAGGCACGAACTTGCAAACGACTGTCGTGTTGGGCAAATTAAAGCACGGGTTGGGGACCGCCCTACCCCTCACCTGGTGCTGGTACCTCTCATCAACAATGGTCACCTACTCCTATCCTCATTGTTGCGGGCTAGGATGTGGATTCCAGACGGGCTGGGGATTTTTAAGACCTCCTTTACTTTTTCGTTATGGTATTTTCCTTTCTCCTCCAGCCTTCAGTTTACTTTCCTCCCACCCAGACAGTCGGGAGCCCACGCGGCCGAGCATTTTCTGCATGGCCCAGAGGTGTTACGTCATTGACCTATTGCTGTCGTTCATACTTATGCGTTATTTTCATGGTGTAATGTCATTAACTTACTGTCAGGTGTTTAATGTCATGAACTTATTTTCATGTCCAACAATTTTCCAGCCATTGATTGATTATTTCAGCCAGGGATTATATCATGATTTACAGCGTCTTCTTTATCAGTATAAGGACGGTATTGCTTATGCACTGGGTATCTGCATAGACTCCCCATCACAGTCACTGCATGTACCAGGGCTATGCCAGGGGTTAAGATCCCAGTACCATGTTGATAACACTATTTTGAGGCCTTGAGGCCCTCATCACCTGCTTGTCATTAACGACCATAGACCAGCACCGGTATCTTGGTAGGGGAACTACCGGTATGGGTAATGGTGAGTAAAGTGCTGGATACTGGTATTCAGTTTTTGCATGGCCAAAAAACGTACCGTATGTCAGTCATCGTGCCCCAGCCATGGCTTAGAGCTGCGGACATATCCTATGGCCACAGCCATGCTCTGCAAGACAGCGTCCTTGATTCAATGCAGCACTGCGGTTGAGGGCTGCACTATAAGGGTGACAAATAGCCTGGGCGTGCATTGCGTGCTGGGCTAAATGAAGGCTGCATGAGCGGTATACAATGCAACTTTTTAGCTCTATACCGATTAGTCCCAGGGGGTGGACCCTACATGACGATTGGGGTTGTGGCCACTGGTGACTACTATCTCACTTCATGAAACCATGCTACGTCAGCCACGGAGTTTATTTCAGGCATGCCCATTCGGGCGGATTTGGGAGTCATTGCAGCCGGCGAGATCACCACTCACAGCTGTAATCCATTTCTTATATAATGAATCCTCTAGAGTTATTTCTCCAAATCCATGTTCGGCAGTCTCACTGGTCACTTTTTTAGTATTTCTTGTACCGCGGTGCCCTGGCGTGGCCGCCTTGCATCGTGCCATCGCGCCTAGAATGCTGCAGAATCCATGCCCTAGGCAGTGCCAATCAAGCTTTAAAAGTAGTCATTGCACTTTCCCACCCCCATCGAATTCCCATAAATTCAAGCCGAACCGGTACCTAGTCATTCCGCGCACGCTGTCAAAATTTGTTGACGACAATGGAAACCTTTCAGATTCCAAACCGCCAGTGTCCAGTACCCTTGTCTCTGCCCCAGTGGTTGCTGCCAGCCATGCCCTCTCTGAGATAATGGTCAACCTTGAGGCGTCCACCAGCAGCAGCAATGACTCGGAGCCCACTGGAGACTTCTCCGTTGAAGACTTCGAGGATGAGGGCCTGGGCAAAGCAGGGGGTAAAAACAAAGCTACGTTTGAGGTAAGCCATGCGGCCTGTCCACATCCCTGCACCAGATTTAGCCGTATACAGGGATGGGTTGTAAGTACAAGGACAATGCTGTAACCTTGAGCGCTTGCATGGCTACGTGGCATGGAGTGCTTGCATGGCTGCGAAAGCCGTTGTCCATGCATGGCGCAGTTTCCACCCTTGCACGCGCTTACTAATACTCGACGTCCATGCTCAGCAAAGAGTGGACGCCCGTGTCCATCATGCATGGCCCAGCCGATGCGCCTGCTTACATGGGCATTAATGTCTACACAGAAGCCGCACCTTGCCGAAAGGGCACTCACGAGCATGGTCCGTGCTTGGCGTAGGTGCTGCGGCTGGACAAGTCAGGGAAAGCCAGGCAGTGCTTTGCGCGGCGTAGAGATCTTCTCAAAGAGCACCGCCTGCAGCCTCGTGACTTCCGCCGCATAGATCTAACCGTGGATTCCAACAAGGCCCCACCCTCCATCACCATCAAGGATAATGTGATCCTGCTGTGCCTGGGGGGTGTCAGGTGAGACCTGGGCATGTGGGACATCCTGGCCATGGAGTGGATGGTGGTAGACTGTAACCACAGCATCATCTGCCAGGGCCTGGCGGGGCCCTCCTGATCCACGCCTTGTGCGCAGGTGCCTAGGTGATAGGAGCGCTCCGACTTGTGAGCGTTGCATGTAGGCAGCGTACTAGGTGCTGATTTTGCAGCACGTCTGATGTGTATAATGCAAGAGAAAAGGAAAGCAGTGCGGAAGTGCGCAGCTGTTTTGCAAATATGCTGACTGCGGGCCTACAAAGCTCGGAAGGATAAAGCATTGTCACTCTGTCGCTAAATACGTATAAATTTGGCTAGTTACTGGTATTATAACAGGTGACTACTGGCAGTTGTCTGAAACCTGTGTGGCTCAGTACCAGTAAGCACTTGGCTTGCTGTCAGTAAATATATGAGAAGCCACCTGGTGGCCTAGGGGGATCATTCATCTTCAAGGCACCCCTCAAGCTGTGAAGCCAGGCCCTCCTGCTGAATGTATGCCTCAGGCAGGCACCGCTGCTGTCTTCTTATCCTGTGATACCTAGTTCTGCTGTGAGCCTGTTATTATTTCAGTGCAACTAGATAACTAGATCACCCTTTGAGGGGTTGCAGGGCAGGCTGCCAGTGGGCTTATGGGTTTTAAAATATAACCGGCCTACGGCCAGTTGCCCAAGCAACAGGGCTTGCTGCACCAGCCCCCCATAACCATGGGCTGTGATGTCGCCCAGTTGAGCTGAAGCCGCTGAAACAAACAGTCCTGTGCGCCCGCCTGTTGCAGAATGATCGTTACTGCCGACAAGGCGCTCCTGTTTGAGCCCCAGGCCCAGACCACACGCAAGTTCCTGGAGGTGGTGCAGCAGCTGGTGCAGGCGAGGCAGCAGACGGGACAGGAGCTGCCGCCGGCTGCAGAGCTGCAAGAGGAGCTGCAGGCGGGAGCCAGCCACTCTGAGTACATGAGCAGGCAAGGACGAGCTTGTAGGACCTCCGCAGGCTCGAGGGGGAGATAGGTTTTTGGCCAGATTTGATCTTATTTGACCAGTCTTTTGAAAGGCTGTTCAGGCCGTACCTATTGCATATTCTGGTGACAGCGTGATTTGTTCTGCTCATCGAGCCATCGAAAGGCATGCGGCAGCCATAGCCCAGCCGGGAGGTTGCAGAGTTTTACCTGCTTTTGGATGTCACCGCGTGGGTGCTTTATATCGTAGAACATGGTTCTCAGGCCTAGTGTGGCGTGCTTGTATTCCCGCTCATGAGCTTGCTCTCAGCTTGGAAGGGCTGGTGGAGTCGTGATCTGTTATCAGACTTGATGCCTGGACCGAATTGAACCAAACTCGATTTGCATACTCCTCCAACTCTGATGGTCAGGTATTTATGAATGGCATGCATGTTTGCAGTGGGTTTGGATGAGAGAAACCTTGCACATAAGATCATTTAGGGCGGTACTGGCACTGCAGTTATATCATGATAACCAGTTGCATAAATTTGAATTTAGGCGCCTGGACAAAGGGGCAACGAAAAAAACAAAGCACGACTGTTGGTGATGCCCTTATTTTCGTTCTTCCTCAACGTTACTGCAGGTATTACCAGAATTACCAGCAGAAGAGTGATGAGCAAGCCATGACACCTGCACCATTTGAACTGGAGGTCCTCGAGGCGGCTCTCACGACAGCTACAGGTGGGATAGATGGGTGGAGGAAAGTGGGAGATGGAGGTGGGGGAGGGGTGGAAGGGAAATTAAATTAGAGTGCTGCGGGGGAGTCTGATTGCCTAGGTAGAGGGTGACAGTGAGGAGCCTAGTGATTGATCTATTTAGGACATTCTCATTTATTTCATTGCAGGTGTGAGTAATGTTAGTCATGTTCTGATGAGGGACCGCTTGTTCTCAAGGCATCAGCGCTTTTAAATTGCGCTACATCCCGGTTTTATTAAGGAGACTACCGGCAGTTGTTTGTTTCATAAAGGGAGGGGTCAGGAAGAAGCACTACAAGTTCACAACCCATAAGATAGACCTTCAAAGAGGTATCTGTTTGCATGTGTGCGCTCCCCCTGAAGATGCTGGGACCCCCCGTCCTTGAATCGCTTGCACTCCATTGATCCACGGAGTCGTGGGCAAATTAATGTATCCATTGATCCTGACCTAGCTGTTGCCTGTTTCCCTGTGCAGGCCGCCTGGACGGTCAGATGGCAGCGGTGACCCGCCGTGTCCAGCTGCTGATGAAGAAGCTCCCTCAAGACATCAGCCCGATGAACCTGGAGGAGCTGCGCAAGGTCAAGGGCGCGCTAGTGGAGCTGGAGCAGAGGGCAGATACACTGAGGTGGGGAGGAGCAGGCGGCAGGAAGATCGTGAAGGAAAAGGATGAGGGGCAGCTATTGGTGAGCTCGTTGCAGCCGGTAGCGGAGTAGTTGCGGCTAGACTCATCTAGGACGCTTCTGACTGGCGTGTGAAGTGGGGGGAAGGGCTAGGGTACAAGGGCAGGGTATGAGGGGGCGGGGTGAAGGGGGGTAGAGGAAGGGCTAGGGCATTAAGGCATGGGATTGGGGGGGGGGGGTTGAAGGAGTAGAGGCATACTGAAAGTTGGGTGGTGAAGGGTTTCGGTCTGTGGTGTTTGGGTACCTGGAGTGAAGCGTTTGGGCCATGAGGCTTGCTCAAGTGGGGTTAAGGGTTGACGATAATAGTGCCTGGGTAGGATGAAGGGGCTCGTGGTCCTGGTAGAGCAAGGTTAAAGAACGGGCCTCCAAACAGTTACATGCACCACCTCTCCTAGTTTCCCTGCCACAAGCTGTAAGGTAGGCAGCTGCCACAGTCAGGGGACAGGTCAACCTATTTTGCATGCAGGAGGGCGGAGGCTGACGCAAACAGCTTGCTTGTTTCCGGATTATAAGTTCCACTTTCCTGTTGGCGGTGCAGGGACATGTTGGAGGAGCTGATGGATGATGAGGATGAGCTGCGTGAGCTCAACCTCACGAGCCGTCCGCGGCGCGAGGAAAGGCAGCGTCAGAGGGAGAGGGAGAGGCTGGAGCGCGAACTAGAGAGGTGTGTAGCTGCTCAAGATTTATGCGGCCTGCAGCACCCTCCTCTAAACCTGCCACATCAATCTCTGGCATTAAATCCCTCTCTTGGCTGCGATTGACTACAAGTGGCCTGCATGCGTTGCTATGCTGGCTCTGATGCATGGCACCTGCATCCATTGCAGCTGAAGGGTACCTGAATGGCTATTTTTCTGCTGCGTAGCAACATTGCATAACTTCGTTGCTGCTGCACACGCAGGGCGCGTGAAATCCGAGAGGAGATTGAGGAGCGCCTTGAAGACGATGGTCAGGAGTCTGGGAGCAGTAGCGGCTCCAAGGGCGGGAGCTCCAGCACTAGAGGGTCCAGGGACGGCGCAGGCAGAGATGCTGCCTTGCACATGGGACCAGGGGGCATGCCCTTTCGTCCATCTACGCGCTCCCAAGGATCCTCAAAGGCGTCTGGGGCAGGCAAGACGTCCTTCCCAGCCGGGTATCCTAGGGTCAACGGGATGGTGCCGCGCGACTTCCAGGGAGGAGGGACATACGCCTCGCTTCATTATGAGTTGGATCAGAGCGGGAAGCAGAAGCTGACCAACGGCTCTTCTGCCTCAGCTGCTCCATTGGCGCCGGGGATACAGTTGCCTCAGCAGGCAGGAGCAGCACCGCTCCCAGCCAACCTGTCCCAGGAGCAGCGGAAGGAGCAGGTGCAGGACCTGCGCGCCAAGTTTGACCGGGCGCGGCTGATGGAGCTGCGCTCAAAATTCAACTGGACCGACCGCGACCGGCGTGATGAGAAAGATGAGAAGGACAGCGCCCGCGATCAGCGTCGTAGCCGCAACCTGTCCTCTATGGACGATATGGGCAATGTTGACCGTGAGGACTGGATCAGCAGACTGGAGGGCAGCAACGACGATATCCAGGAGGCGCAGGAGGCCCTGGAAGAGATGGTGGAAGCCGAGGAGGAGGAGCAAGAGGTGGAGGAGGTGGAGGACTTGCTCGAGTACTACCTGCAGCGCGCATCCACCACGCAGGATGAAGCAGAGCGGCTGCTGGCAGGTGCGTCTGGGTGTCTTGCACTCTGCCCTTTCGATGCGTTACTATCACCGTACGATGGCTACCAAACTGGAAATATGCTGCACCAAATTGCTATCCATAGGGGGGACGATGTGGCTCGTGTGCAGGTGCCACATCAAGACCTGTTCTGATCCAGGTGCACCGAGCGCGCATGACTAGTACTAGGAGCTATGGCTCAACAACGTCAAAGAGCAATATACTGGGTAAAAGAAGCAGACCGGGTTCTCCAGCCTTGCATGTTTACCGACCCTGTGCGGTTTCCCTGATCTTGTATGGTTGCCCCTTCACTAGCGCATAACAGCGCTAGCCTGAAGGACTGGAGAGACGTATGTAGAGGTGGCATTGGGCAGGCCGGGCACTAGGCACATCTCAACTGCTGCCTTCCTCTCCAGCCAGAATGAGCTACGCACTCAGCTGATTTCGGTTGGTAATATTACAGAATATTACTGAATTTTGTTTTAACATGGTCAACGCACACAGCCAAAAGGATTTGATGAAAGGGCCTACAGAGCAAACCAACATGATACAATCATTTCACCAGTGTAACAAGGAACAGAGTGTGTCAATGACGTTACACCTATGGGCCCTGCTCAAAAAGGCTCGGCCGCGTGGGCGTCGAAGTGAACGTGGCAGGAAAGAAAGGCAAAGGTGTGAAAAAAGAACATGTTGTGTGATTCATCATGTTGAGCACTGTTTCTACCCGCTGCTGTCCCCCCAGGTGCCCGTGATCTTGAGGAGTCCATCGGCGTGTCCCTGAGTGCCCGCCGCTATGAGGTCAACCGGCTGGAGCTCACGCTCTCCATCGGCAGCTTTGCAGCCACGCTGGGGGCCATGGTGGCAGGCATCTTTGGTATGAACATGAGAAGCAAGCTGGAAGCCAGCGTCATGGGCTTCTGGGGTGTGGGGGTCGCGATTGTTCTGGGCTGCCTGGCCATTTTCCTAGCGGTGCTCAAATACACCCAGCAGAGACGCATCTTGTAGTGATCCTTGTCCCGGATGGATACCTTTTCATTGCCTCTGCTTGGCGTGCACCCAGAAGAGGCACATCTGGTAGTGAGCAACCTACCTACTGGATTCATCTCATAGAGGATGTCAAAACATCATGATGATTCGTTTCGAGTGGATGACCCGTCTTAATATTTATCTGCACATATATCCTACTAGCCTATGCCTGTTTTTTTGACAGCAGGGCATCCATGGGGGCGAACTGTGCTGTATACACGTTTGTTTCGTTAATAAAGGGTTTGATCGTCTTGGCACCAGAATTCCAGCGGTATAGCATTAGTCTGTGTGCTCCAGTTTCTCAATGACGTAATTAGACAGCGTTGCAAGAAATCGAGTTGATCAACCAGCCTTCCAAGTTGAACAACTTTTGGTTGAGGGCTTTCGTGCCAATTAATTTCAGGGTATATTATTTTCCTTTCCCTAGCCAGTTTCCTTGTTGGTAATGCCCTCGCTGGATGCGTTAGCATTGTCCTGGCTTCGTTTACCTGACCTTGCTGCACCTTTCAAGCAAGGCCTCAACACGACGTGCCTCCACACAGACAATGTAGCTTTCATTTTCACATCAACCCAGCACAACCACGAAATCCAACATTTGTATTGGAGAGAGCCCCACACCTACACCCCACGCACACAAAGGAAAATAAATTACCTATCCCCTCTAAAGACTAGCCCTCAACAATGTTTGCCATATTCTCGAGAAAAGCTAGGGCCTCCCACCCAAGCCTGTCCCGGTACAACCACGCGGTGCTTACCCGCTGGGCCCTGCTGGACGATCGGCTGCATGGGGCTGTTATGGCATGACTAAGCTGAATTCCATGTACCATGCACAGCCAGGACCAAGGTGCAGCCACGCCCCCCTCATATGACAAAAACGTGACACCTCTGGGCCCGCTCAAAGCTCGGCCGCGTGGTTGTAAATAATCATGCTTTTAACTTGTGGTCTCCTATTGTGCGCCCGGATTGGTTTGTTTTCTTGGGCCCTCACCCCATTTCCCCTTGAATCAGGACATGACAGGGATTAGGCACAAAAGTAGACAAGCAAATAGGCAGCCATTGAGCATCAGGCCTCGTAGCCTTTGCCTCACCATACATACATGCACGTAACGGGCTCCCCTCAAACAATGCGCATGCTTTCTTTGACCCTTCACAGCAATATGAAGAGGTTGCGTAGTTGACCTAGCATGACAAGAACAAACAGGCTCGTGGGCCCAGATCCAGGCATGCTGTTCCTAGGCGACTCTGCTTCTTCAGTTGGCCACCGGTGTTCAACTGTTCACAGTACAGCAGCCCATCTGAGGCGCCTTCAAATCTGCATCCTCTGTAGAGCAGCGGTTGCAATCATTTTGACGGCGGGCTCCTTAGAATGCGACAGCCTGGCCAGGTGAGCCATTGCGCCCTCAGCATGCACAATCTTCCCCCGGACGCCCTCGTTTGCCCCAAGGTTACGGAGCGTACCCGCTGCTCGCTGCTGCAGCTCCAAGGAGCTGGAATCCAGCAGACCGACCAAAGCGGGAATGATGCCCAGATCCGCCATCTTGCCGCGGTTCTCGTCATTGGATGCCAGGGTCCACAACGCCCCAGCCACCTTCTCCTTCAGTCCCAAGCAGGTGGATGGTGATCCGAGCAGGCTGACCAGAGGCGCCAGCCCGCCAGCTTGTGCGATCGTGGCCTTGTTCTCCATGTCCCCCGCCAGACTCCACAGGGCCCCCGCCGCCTTTTCCTGAACAAACTCCGGGATTGACAAACCGCCGCCACCGAGGAGGCCAACCAGAGGGGGGATGGCTCCTGCTTCCGCTATCTTGACCTGGTTCTCCTCAGTCGTCGAGAGGCTTTGAAGCGCGCCGGCCACCTGCTCTTGCACCTCAGCGCGGTTGGAGCCAAGCAGGCGGATTAGCGTGTCGATGGCACCAGACTGCACAATTTGCACTCTGTTGTCAGCATTGCCGGCTAGGCTTCGCAGAGCACCGGCTGCCCGCTCCTGCACCGCTGCCGAGCTGGTCCGGAGCAGACTGACGAGCGGGGGGATAGCACCAGCATCGGCGATGGTGGCCTTGTTCTCTGCGTTCATGGCTAGGTTCCAAAGCGCCCCAGCCGCCTGCTCCTGTGCGCCGCTAGCGGGGCCGAGCAGGCGCACTAGCAGGGTGATAGCGCCAGCATCCACGATCTTCACCTTGTTGTCATCCTGCTTGTATGCCAGCCTTTTGAGCGCACCAGCGGCCTGCCTCTGCACCAAAGCGCTGCGGGAGCCGAGCAGGCGGATCAGCGGGCCAATAGCGCCAGCGGCAGCAACTCTGGCCTTGTTCTCATGGTAGTAAGCGAGATTCCGCAGCGCCCCGGCCGCCTGTTCTTGCACGGCCTCCGACTCGGATCTAAGCAGGCTGACAAGGTGCGAGACAGCGCCGGCCGCCACGGCCTTGATCTCGATGCCCTCATTGTAAGTCAGGGCCTGGAGTGCGCCAGCTGCCTGCTCCTGAACCGCGGATGAGCTGGACCCCAGCAGCTGGATCAGTGGGACCAACGCTCCTGCAGAGATGATCCTGGCCTTTGCGTCATCGTTGGCAGCCAGGAAGCGCAAGGCAGCTGCGGCCTGCTGCTGCTCTGAGGCTGACTGATAAAGACAGGCCACCAACGCACTGATGCCTGGGGTTGAAGCCTGAAGCACGCAGAGTGCGGAATGGACAGCAGGATGTCTCAGTAGAACGGACAGGGGGGACAGATCCATCAAATTGTGCCTCTGGAGTGCCAATGTGAGGTGCAACAAATATAGGTAGCTACTGTTGTTGCTTATCATCAGTTTGATCCTTTCCCTGAGGATCCACGTGGGTATCCGAGTATGCGGCCCCTCTATCGCAATAGTGAGACCTCATGCCCAGGATAATGAGGCACTCTCGCTGCCATCTTGGCGCTCGTTAGGTATAATAAACGACCCCCATGATTCAATTATGAAACAGGAATAAAATAACGTCAGCGCGTGAAGAAAGGCAGCTCTCAAGTATGGTACAGCAGGATGCTGGATGCTGGTCCGTAATATCTGAAGACAACGCATACAAAGGGTAGGCACTCCACTGAAAAAATAAGACACCCTTGTAGCTGAAGATAAGACAGACTTATGAGTTTAAGCAAAGTTCGTTGTTTCCGTGTCAAGTCAAGTCAGTTTGCTAGGTGCACCACCATGCAGGGGCCTAGAACCCTAGAACCCTAGAAAATATCAGAGGAGGCAGGAACCAGGAGGCCACAGACTTAGACACCGTGTCCTATTTTTGATGTCCATGATTAGATAAATAAATAACAAGAGTTTCATTTCTGAAATCACTGGACACGGCCAAGTTTCCCATATTTGGGGGCCAGATTTGGTGGTCAAGGCCTTTTACACCCACGCTTGGGGGACCGGGATAGACCTGCTGTATCTTTTACGGCATTGGAGGCATCTCAATTTTGCCACAGCATGGGGCACATCAGCAGCCAGGCTGCCAGGCCCACCTGGACTGATGAGCAAACCCTTTCACTAACACCTTTAATACCCAATGCTGCCTGTGGTCACATTGGGTTTCTGCCGCCTTGGTATTCACAGAGCGGGCAATAACAACAAATTCAGGCATCTCAGGAAAAAAGCCACAGCCAGAAAATCTGACGCGGCAAATCATGAGCCTTCACATACGCAAAAATATATCAGAGGGTCAGGGGCATGGTACTGCTGCCCATCCTTGGCCAGGTAGCCCAACCGCCAGAGCAGTCGAAATAGTGCCCAGTTATGTATGGGGACAGTCAGATGACAGTTTCTCTTTACATAGTTACGTGTCACTACTTGTTTTGAATTAATAATGAGTTCTTGTCTGAAGTGTGAGGGACAAACCAGGGATTCCCATCCTTGTAGTACGCTCAGCATAACACAGGCACGAGAAAAGTGCCGAGGGCACGGCTGAGCCAGGGCATGCTAGATAAACTTGCGTGCACATTTCAAATTGCGTAACATTGCCTGACATACCGAAAAATGTAATTTCCATACCGGCAGTACGATTGGGGTACAGCCAAGTATCCCCCCCTGAGCCCCTCCCCCTACCTTCTGCGGTGGTTGCTCCTGTTGTTGCTCTTGGACCTCCTCTGTCAGCTGCGTCAGCAGTTCAAGCCGCCTCTCCAAGGAGCCTGCTTCATCCCAAGGCTCAGCAGCAGCAGCCGCATGACATACCACTGAGGGGTCGTCCCCAGCAGCGCCCTACAGGAGCAGACAGGAACAGACTCAAGGGATGCACGCAGGTCAAGATTTCTCTAACTCCCTTCCTTTCGTCTCCATCATAACAGGACGCATTAAGCTGGCTGATAACAGCATATTTAATTGCCCGGCTTCCTGTACTATTTATCTCTACCCACGTGGCATAATCTTGAGGAGTTGATCGAGGCACCACGTTATGGTAAACAATATATCCGTGGGGTTATAAGGCCTCAGACTTCCTCAGATTTATTACAGAATGCATGCAATTAAACCTGTTTATCATTGCCATTTAAGGCTATTTTTATTTCTGCACCTTTTTCTGCTGCGCATCAGTCCAGGTCCGCCACGAGGCCACTGCAGGTGCCATCATGAAGTACTGCAGAGCACAGGAGGCGGCACCCCCAGGACTGCTGCTGTTGCCAGCTACAGGTTGCCTATATGTAACACGGGCTACAGCGTACTGTGTAAAATGCCGTGAAGGAACAGCAGTGTGCATTGTGGCTGACGGGATGATGCCGGTACGCCAGGAGTGAGCATGGGCAAGCATCCTGCCAGGTTTCTACTTTCTTGTGTCGGTCAGCGGAAATTGCTATTTAGGAGGGGAACCCGGGAAGCAATCAATTTTCTGGCCGAAACACAGCGGTAAACAACTGCGGACAAGTCATATTGTTATGTCGGCAAGCAACAAGGAAAGTGTTCGTTCGTAGGGGGGTACGTAATAAATGTCCCGGGAAACTCTGTCTGAGTCAGCAGCTGATGGTCGTAACAAGCAAGCAAAACAGGACCGGCAACCTAGATTTATATTTTTAAATGGGTAAGGCGCCGTGTGATAATGCGGCTGCAGGCTACGTAGAGTTCGCAAGTACGGTGTTCCGGGGTGTAAGTTGTTCCGGGGTTGTAAGTTGTTGATTGATAACGCGCGGCGAGTACGGCACGTGTCATCCTAATCAGAGAGATCCTGTTCGATCTTCGTTTGCCCAGGCAATAAATAAAGCATGGCTGAAATTAAAGAGACGAGGCTAGGACAAGTAATCAGAGGTGCTGCTGCGAAGCACGAAAAACGGCAGAGCTGTCGGGCATCGCATGTGACTGTTTGGAGAGTATAGGCAGGCGCGGGTGCGGACGGGGTCAACTGGACCCCATGCAAGCCCCCTCACCATGTTGCAGGATTTCAAAATATTTCTTACAACTATATCGCTGGCAAAGTGCGTGAAGTTAGTGATGTATATTGAATTGCGTATAGAAGAGCGAAGATGCAGCTGTCGCGTGACACCTCACGTCATCCTCTCTGCGATCCAGCCTTGGTAGGCTGGTAGCTGAGTTTCTCATTTCTGCACCTCGGCCTTTGAGATCTGGCAGGAATAACATTAATAAATATAGTCGGTTGATTTGCGCTGTAGCGCATTGAGTTTCCCGGACGTTCCAGAAACATCGGGCTGACAGACTGACGGATACGGGGTGACTCTGGTCTCTGGGGGCTTCGCCCCCGCGACCTTCGGCCGCCATCGGCCGCCCGGGGGGCACTGCCGAACAGTATTCGCAGTTTCGCACCATTATTTTTCCCGCTCTCTCACGCGGTTGCCGTGCTCTCGTTTTCAAAAGCCCACGAGAATCTGATCGTAATGCGAGGTGCAACAAGTCGTGAGTTTGTGCCTCCAATTGAGCCAGCAACTTGCTGCTGTCCACCCCAGTGCATGCGAGGCGTGTTATCAGACGGAGTTGCGGTTGTCGCGCCCCACCACAACCGTTCGTTGCCCTTGACCTGTGGGCGCCGGGCTCGGAAGAGACGTTTTGAAGACGTGGTCACGTACCCACTCATGTCGCCCAAATGTCTGACGTGCAAAGGTATGACACGAAGCAGCTAATCGTCCACCGATCCAACAGCGGATTGTGGAAGAGATGCACATATGCCTCAGCACAGCAGTGGTGCACGGTGGATAAGTTCTCCATGCACTCTCCTGACCCATGCCCCCATCCCCTTCTCCAGCCACTGGCTCACAGAAGTTACAGCCCAACGTCTGAATTTGTATCTTCAGCGTGGACGACACAGCTACACGTAGCACCTGGAACATACTGGCTTAGTTTAGAACAGTGCATACCAGCTGGGCCTTGCTGAACGCTCGGCCACGTGGGGCTTGTAGGGAATGACTGGCTTAGTTGTGTCGCTATGGCTTGTAATCTTAAGTAGTGGCCTCGCAGCCCTCGCTAGTGGCAGTGACTGCTTATTTTCTCTAGCCGGACCCAGGACAATGCCTTGGGACTGAGCAGGTGGAAGAGCATGTAGAAGCAAGGATAACAATCAGGGAGCTCGTAAGTCTGCCGCCTCTGTCGCAGACTCCCCGTACAGCTCGGTTGGGGGCATAAATATACTTGCACTAACTTCATGGGCAAGCGTTCTTGGTCCATACATGAGTACTCTCTGGTGCATGAGTGCATCTAGATGTATCATGCTTGCCCTCCTCCGTCAGCCTACAATGCAGCCTAATACCCCTCTTCGCAATGGAGCCATATCAGATGCAATAAACAAGTGCACGACGGCAGAGAGGACACATGTGGGCACTTAACAAGGCGCCATGCCCGTTCTAGCACTGGACATGGGCATGCCAGTCTCACTTTGCTGACCAGCAGGTCATCCCAGCCCCAGCTTACCGGAACTCTGAAATTATTGATTACGTAAATGCTGCATCTTAACATTCGGCTAAGGGGAATGAATCTGGGGGGTGCCGAACTCCTCCTGATGCTCTTTGGGCCGCCGACCAGTGGCCGCCTGTTGCAAATTGGCCGTATGGTCGTCGCAGGTCAGAGGGTCGGGCCCCTCTAGGCTATGCGCTATGAATGGAACCGGATCAAAAGAAGAAGAAATAGGAACACGCTTGCTTCGCAGCAGGGAATCTTAGCCCTTTTATTTCTCAGAGGGCATGCTTCGGCCCCTCACGAATGGGTCATGCAACGGTGGTGAGGGCAGTTCCGAACTCCCAATATGGCAAGTTCACGACTTGGACGAGCAATGAATGAAGATTCAACGGGCAAGGCCGGCGTCCGCTGCGGTCGAGCCTGTCTGGTATATGAGGAATGAGGTGCGTGGTTTAGTCGACAGAAATCATTACCGCATGCTTAATAATGAGATATGTCGCCTAGTTACCGTATAGCAAGATAAACTGTCTGCCGCATGGGCGACCAACTGTGTGGTAAGGAGAAAATGAAGGCAAGAGGGGAAGGAAAGAAAGAGAGGAACATGCAGTCATGAATGGCAGGGAAATACCTGATTATCGTACTAAGAATCCGGCCAACCTTGCACCGTAATGTTACATCGATTTACGTTAGTAACATCATGGTGGTCCCTCTTACCAAGACATAACAATGGTTAATTGTCCATGTCGAAACTGACCATGGTTAACATTGGTGACACAATGGTAGCACATTAGCCAGGCATAAAAATTCAACCAAGTTGGGCATTTACACATGTTGACAACGTTACACCTCTGTTACGGCGTTACACCTATGTAATGACGTTACACCTCTGTAATGACGTTACACCTCTGTAATGACGTTACACCTCTGTAAACCATGGTGTTACCAAGAAATTCCCAAAAGTGAGGTAGCTGAGGCTGCTTACCAAGATATGAATTGACCACGTACAAGACCCATAACAGCAACTCATTTGTCAATGATATACCAGCAAAACATGCACACTGCCTACCAGATGAGCCTCCACACTGCCTTCCAGTATAAGCCGCAGACTGACCTAGTAGTCAATGACGTTACACCTCTGGGCCCTGCTCGAAAAGGCTCGGTTGCATGGGCGCCTAAGTAAAAGGGGCAGGAAAAAGGAAAAGGGACAAAAAAAGTGAAGGGACATACAAAAGGCTGGAAAGGATAGGCAAAGGATGTCAATAACGTTACACCTCTAGGCCCGCTCAAAGCTCGGCCGCGTGGGCGCCCAACTGTTCAGAAGGGAGTAAAGAAGGAACTAAAGGGAAGAGAGGGGGAAAGGAACAAATGGAGAGGCCGGGAAGGCAACGAAGACCAAGTCCAACACCTGAGTTCCACTAGAGACTAGCCCTCAACAAAGCCTCTCAGAAAAGAAAAGTCCACAAAAGCAAGCGTATCCCACCCCTGCTTGGCCGCGAGGGCGCCCCACTGATCAGAAGGGAGAAGAGAAGAAATAAAAAGGGGTCAAACAACAACAACAACAACAAAAGAAAAAAGGACTAAAAGCGAAGGCTGGAAAGACCAACGACACCGGCGCCTCAGAATCCCTAGAGACTAACCCTCAACAAAACCCCCACAGCACAGTCCACAAAAGCAAGTGCGCCCACCCCTGCTCAGCCTGGTACAACTGGTGGAAGTTAGTGGCAGCGCCCGGAGGACCTGCCCACCCCCGCTCCCGTAACTGCTCCCTGACACTACGGCACTGGAAGCACACATGTACATTGTACCGCATCCTCCACCTGCTCGCTATCCCCCCGTGCCCAACACAGCTGGCAGCAGCGTGCCTCGCGCCGCTGACCGTTGCGCCGTCCTCTGGTATCAGCAGTGCTGATCGCGCCGAGCCGCAGTCGCAAATTTATGCGCACACAAGCACACTCCCTCTGGCTAGTGCGGCTTTTGGCTTGCGCGGGCACGGCACCCGCCGTGGACTGGAACCAGGCGCGGTAGGTCGCCGCAGATCTGTGCTCGGTGGTAGGGTCCCTGGGGTCCCCACCGCCGCTTGCGTCCAGCCGTGCTTGCTCGTAGGCTGCGTCAACGAGTGCCAACACCTATGTGACGGGTAGGCGCTGTAGGGCAGCTGCTGCCTCGCGCAAGGTGGGGGTGTCTGCCCCCCGCTCCAGCTCCTCTAATGCACCCAGCAGATCAGAGCACCGGGAGCGGCCGCCAGTGCCCTGGCTGACTGCAAGCTGCATATCTGCTGCCATGGCTTGAGCCATGAGAGGGCTGTATCGCTGTGCCGCCGGTGCCACCGCTGCATTGTAGAAGCGGAGGATATGGGTCCACCAGTCTCGCTGTAGTGGCTGTAGCTGCAGCTCAAAGGATGTATAACCCGCAGACTGACCGCGGGTTATACATCCTTTGAGCTGCAGGATGCTGCGCTGTACTGAAGCAGTGCAACACTGAAATATACAGTATGGACTGCTACCAGCACTCCTACAAATCGGGATAAGTGCGACAAAAGGGGGGTCAGAATTCTTAGTGTCTGAAGGGAAAATCGGGTGGCCTGAAACTAGGCCTGCTGACGTGCAGAAATACGGTTCGGAATCTGGTGCCCTGGTACAAAACTAATCAACCGACGAAGATTGCGAAGAAGATTGCGCCACGCGCTGCGCTGCAGAAGCACATTTGAATGACATGCAAATTTGCGTGCCAACAAATTTGAAAGAAAGAAAGAAAGAAAACGCCTGAGCGTGGCTTGAGGAATACGGGATTTTAAATGCCGTACACCGGGAGACAAAAAAACTGGTGGTTAAGGAGGGTCGTCAAGGGGTACCGGACAATAATGGGCAGGGGAGTTTTCCAGATGGCGACGCTGACGAAGGATGTTTATATGGCAGCGTATGGTATGTTTCGTGAGACGGCTGAGGACGGAGGAGATGTCGTGTTTGGAGACACCGAGCATGCTGAGGATTTTATCGGCAGGACGAAAGAGGAAGCCTGCGGTTCCCAGAAGGATGATATGTGTATGAGAAGAAGGCGGGGAAGGATGAGGGGGGGGGATGGGCACGGTCGGCGAAGGATCAGGTGGTAGGGCAGGATGGAGAACGGGTGCCAAGGAAACTGTCCAACCATTATGTTTGAGGAGAAGGATAAGTTGTAAATGTTGTTCTGATTTACGGGCATGGCAGTGTTCGAAAGAAAATTCGGAGGTGTAACCGACTTCAACTACGTGGACAGTGCAAGTCCTCTGGAGCCGAGACATAGTTTGTGAGCTAGAGAGTTGACCAGCGCGGTAAAGACGAAGGAATTCGTAATGTGGGAGACCTTGGACAATAAGCAAATCCGGTCGCAGTTTGTTACAGTAATCAAAGGTGTCAGGGAAAGTGGGGGGTCGTCGTCGGGGCACTAGCCAACGTGGAAGACGGGTGTCATAGACCCCGAAGGGAAGGTTAGCACGGGAAGTGGCATCCATAATAGTAAATGAGGAACCTAGGGAGCCATTAGCAATAGCAGTTTGGATGATGCATACAGCTCGGTTGTGTCGAGCAATGTATGAGGCGGACATGGAGGAATGAGCACAACCGCCTAAAAGATGGCCAGGGGTATCATTGGGATGGGAGCATATGGGACAGTGGGGGGTGGTGCGAGTGCCTACAGCTGTTTTGTAAGGGCGGTTCATATGCATGGCTGTAGATGCAGTCCACAGGGTATTGGTGCGCGATTTGAGGATGTTGCGAATACCACTAAAGGGCAGACCCATGTGCCATAAGATGGGAAGGTAGGAGGCGAGGGCAGAGGCAACGAGGACTTGCATGCGGACATAGCGCAAGGGCAGAGGGGGAGAAGTAGGACCATCTGTTAGAAGGGGGCAGTTTCGGGACATGTGTTCCTTCAAAGAATGGGTAAGGTCTGATGCAAACCACGGTTCGTCCGTGTCATGGGGGGGAGGGAGGCATGGCCATGCAGGTAGGTGTGCGAAGTGTTGGACATCTGAGGTGCATGTGAAGTCGCATTGCAAGAAAGAAAGAAAGAAAACGCCTGAGCGTGGACATCTGAGGTGCACGTCATGTGTCCAGCGTTGTAGAAATTATACATATAGCTCCGAAACCGCGGAGAAGAGTGTGGGCGACGGGCCGAGCATCTTTTCTTGTTGTCAACTTTGATTCCAACTACGGACTTGTCGTTGATGGTGGGAACGTCTTTGTTATCAAAATCTGGTGGCGAAGTCTTATATAACGGGGATGGCCCACCACCATCCAGAGATTGTCACATACGACCGTTCTTCAAGTAGACATGAACACGCCGGTCCTTCCAACGGCGAGGGAAAGCAAGTTAAGGAGTACAGGTGCAGTAGACGGTGTGGGCGGCCCTGTTTCAATAAGATAGCGACTCATTGAAGCCGAGTAGTAGTCTCAGCCGTTCATCGGCCAAGCGTTAGCATTCAATTTTCTACTTGATCGACCTATGCCTCTTGATTGATTTGCAGGCAAGCTCCAGTTGGCCTGGGCCAAAAGCGCAGAATATGGCGGGCAATAGCTAATCCTCGGAACCTGCAGTGCCGAGTGCCGCCCTCTCGCCCCGACGGCCTGTCAGGAGAGGAAATCCAGGAAATCCTCAGCGGAGGCTTCTGGATGCCGTCTCAGTCTTGCGACCCCAATACCCGGGACAGTGCATGTGACATGGTCCCCAGCCCCAGCAAGTTCGCCCAGTATCAGGCGTCGCATGGGCATGCCGATGAAGACTATGAGGACGACTACTTCGCCTTCGAAGCTGTACCTTGCCTCGTACAATGCTTCTCATGCCTATGGACTAAAATCCGCTCAGTTGGCAAGAGAAGGAAACGGAATCCTTGGAAGGATGGCATGATGGTGAGTGAAATCAGCGCATGGGACACTGGCTTTGGCCTTGAGGAATTAAACCGTCAGCAGCAAGGCTACGATTGCTGCCTCAAGAGACGGAAAGTGGACTGAATGTCAAGAGACCTTCAATTCAGGGGCCATGACGCCTGATACCTATGTCCCACCATGGGCTCATCAACACAGACGTCTAAGTTGTCGGAGGACAGAGGCAGCTGGAGCTGCATAATGGCTTGCCTAGTGTCCATCAGATACTGCTTGATACTGCATGATGGCTTGGTTTATGATAGCTCAAATGCCTGGCACCATGGTTCCTCCCCTGCACGACTTGTTGGCTCCTGCGCATGTCCTGCCGTGAGTCTTCAGCCTTGCTCTTGCACCCTCTCTGCAGGTGGAGAGTGTGCCATCCTCAGGCATGCGAGCACCCTTACTCTTCAGGCATAGCCGTCGCGATTCTGCGGGCGAGCTGTTTGAAAGCAACTGAAATTAGCACGTGTGGTGTGAAAAAGGGCGTACAGAAGAGCTGTGGGCGACTTCAAAGGGTTGCTCCTACCTGTGCCACTTGACAGGCTGTGTGAAACCCCAATGCGTGAAGCCTCTGACAGCTCAGCGCTAGTCATTATATTTAGTAAGCATACCAGACTATGTCGTCGTGACCCCTGATACTGTATTTTTCATCTTCCACTGGTGGCCTAGTGTTTTCAGCCCCTGCTTCCTTGGGTACACTCACTCACAGCGCACTTTGCCCTAAATTAATTCTTTGAAACCTTGAGTGCAGGGGGCTATTTAATTACCTTCTGGCTCCGGGCAAGTCCCTAGGACCGTTATCTTTTAATTTCAGGCAATTTCCAGGATGAATCATCTTCCTGTTTCTTCATGTCTAGCGTAGTGTTCCCACACATCCATTACGTTAATTGATAGGTTTTTACCACAATACCGGTATATTAATAATATTATGTGCCAGATGCAAAATGATGTTGTAACCAGGCTGAAAGTACCCAGCAAATCCACTGTTTTGAGACGTTTCATAAATATGAACTAGGCTGAGGGTCACAAATTAGTGTTGTCCGACTGCGCCCAGTGAGACATGAACGTTTTCTGCTCAGGTTTCAAAGCTGACCAGAAAGGGTGCAACACAGCCTGCCTCTCAGGCCCCGTATTAGAAGGGTGGTGACCCCGCTGAGGGCTTGCAAGCTGCCTGGCACGACCCACAGTGGCATGAGACCCTGCTCGCCCCGGTCCGTTTCGCACCGGGCCTGTGTAAACCACATCGTCCTTGCCAGCAACACCAGGATCTAGATAGTCTCCGAGTGAGGCATCAGGTGAGCGATGGTCTTGATCTCCAGTAGGAGTCAACTTTGCATCCACGTCACTGTCCCGCCAGCTACGAGGCTGGCTGCGAGGTAAGCCCCTCGACGCCTCTGTTGCAAGAGATTCTGAGTGGCTACAGCTCACTGGTGGGTCTGCAGCCATCTGGTCGACAGGCTGATTCACTCCAGTGCCAGAAACCTGGCTGGAACGTAGCAAACCGTCGACGTCAAAGGAGCTGGTCATGAGGCGGTGGCTCATGAGATGAAGGCGGCCTGTCGAGCCAGCTCGCCTGAGTAGCTCAACGGCCTCCTCATTTCTTTCTAGCTCAGCTGTTTCTGCACTGCTTGACCCAGCATCCCGTCCCCGATTTAATCCCCCAGCTGGAGACCTGATGAGGCTGACTGAACTGTCACACCTGGGGAAGGCCAAACCAGCGCCTTCACCGCCCCCCAGGCCAGTCATTGTGGCCGCCGAAACCAGGCTGGTCCAAGCTGGCCTTGCAGCCGAGCCTCCACGTGCACACGTACTGCCAGTCCCAGGAGCTTGCTTGCACAACGCCGGGCTGGGCAGCGCAGCATTATGGAGGATGGAGGTAGGTTGCGCCGCCGCAATAATAGCGCTGTGTCGCTGCAGGTAGCCGTAGCCGCTGCTGCCATGTGGGCGGTGGTCGTCTGGCGAGGGCGAGACAACACTGCTGGCCTTGCGCATGAGCCCTGCAAGGTTGGGCCCCTGCCCGGACGGGGATCCCGAAGGCTGCTTTGTCAGGATCGACACATGGGGCCTGACAGGCATGCGGTGGGTGGTGTGCGAGAGGATTCCGGAGTGCCCCGCGCTCATTGAGTGTGCTCGGTCAGGCAGCGGTGCCTTGAGCCGCACCGCACCTGAGGAGGTGGACGCAGCTGGCACATCCTGCTGCCTGCTGCTTGTGCGCTGCTCCCCGTCCCGACTGTTAGCGGACTCGCGGGTGGAGGACCTAGAGGAGAGGTATGCGCCGGGAGCAGATGCCAATGGAAGTGACGCCGACTCGGCCTGTCCGCCCCTGCTTCCACCAGCTGCTGTGGTGCTGCTCACCATGTGCAGGAGAGCTGACCGCAGCTCGGTGACTTGCAGACTTGGCACCTGGAGCTGCAGCTGCCGCACAGCTTCCAGCGCATGGCGGGAAGCTAGGTCGCGCCCTTGCACCCGCGCCTGCACCACCGCCGCCTGCTTGTTCAGCTGCTCCAGCAGGCCATCCAGCTTGTCCAGCAGCTGGCGCTCATGCACCTGCAGCTGTGTCCAGGCGCCCTCGCTCCCACAGGCCTCTAGCAGCTGCTGGGCCTGATCCTCCACCACCGCCAGCTGCCGCTGTAGCTCCTCCGTCTGAGCCAGTGCCCCGGCTTCATCGGCGTCTCGAGCTAGGTCTCCGAGAAGTGACTGGGTCTGGTCACCCGTCTGGGCCGGAGGTGTTGCCTGCAGCTGCTTCTGCAGTTCCTCTTTACTGACGGCAAGCTGCTCGACTCGAGCCTCCACAGCCTCCAGCCTCACCTGCATGCGCCGTTCCAACCTGCTGCGCTCAGCCTCCACCTGTGCACGCTGCTCTGCAAGCGATGCCGCCTGGCGCAAGGAGACCTGCAGCTCTACCTCAGCCTGCCGGTACATGGACGATGCCTCCAGCAGTTGATTCAGCCACTCCTGGTTTTCAGGCAGGCTCCGGCGGGCGGGCAGAGAGCGCCGGGCGCTAGAGAGTGGCATGGCTGGAAGAGAGGACGAGGCTGAGGAGCATGGCCCGCTCACGGAAGCCACCCGGCTCCGTTGCAGTCTCGTGGAGGATGCCGGGGATCCACGCTCCCCTGATCACAACAGCAGGATCAGGAGGAGTAGGAGTAGCCACAGCAGCAACAGTATGAGCAGTATGAACAGTATCATCATCAGCAGTACCATCATCCTTATCAGCAGCAGTGAGATTTGTGTAGTTGTACCGTTTTTAGTTGTAGCTGGGCTGCCAAGGAGATACGACCCACGGATTTAGTTTATCATGTGCCCTTAGGGCCTGGACTCTATAGACGACCCTAGCTTCCAGGATGCATCAAATCCTGAAACTCTTCATAGAACAAATGAGCATGACAAGATCGTCATCTTCATTGTGTGTTTGTATGAGAGTTTTTAACGCAGCCCGACCCGCTGACGCAGCTTCACTTGTGCCTTGCTCAATCAGGACAATCCGGTCAGTGAATGCAACAAATCTACAAACCTTTCATGGAGGTCCATCACGCCACAACCCTCTGCCACAGACGGAACCCAAGCTTTGCTCAAGCAGCTCATCCTCCCCTTCTGCGCACTGCATGAAATCTGCATGCCTCGTCAGCAGGGTTCTACATTCCTGTTTCGCCAGCCTCACCAGCCAAGCCGCCTGACCCGTTCCTCCCAGGACTGTTACTGGTTATGGACGCCCCTAGCTGCAGCCGCGTCAGCTCCTTGATCCTCTGCTTGTCTAGGGACGCCTCCCTCTCCTTGATCTGCACGGACAAAATCATCAACAGCCAGATCACAATGGAAGAGCAACTCAACGGCTCCAACGGGCATGCTCCACGCCCCGTTCCGTGACAAGCTAGGTGCTCCCTCCTCGACCCTCTGACAGTGGTCGCAACTCGCAAGCACTTCATGGACACATCACCCTCGCTACTTCATCCACTATGTGTATAGTGGAAGCAGACCTCTGGATACCCTTTCCACTGAACGTGTGTTCAAACTGTCTCTCGGCAGGAGACAACCCATGTACGGGATATTTCTAGCACTACCCTCCCGGCAGATAGCAGCCCTCCCAACACACAAGTCCACCTCCAGGCATATGCATTGAGAACATAGGGATTCAACTGGAAGCCTCCCCGCCTCCATACCTCCGCCCCACCTACCTTGATGAGCTCCTTGTGTTTCCGGCTCTCCTCCTCCAGCTGCTGCACACGCCGGTGTGCGGTCTCTGCTGCTCTCCGCAGCGCAGCCAACTCCTTGGCCCTGTCTTGGGCCTGCCGCTCGTGTGCATGGACTTTAGCATTGAGCTCACTTTTCAGGGCTTCCTGGACAACCCCCGGCACCCAAGGGAGGTGGCACGCACCGATCAGTTATGCAGCAGAAGCTTCCTGCACCATCCAGAGTTGACACATTGAGACATGAGGCCCCAGGCCCTCATGAGCAGTTTGTTAGGAACAAGGTGAACTGATGAACACGCACGCAAGCTATGAACAAGTGTCTAGGCGGGTACCGGTAAGTCCACAATCAAAAGTCCCACGTACACCCCATTAAAGATCCACAGCCAATGCACCTCAACCCTCAACCCTTGTCGCTGTGCGAAAGGTTGTCAGACATAGCTTGCCTCTGTCCCAGCCCCCCCTGTATGCCCACCTGCTGCGCCTTCATACGCATCAGCTCAGCCCGTGTCTTCTCGCAGCGTCCGGTAGGGTCCTGAGAGGAGCGCCCCACCCTGTCCTGGTCCCGTAGCTGTTTCTTCAGCACAGTCAGCTGGGGGGAGTGTGAGGAGGGAGGGAGTTGCTGCAAGGCCAGGAAGAGGGGGGCGACACTGGAAGCAAAAGAGGGTCAGACAGGTGCGGATCTTGCTGAAAAAACAGTCAGACATGAAATATATTCAAGGACCACATAGTTGTATGAGGGCAGTGACGAAATGCAACTAATAAGCTGAGCAGGATCAGCCCTCTTCTAGTTTAGGGTTAAGGGTGTTGGCCTTGAATTCTTACGAGTCTGAGCAGACAAAGGTGAGCCATTTGCTACTTAGGGTCCAGGGATTAGGGCTCAGACCCTGAACCCTAACCCTATATAATCCAAGAAGATCCACCCTCTTCACACCTTGGCATTGGCCTGCTGGATGCGCTCCTCATACAGCTGCTGCAGCTCTGCCCTCTCCCCCTCGCTGCGCAGCTGGTTGCTGCCTAGCTCCATCAGCTGAGCCTGCAGATCCTCCATCTCAGCCTCCTTCAGGTCCAGCTCTTGCTGGAGGGACAGCATCTGGGCCTAAACAGAGGGGGCAGGAGGGGGCAGGAGGGCAAGCAAGCACATGGGGAAGGAGGCAGGCCCTGGGAGCTACCCAACAAATCCTGCATTAGGTCCAGCCTATGCAGATCAAGGCAACCTCAGGAAAAGGAGCGTTGCAGGCTTTGTTGTTAATGCCTATGAGGACAGTCTATCAGAAAGAAGACAAGGTCACCAACAGGGGGCGTCCTCAGGCCGATCACACAGATGTTGACATCCATGCTCTTAGGGTGCGGGGTTCAGACCCATACCCCTCGTTAAACGGATGGCAGCCTACCCTTACCCCCACTCGGGCGCCTGATACACCCCTCCTCTCCCTCAATGTGACCTCCTCCCTTCCACCTCTCGAGCTCATCACTAGGCCTTACCTTGTACGCGAGGTTGGCATTGCGCGTCCGTTCCTCCACTTCTTGCAGCTCGGCAATGAGCTCCTCCTGCTGCCTGATGCCCCGCTCCAAGCCCAGGATCCGCCCCTCCAACAGGTCCCGCTCCGCCTCATGCTCCCGCAGCTGCCGCCCAGCCTGCTGCTCCAGCGTTGTTTTTTCCAGGTCGGCGCGGGACTTGCGTTCTAGGGCGCTGACCAGGGCACGCACAGACAAGGGAGGTGCAGCGGACGAGGCCTCTGGCACACACCCCTTGCTGCCGGCTGCCTGGGTATACAAGGGAAGGGCAGGCAGACGGTGTCGCAGACAGGAAGGTGACGGAGGAAATCTCCTGCGTTGGCCTCTGGAGCACTGTGATGCTGCGGCTTATCATCCCCTGTTGGAAATGAACCCAGCAGCAACACGGTCCCACTCAGACCTAGACATCATGAGGGGATAAATAATGCTTGCAGAGCAAACAAATGATGTCTACAAGGTACATTCATCAAGCCAGAGGGCACGTCTGCTTCCTGCTCGCCCCTCTTGACTCCAGACCTACCGAGCCATCTGCCTCACTGCAGGAGCTCATTACATCGTCGTCAAAGAGCACAAGCTCGCTGTCGGACGGGGCCCCCACAACAGTGCTTGCAGTGCAGTCATAACGCCGGCTGCAAGCAGGCAAGACATGAATGGGCGGATATGTGGTGGGAAGGGGATTGAGAACATGTGGACATGAAGTGTGAATCCGGCAGCAGGGACCTCATCCCCACCATCACAGCGCCCAGGATGGAAGACCAGAAAGCACATAGAAACATGAAGTACAGGTTCGCAATGTATGCCATCTCTTGACTCATCCTGATAGTCCTATTAATTTCAATTTAGAAACCGCTACTGCCTCCCTCATTACTTTACCAAGAGGAGGTAGACATTTAACTAGAAAATCTCATGGGCGAAAGAGCTTGACGAGATCTAGTCAAATCTGGTGTTTTTGTTTTCTGGCCCAACAGTGACCCCAATACCCAGCTGGTCCAAACAAGGGTTTGACTCCTGTTATAAAGCTTCACTTCAAAAAGTGATTAAAACCTAATGCAGTAATGCATGACCTCGTTGACCATGTTTGACATGAGGCTGGCGAAGACATTTCCAATGCCCCCTATCCATGGTCGACATGGAGGTCCAGTCAAGTTCAACAGGGGAGGGAGGGGGGATCCAGCCCCTCAAAGCAGCAACATTAGAAACCTACCCGCCCCAAGTCCACAGCTGCAACTTCCGTCTCAAAAGGATGAGTTACGGAGAAAAATTGGGGCTGGGGTCGCTGTGATTTCCCAGCCCCTCCCCACCTCTCATGCTCTACATTGCAATTTCTAGAGCAAGAAGTAGGATATGCCTAGGTCCAGGATCGCACCCCAGCTCAACCCACAAAGGGCCATATTGGCTTAATGAAGCCTGGTCATCATCCCACCCCATACAGGTATATAGCCCATTTCCTAGCATTCCAACGGCCTGATCCCCAGCTTAGCCCGTCAGACCACTAGCTTAGCCCCTGAGACTCAATCACAGAAACCCAACTTAGCCTGCCGAGCTTGGCCCACTAGCCTAGACCCAGCGACCCTGTCCCGCCCCCCTTTTCCCATGCAATGTCAGCATCATCCGGACCCTCCACACATGTGGACTGCTGGCCTGACCCACACATCACCCCTGCTGGCGGCGCACCTGCGATATGATTCCCACGTGGAGGTGCCCGCCGTCTCCCCCAGGCCAGCGGGGCTCTGTGAAGGCTTCTCTCGGGGCTCAGACAGATCTGCAGACACTGCTAGACATGCTGCCTGCCTGGCCGCTGCGAGCTCCGCCCTCATGCGCTCCATAGCCGCCTCCTGCTGCTGCCTCTGCGCCGCTGCCGAGTGCGCCGCCGCCTCCAGCTGTGACTGCAACGAGCCGATTTCTTGCAGTTTGGAGGCAAAGATGATCTCGTCGCGGTCCAGGTCGTCTTTAGCCTCTGCCAGCTCAGCACATGTGCTGGTCAGCTCGGCGGCGCAGGACACCAGCTGTGCACGCAGCTCTGAAACCTCGACCTGCTGCTGCTGCTGCACTCCTGCTGCTGAGGAGGCACCTCCGCCTGCGTCGCTGAGGCCCTTCCCTGCCAGCTTGGTGGCGTGCAGACTGACGGATACTGGGTGGCTGGCCAGGCGTGAGGAGGGCTGGGCGGCAGAGGGCTCCGGACATTTGGGTGGGGCAGCTGCACTGCTCACGGCAGGTCGGGTGTCCGCAGTACTTGGCGTTCCTGAGGCGCTGGACGTGGGGTAGCTGATGCCAGCTTTAGGAGGGGTTGGGCCGTGTGTAGCGTGGCCGAATGTGGGAATACCGATGCTGATGGCTTGCTTGAAAGCATCCCTGTGGTTTGTGAGGCAGAGCCAAGGGTTGCAGAGCCTTGAGAGAAAGGTTTCAAGAGGTCATGGGTGAAGTGGTGAAGCAATGTGTGGAGGATAAGCAGTGTGTGGAGGATGAATTGTTCAAAGGATACCCCATGCAAATGATGCTGCAGAGGCGTGCAAAGGGCAGACTAGAAGAGACCAATCTTCGCTTGAAGGGGAGCAACCCTATTGCAATAGCTCTGCCAGCCTTCAATATTCAAATAATGCAGCGGAGGTGACAGCACATCATTATGAGGCCCAGCGCTCGAGTGCTCTTCCCCCTGGCCCAGTCCCCCAGTCCTCTTCCCCTGATCCAGTAATCTTCCCCCTGGCCCAGTCCTCCTCTCTTGAGTCTCCATCACCTTGCAGCTGGGCTCAGGCTCCCGGAGGCATCTAGACGCATCAGGCACTCAGCCACCTCCTCTAACGCCTTGCGCTGGTCAACCAGGTCTGCCTCCAAGCACGAATTATCATGATGCAGCTGCGCCATCTTGCCAGTTGCGGCCTCCAGCCGGGCTTCCAGGGTCAGGGAGGGGTCTATAGATGGGGAGGCGGGGAGGTGGGGGTCACAACAAATGCTCACTAGGCACAGCTGGTGGGCTCAGTGGTGCCCCAGGCAACTGTCCAGCTGGCGGTCTCACGGATGCAACTGTACGGCTGTACATCTCTGGATGTTGCAACCGCTGAGGGCGAAGAAACAAAAGTACATGATTTTGACACAAAGCAAAGAAGAGGCTTGGTCGCTCAGGTGTTTGCACCTACGTGGGTGACAGTACACGGGAGAGCAGTACGCAATAACGCATGACGGCAGTACGCATGTACAGCTGTACTCCATTGTTTCAAGTCCGTTAAATCATCTTGCCCACTTATGATTAGGTGCTGCTTCACCTGTGCTGCTTGTTGCGGGCACCAGCGTTTGCTTCAGTCTTTGCACGGCCAGCACACATGCTTGGTGGCCCCACTGAGAGGCTTCCAGGAGCTCTCGCAAGCTGGTGGAGCAACCTTGGCTGATGGGGAGCTGGGAGACGATCTACGGTAAGGGAGAAGGGCACACAGCCTTATCTCTACAGGGCAGAACTTCGCAGAGGAACGTGGTATGGGCACGTGAGTTACAGTGCAGCTGCCCAGGCCATAGCGTGCCATCCTACCCCTTGGAGGCACAGGCTGGGACTGGACCGCTGGCTGGCTGATCCTGCGCCTGTAACTGTGCACTTTGTTCCCACTGGCTGTTCTCATGTGCCCACGCTGTGCCTACCCCAGGGGCAGACAACGCTCACAAGACATGCCATGTAAATGTCAGGATGTCATGAGTCTTGACGGTGCTAAAAAGGTGGACTGTCCACCTGTCTGAGGAGAGCCATCGCCCGCTGCTCGTCAGAGAGCCCATCAGCGCCTTTAAGGCTATCGCGGTTGATGATCGCCCGGTTGCGGATATTCCGCGCCCTGTTGGCGTACTTGAGGGTGTTGAGCGTCTCCTCCAGACTGTCGTCGGCCCCGCTCACGCAAGCGATCTACAAGCAGAGGACCAAGGAGGGAAACTGAGGACCAAGGAGGGGTAAAGGGGTAAAGGCGGATTGAAGGGAAACAAGTGTCAGGGAGCATTAATTTAGAAACCAGGCAAATTGGCCAATCCATGAACATAAAGAGGCAGCAGTGCTTTAAAGAGATAGCCTATCCTGGAGCCCCCCGTTGGCTGCATTTCAGCTGGTGTTCAGCAATCACCAAGCACCCAGTGGGGTTGATCACCATACGGAACAATCTAATGGACAACACGCACACTCGCTGCAAGTGGCTGTGAACACTTGCAACATGTAGGAAAAACTGCTTTACGGGTTGAGGCTTCAGAGATGACTTCCCCTATCACAGCGCCCCACTGTTTCCCTTTGCGCACACTCCTGCACACCTCCCTCACCATGGTAGTGACGCTGTTGCCGCCTAGGGAGTCCTGCAGCAAGCGTGTCAGCTTGGAGTCGCGGTAAGGAACGTGAGAGCCGCGCTTCTGCTCATCACCCAGGGCGCTGATGACATTGCCTAGCCCCAGCAGGCCCTGCTCCAAAGGTGACAAAAGGGTTTGTGAGAGAGCTGACGGGTCATCCTTGGAAAATCCCATGGAAACATTTCAGTCCATAGCAAATACAATCCTGTACGGCACAAGACCCCCAATCCTCCACCACCCCAGTTACCTGTCCCCAGCCCGCCCCTCCCCCGCCCTGACCTGATTAATGTTCACGGTCTCCTTCAGCCTGGCCCCCTGCACCCTTGACCTCTTGGTCCGCTCTGAGCCTGCTAGGTCCACCAGGTGCAGCTTGGAGCTGAGGATGTCCACCTCACCGGAGCGGGGGCAGGGCGGCAGCTGCTGCTGAAGGGACAGGACCAGCACTGCATGGGAGCGGCTGGACACCTCATTCATGGCCGTGGCGCCTGTTGATCTGAGTTGAGACAGGGAGGAGCAGGGAGGGGGAGGGGAGGTCCACAGAGCGAAGGGGGCTCAAGAGCCCATTTGACCATGCAACACTTGGACACAGTAAGACACCCACATACAGTGGTGCTCTTTCTCCCTGTGTCGGGGCAACAGTAAAAAAAAATAACACACACGAAGCTCTGTCTTCAGCCTCTTTCCCCTGACCAATCAACACACACAGATAGCTTCTCAACAATCTTTTGTAATCAGACCTACTCCACAGTCTTTGAAGCCCCACCTGGCTGATTCCCCCCCCTGGCCCCACCTGGCTGATTCCCCCCCCTGGCCCCACCTGGCTGATTCCCCCCCTGGCCCCACCTGGCTGATTCCCCCCCATGGCCCCACCTGGCTGATTCCCCCCCCATGGCCCCACCTGGCTGATTCCCCCCCCTGGCCCCACCTGGCTGATTCCCCCCCATGGCCCCACCTGGCTGATTCCCCCCCATGGCCCCACCTGGCTGATTCCCCCCCCTGGCCCCACCTGGCTGATTCCCCCCCATGGCCCCACCTGGCTGATTCCCCCCCATGGCCCCACCTGGCTGATTCCCCCCCCTGGCCCCACCTGGCTGATTCCCCCCCATGGCCCCACCTGGCTGATTCCCCCCCATGGCCCCACCTGGCTGATTCCCCCCCCTGGCCCCACCTGGCTGATTCCCCCCCCATGGCCCCACCTGGCTGATTCCCCCCCCTGGCCCCACCTGGCTGATTCCCCCCCCTGGCCCCACCTGGCTGATTCCCCCCCCTGGCCCCACCTAGCTGATTCCCCCCCCTGGCCCCACCTGGCTGATTCCCCCCCCTGGCCCCACCTGGCTGATTCCCCCCCTGGCCCCACCTGGCTGATTCCCCCCCCTGGCCCCACCTGGCTGATTCCCCCCCATGGCCCCACCTGGCTGATTCCCCCCCCTGGCCCCACCTGGCTGATTCCCCCCCCTGGCCCCACCTGGCTGATTCCCCCCCCTGGCCCCACCTGGCTGATTCCCCCCCATGGCCCCACCTGGCTGATTCCCCCCCATGGCCCCACCTGGCTGATTCCCCCCCCCTGGCCCCACCTGGCTGATTCCCCCCCCTGGCCCCACCTGGCTGATTCCCCCCCCTGGCCCCACCTGGCTGATTCCCCCCCATGGCCCCACCTGGCTGATTCCCCCCCCTGGCCCCACCTGGCTGATTCCCCCCCCTGGCCCCACCTGGCTGATTCCCCCCCCTGGCCCCACCTGGCTGATTCCCCCCCCTGGCCCCACCTGGCTGATTCCCCCCCCTGGCCTCACCTGGCTGATTCCCCCCTGGCCCCACCTGGCTGATTCCCCCCCTGGCCCCACCTGGCTGAGTTCCCCGTGTTGATGAGCGCCACCAGGTGCTCCGCACTCTCCACCACGGCCTCATGAGCCCCCTCCAGGAAGATGTCGCCACCAGGTGTCTCACGGATGGAGATGACCGGGCCGTGTACCGCCGATGCTGACGCTGACGAGGGGCCGGGCTGGTACGGCGGCGCTGCTGCAGCCGGGGTGGGCGCCAGCAGGTCCCGCAGCTCCTCGTTGTACAGCTCGACGTACTGCAGCACCAGGTGGGTCAGGCCGCCTGACGCATGCCTGGCCGCTACGCCCTCAAACACATGGCTGTCAGGGCGCAAGAGGAATGGATCAGGGGTGTCAGCTTCAGGGAACAGGATGCAACAATATCAGGGAATAGGTGAACATATCAGGTGCCCCGTATCTGGTCAATATCAGGTTGGCCTTTATCAGGCATGTCAGGTTTTCAGTATTTCAGGTTTATCAGGTGTGTGGACGTATGAGCTGGCCAGTCAGTGTGGCCAGCGGCTCCCCACTCCAGGGGCTGCTTTCGCAAAAGGAGGTGTAAGTGCTTGGGGCCGCGAAAGGCATCAGTCGGCAGCGCATACATTTCGGAGCTGTATTGCCATGAATGCTGCAAGTGCATGCGTGTTTAGAGACCACTTGGACCTTCAACAAGCTGCTCAGCTAACAACCTGGGGTCCGCAAAGTCACTTTCATATACCCAGGAGCTGCTATTTTGAACAGAATGGAGCCTTTATTCCAAGAGTACAGCCCCCCTCCCCCTCCTGTATCCACTGCTCCCCTGCACCGCACACTGCTCCCCATCCCCTACCATGCCACCAAGGGTGTTATTTCAGCCATTGTGTAGGTCTTCCCACTGCCCGTCTGCCCATATGCCAACACCGTTGCATTGTAGCCATCCAAGAAGGCATCCACCGTTTGATGAGCAAAAGCCTGGTACAACTGGCCCTGTCCAGAGAGGGGAGAGAAAAGGAAGGGCTGAGATAGCGCGGGCAGGTGATTGATGTTGTCACCACGTCTCCGCGTCCAACCAATGGCCTTCTTGGAGAGTGAGGGCAGCGCATTTGTTTCTCTTGTCATGAGAGCGTGGCAGTGTAGTGCACCTTCCCAGGGGTACTCACCTTACCGCAACCAGGACTCATAAGGAGGGAAAGTTACATCGCTCGTTCCAGACTGCATTTAAATACTCTTATTGGGATGGGGCGTGAATACAGGGGGTAAACTTGCTGACTAGCCACGCCATGGCCACGCCCCAAGCAGCATAACACCATGGGCTAGCCCCTTGACCTTCCCCCTCATCAGTCTCCTCCACTTAAAACTCCTCACCCGAATCCCACTGTCCTCTCATCCCTCTTCCCCTTAGAACCCTCGTTCCTTTCCCATTTCCTGGAGTTGCTTGTGCGCACCTGCTGGCAGCCAGGCCCAAACACATGGTCAAATGTGAAGCGGCGCGGCTGGCTCTGCCGGTGCTGCCCTGCTGCTGTGAGGCACCTGTTAGCTTCATCTACGCCCAGGCATTCAGAAGCGCCATCTTGCAGTTCTCTATGAGCCAGAGGACGAACCCTGGTGGCAGCAATTATCAGGCAGCCGGCATGCAGCTGTTACAATATTTGTCGCAGTTCAGATCCTGGGGACAGGGGCCCGACCTAAGGCGAGGAACGGCATGCAAATTGCAAGAACTGGCTCCTCGGGCATTCAGCAGTGCATGCTGCAGCTCCCATGTAAAGAAGCTCCATGTCATGTGAGGCCTACCTGCCACCCACTGCTGCAGGTCTGGACTATTAGGGCCTCATCACTGACGCTGACTTGTTAAGCCCACACAGTGCAGAGGCTTACCTAACAGCCACTTGTATTGTGCCACGATCTAGAAAATCCACGCTGGGACTTCTTTTCTCTGCCAGCTCATCCGAAGAAGCTGCTACCCACTCCTTCATGCTGATACTGCAATTCGACATCGGCCGCGTCTGTCCCAATAACCAAACTGCTTGAGAATTAGAGTAAGTTCCTCGAATTGGTTATCACTGAAGCTCGATTACGAGCGTTCATGTTCAACGAATTGACCAAGTTATGGACATATATGACGACCAGCAGGCTCGGAACAGCTGTTCGATCGCTCTATCGCTTAGGAGATGCGTACAAGAACCTCCATTCTTCCTTTGCTTAGACCTCGACATCGTGCAACAGCTTGGTAAGGTATGAAGAGTGTGGACAATTTGAGACAAAGCTTTACTGACATAGGACATCAGATTAAGCAAGGTCGTGCCCTGAATGCCAGATACAGATCTAATGACTAGATATTTAATAGTGTAACATTCCCGGGCAACATTCCACCGCGTTCTTCTTGTCATACTGGTATCCATACACCGGTACTGTACACCAGTTTCATGCAAATGGCAATCCTTTCCGGGATCCTTGCTTTCATTTCGACCTTCGGTGTGTTCAGCGTAGAGTAAACCAGGGGTTGACCTTCCATGCGCCGTCTCAGCTAATGCAAGGCTCCATGTCGGCATTTGGATCTCAGAGGCCGGGAGCATGCCAACCCAAATCCCAATCCTTGTGATCATACTGGACGATGGACATGGCAATGATGTTTGACCTCTGGGCTCTGATTAAAGGTCCGGCCGCGCAAACGCGCAATTGTATGGCGGAATAAGATAGTAGGGATGTAAACATCAGTATACCGTATATACCGGTAAGGCGGTAAGGCGGTAAGGCGGTAACCCAACCGCAGGACTGCCTAACCTCTGGCCTTGAGTCAGCGAATGGCAGTCATCATATAAATACTTCCGGTTTTCTGCCGTTCCCGCATAGCTTTGTCAAGACAGCAAGGGTGCACGGTCCTCAGTGGCAAGGGAGCAGTCTGCTTAGGTACCACGCCTCACCCTAGCACCAGACTAAGTACAGGCCTGAAGCCACATCCGCAAGCAAACAATAACAGTCCGACAACCATCTGATTATATAAATCAAATCCCCAAGACTTCTTGAGGATGTTTCTTGCCAAGGGTCTGGAAGGATTTCTGAAAACAACCTCACATTACTAGTGTGTGGCACATGTGTGATACAGTCCAGCTTCCTCCAGCATCTGCGCCATGCTGCAGGGCTACCTCCGTACGCTGCCAGTTGGGGGGTCATGAGGGAACTGCAGATCCAGTCGTTTCAGCGAAGTTGGTGGCAGCATGTGCTTCGCTTCTACAACGCCGCGGTCGCACCAGCAGCACAGCAAGACAGCCCACTCATGGCTGCAGCCATGGTGGCCGACATGGAGCTCGCTGTCCGTCAGGGCACCGGAGGGCGCAATTGGTGCAGGGAATTGCTAGGTGCTTTGGAGGAGCTGGAGCTGGGATCAGCCGTCCCCAAACTGCGTCAGACAGCGACTGACCTACAGCCGCTACCTGTCCCAGAGGTGCTGGCGCTAGCTGATGCAGCATACGAGTGGGCGCAGCTGGATGCAGCTGGCAGAGGGGACCCCAGAGATCCTGCCACTGAACACCGGTCTACGGTGGCCTACCGCACCTGGTTTTAGTCTACGGCGGGCGCTTGAAATAGGGATACCGCGAGTGGATTTGGTGGGGTCATAGGTGGACCGGGAGCGCAAGCCAGGAGCTGCACCACGAGGGAGTGAGGTTGTGTGCGTACAAATTTGCGACTGCGGCTTGGCTCGATCAACACGGCTGACACTAGAAGACGGCGCAGCAGTCAGTGGCAAGAGGGTGGACAAAGGGTGATGGTGAGCATGCACTGCATGCTTGCTTCCGAAGCCCTAGTGTCAGGGAGCAGTAACAAGGGCGGGGGCGGGCAGTGTCACGACGTATGGGTGCACCGCACGCAGGGGTGGTTTGTACATTCTTTTTGGTTTCGGATCCATTACGTTTTGTGGTACTTCGAGAATGCCTGGCTCGTTCCAGGCATTCTTCTCTTCTTACTCAAGTATACACGAAGTTGAATCACCCCGTTTTAATCTGTTCTGGGACTAATTGTCTACCTGCGATATTTCGGCCCCTTATCAAGGCCAGGAAACTACACTGGAAGGAGATCTCTAGTTAACTCTACACTGATCCTTTCGCTCTTAAGACCACATCACTAAGTATCGAAGCCTGGACACTACACTGTGCGAATAGCTCTAGTTACACACTACACTTATTCGCTATCTCTAGTTCCATCTCCTCTACTTCCACTCCTCATTCTTCTTGTTCTCTCGCTTGACACCTCTACACTGCGAGCTCTCAGCTCAATCTCTAGAACTCAAGTCGACACTGCAAGCTGCTTCCCCAGCCTTTCCTGGCTACCAAGTCGATCTTCTGATCTTTCAGTTGATCTTCTCCATCAAGAGTCGTTCAGTCAGCTCTACACTCTTCATCACTTCGGGCAGCTTCGTCCACAAGTCCGATCTAAACCGCCCCAACCTGTCAACTGCTGTCGACATCAGTGCATCAGTCTTCACCAGGGTCGACTTCACTTCGTAACTTCTGTCAACAGTAAGGGAAGAATCATCAAAGGTTAGTGCAGTAACCTGAGGATTAAGTCGAGGATAATCTGCTCACCAGACAGATTATCGCTCCTGCACAGCAGGTTACCCTTGGTAAAGGGCTCCTAGCACTCCTTTAAGAAGAGAAGAATCCGGATTCGTTAGCACCTCGAATTCGCTGGTAACTAAGTCGTTAAAAAAAGTGCTTGAATCGGTCGAGTGTCGATAAATCCTAGTCGCATCCTTGATTAAGCAAGAGATCTGTACCATCCAGCACAGCTCAGTATGAGTCATGAGGCTAGGAAGGGCAAGAAAGCCTTTCCTGGTGAACTGCCCACCATCCCAGAGCTTGATAAGGCTCAACTGGATGCAGTAGCGCGGGACACAAGAGCTATCACGCGTGAGGTAAGTGAGCCTTTAGTGACTGCTCTGCCGTGAGCCTTTAGTGACTGCTGTGCGCAGTGATACTTCAAGGTCACTGGTACCTCGTGACAGCAGGTCCCCCAGATGATGCCACAAATTCCACCAGCTGGACCAGGCTGAGCAGGGGTGGGATGCACTTGCTTTTATGGACGTTGTTGTAGGCATTGTTGAGGGCTAGTTTCTAGAGGAGCAGACGTGTCGGAATTGTTTGCCTTTCCGGCCGATCCTGTTGTCCCCCCCTCTTCCTTTTAGTTTTCTCCCATCTGAACAGTTGGGCGTCCACGCGGACAAAGCTTTTTGAGCCTGGCCCAGAGGTGCATCGTTATTGACTCTTAGTGGATTAGAGTATGCCCTGTGAAGCATAATCAATTGTTGAGGTACCCTTTCATTTTTTGCTTGTAACTCCGTTACATTATGGTGCTTGTGCTCAAGTTGTAACTGATGGGGGTGAAGAGGTTTAGAGTGACATGAAAAAACTTCCTTGTACGTGCCTCGTTTGCCCACTCACTAGTGCAAAACACCGCACTGGTGCTTGCCTTGGAATCCTCAATAGCGCAGGGCTACTGTGTTACGCCACGCAGGCCAGGGGCCGTACCAGTCGAAGGGAGTGCGCTTGCGTGCGCACGAACTTAAGGCTGCGGCTCGGCGCCGTCAGCACAGCTGACACACAAGGACTGCGCAGCGGTCAGCAACGTGACGGACGGTGCTGCCAACGTTGTTGGGCAAGGAGAGATGGCGAGCATGTGGAGGATGCGCTGCATGTCTGCTTCCAGTGCCCTAGCGTGATGGAGAGGCTTATGGAGAGAGGTTGGGTAGGCCCCCCGGAAGGTGCCACAGACTCTCAACAGTTGTACCAGGGCAGGCTTGGATGGGAGGCTCTGTCATTTGTTGAGGACGTCGTTCGCTTTGTTGCGGCCTAGTTTTTTCTTTTTTTTTGCCTGATTGGGGAATAGGCTTGAGAGGGGCAAGGTTTACTCAGGGCTACCTTTTCCTTCGAGGGGGGGATAGTTCTTTCCTTTGTTTTCTTCACATTCTTTCCCTCTGAACTTAAGTTTCCTTTCTTCCAACGAGACAGTTGGGCGCCCACGCGGCCGAGCCCTTTTCAGCAGGGCCCAGAGGTGTAATGTCATTGACTACTGTGTGGCACCAGGACCACACTGGCAAATGCAGTGACGAGTGGAAGATGGCATATATTTTGATAAATCTTATGTGTTCCGTGCATTAAGGGTCTGCAAAGAAAAACGATCTCTATCAGATAATGTCCTAGTTTACACTCAGTCAGGTCAAGTAAAAGTTGCAGTACAGAATCGCATTGCAAATACAGGTATTGCCAGTCCCTTGGCAGTTGGTAGCTATACTAGCAACAAGTAAGACCTTTCACAGGTACACTCATTCAATTAAAGTGGACAGCCATCTACTTCTTCGCCGCTGCGTCCGCCAGATCCTTCGCTGTGAGGACATATGCCCAGTGATGCAGCGTCTGTCGGATCACTGGGCTCACCAGCGCATCGTCGTGCTTGCGCGCAGCTGTTGCCAGGACCTTGTTGATGAGCTGAGAGGGAGGCGGACAGGTGGGCGTGAGGACATACTATCAGGAGGGCGAGCAAGCCAAGGAGGGAGACTATCAGGTACCGGTAAGGCAGCGAGAGGAAAACATAGTAACTGACAGCACACCCCCTGGCCCTGCTCAAAAGGCTCAGCTGCATGGGAGCCCAACTGTCTTGGGAAGAAGAAGGGGGCAAGAGGAGAGAGGTGACGATAACAGGCAGGATGGTTTGAGGCAATCTTGGGGTACTGGGATACACAGGTGGTTATAAAACCACCTCACCTTCCGGCTGCGCCAGACCACCTTGGGGGGCGCAGCCGGAAGGCTGCCCATAGGCCGATTGGGACCTACCTTTGACCAGCCTACTTCCGGTGGCCCAAGCAGCAGGGATGCTGCATCAGGCCCCCCAACAGGCCATAAATCACCTAAAGCGTCCTAAATAAGCTGTGGGGGCCACAGGGGCTTGGAGGGGAATGGTGCAACAACAGGGACCTAGTGGAGAAACAGCAGCAGCACTGAGCAACCTATCAACATGCAGACTTTGATTGCGAGGAGCATACGGTCCAACCAACCAAGAGGCCCTCTAGGCGGCCAGCAAACCCCCCACCCTTTAAATAGAGAGGGTGGGGGGTGTACAGGAGCAAGAGCTGAAACAAACGAGTCTCCCATACATTGGGCATCATACTCCCATCCTTTCGTGGAAACATGAAGACTTGTACAGATTTGTTCTCACCTGGTTCCGGAACCGCCCCTTGTTGCTGGCCACCCCAGCCCAGCGGGAGATCTGGCGTACATCGTCGCTGCTGCGCCTGCCTAGGAAGAACCGGCAGTACCTAGAGTGGCAGGGAGGAGGGGATGATGCAAGGAACGCTAGGTGGCACAGCAGGAGAGTAGCTTCTACACCCCAGTTGGAAACCTTGTGGCTGAACCGTGCTTCGACTTCAATAGACAAGCTTAAGGGTAGCCATGCAGGCTTAGCAGGCATCCAGTGGTGAGCCCAGGAGGTGTCCCCCCCTGCCCCACCTCTGCCTATGCCCCTCACCATTGGAACCAGCCATAGGGGTCGATGGACGTGATCCAGCCGCTGCTCTCCCACATGTCCAGTGCTCCGCCGCACTCCACACGCCACTTATTGACGCTTGCGCTGTAGCGTTTGCTTTTGATGGCGGATACGGGAAGGCCCTCAAACCACTCTGCGGGATACTCCAGGTGTTGGTCCTCATACGACTGCCCAGTCACCGCAGAGTGGATTTTTCTGAAATAGGTTCCGCCAAAGGCTGCGTTCAACACAGGGAGGGAGTCAGGGAAAGGGGGCAGAGGGGGCGTCATCATATACCTTTTGAGATGCAGCGGACTAGTCAGCTGGGAGGACGGGCATCGTTTACCCCATTGCAGGGAAAAAGTTTGCTTAATGTACAGAGGGAAGGTGCACTTCAGGCATTCCAATCATCGTAAGATGGCGCCCTATGCATACAGAGCACATCATAATCACAATCCACAAGTCGGCAGGTAGGTTCAATAAATGGCCATCGTGAGTACGATCGGCAGGCGAGACCCATGGCATGGCATGGCATGGTCAGTACTATTTAGGACCACTGGAGGGAAAGAGACCAGCCGCCTCTGCATTCACACAGCTCACGCCATCCGCCTCGCGCACCTCCAGCCTTCATGACTTCACTGGGGCTTTGGTTGGGGGTGAAATTGGGGTGGTCGGGGAACACAAACTGGTTGCTTGCGTTCCTGCTGGGGAGCGGCATCTTCTTGTCCAGGACATGAGCGTCAGGGGGCTTGCCTGGACAGAGGGGCAGAGGGGGACAGTTAGCATACTCCTGAACAGGTTCTAGTGTGTTGCAAATACACGCAAAGGTCTATTTATTTACTAAGCCATAAGACTGATGCTCTCGCATATGGGCACTGACAGCTGGCTCTGTCAGTGCTCATATGATGGACACAGCCACACAGGCATGATCAGCTGGTTGCTCATGTCACGAAAAGAATAACAGATTCTACTCTGGCAGTGGCTCTGTGCCCAGCCCCAGCGGTTCCCGTCCTCCCCAGAAAGGACCACTCTGGCAGTGGCTCTGTGCCCAGCCCCAGCGGTTCCCGTCCTCCCCTGAAAGGACCACTCTGTGGGTAGGACCTCCCTGAGACAGGTTGCCAAGCACATGTGTCAGGAGGCCCAATGAGCCAGGTGGGTTCTTATCGCTGCAGCCTTTGCTCATCAGCACATCATCAGTATGGTGCCATGTTCAGTGTTTCTATTTCCTGACAAAACCACATTTGGCATGCCACACCGTTGCCGCCATCAGCCCGATTGGGACCAATCTTGGACCGATCTACAGAGGCAGGCCCTAGCAGCATGCCTGGCCACACCTAGGGACCCTGGACAGAGGCTGCAGTGCACCTGACATGTAGCTGAGGCATGACAGAATAAGCACTGGTCACCGGATACGGTATCTCCGAGAGTTAGAAATAAGCCCGGCAGGGTACGTGTCGCGGTGGTTTGGGCCCCATTCCCGTACTACCAGTATTCACCATTCCCGTACTACCAGTATTTACCATTCGATTCGGTATTCAAAACAGCCTGGTGCAATTTACGAGGAACTTGCATGGCAACCTCCGCACACGCATAATTATTCTTGGGGGCCGTGTAGATACATGGGGGCTGGCAAGCTGTATCAGGGTATCCCTACTTGGAGGGTGAGTGGTCTCCAACACTATTTTACAATTATCTTGTGCATGACTCTGTCAATGCATGCCTTGAGCCACTTCAGAGCCACTTGGGGCGGATGTCTCTCAACACCGGACGCGTCTTTAGAGAATTGGAGAGGCAGATCATCCAACCGTGACGCAGCATCCCCGTTGGAGGGACCGTACCGTACCCGAGCCCATAGCCATAATGTACCATACTTTCCTTTCAGAAAACCCTGCGAGAAAGTGTCCTAGAGGTCTTTAGCCTGTCCCATACCAGTGATCCTGGGGCAGGCCCTGTTAACACCATTTCTTGGTAGCACACACTGCTTGAGCCCCGAGGTCGCCCAGTCAAACACTATGAACAAGCCAGGAGAATTGACCTGCTCAGGTGCTGTCCATATTCATGCCCATGCTTACCTGGCGGGTCCTTAACCAGGTATGCTGTGCTCTTCATGCCGGGTGGATCCCGGGGTGCATGGTAATGTGAACTCTTGGCCGTCTGCTTCGCTGCTGGAGCGGCACCGCTGCCTGCTTGCCCCCCAGCTTTATCCTGCACCTTAACCACCGCGTCCTCGTTGTAGTCTACTGCCTTCTTAGCACGGACGGGCTTTCTGGAATCGGCATCAGCAGCTGCTGTTGACCGAGAGCCAGTTTCAGGCACTTTGGCAGCAACAGCCTTGCCACTATGTGGAGACGAGGCGACCGTTTTCGCGGCTTTCTTGGCTGTCGAGGTTGTCCCTGCTGTTCCTACTGCTCGGCTCCCTGGGTCGTTCACCTCCTCGTCTTCCCCAGCGGCCTTCCTCTTGGCGGCAGGGCTCATTCTTCTCTTGGGTACTACAGACTGCGCTGTTACAGGATTATCGCTGCAGCGACAGAGGAGGGCGCAACCTGATGGACGACCGTGCGGGCGGGAAGATGAGAAGGGGGCAGAGGCAACGAGCAGCAGGCGCGGCAGGAGCTGCTGCCTAGTTGCGTGCTGCACGAAGGATGAAGGACACAGCTTGCGAAGTGTCGCGATGGTGCAGTGATGGTGCAGTGGACGACAGCGCAATCGAGTCGGAGCTGTTCAGGAGGTAGGTATCTAGTTGTTTATGGGCAACCGGTACAAGGCAGGTCAAAATTCAGTGATGGAGAAGTTGGGCAGGACAAATTTGTACGTCCACTGGTCTGGACCACTCACTGGTCTGGATGACTGGTGGAAGCAGTTTTAGCACTTGCCTTCTTATTGCCTGCAATGTGAACACTGATCATGACCGAGCAGTGTGAGATACCGATTATGACTCGTTCTTTATTACAACAAACAAAGGGGCGAGTGCAACTGTGCAAAGAACGGGACGTACGCAACCAGTTTCATTTGGCCGTTGGGAACCGGTTTCCCAGTGAACCCGTATGGGACATGCATCTGAAATCCCCCGCGCATGTCGTCTGTCTGTCCCGCTTCGAGACGCGATTGACAGCCGCGGCGAGCCGCGAGTCGCATAATGGTCATAATGGCACGCAAAGTGGGTTTGTCTTCCCCAGGCGTTTAAGCGCGGGCGGAGGCGAGCGGGACATTTAGAACGGGCGTTTCGGAAGATGGAAAGTGGAAACACAGGTGCGTGGGGCGAACATTCCCGAAAACGAGGATGACCTACTCTGCTTCAGGGCTTGCGGTGCCGCTTGCGACATACAGCGTTACATACGAACTAGAAAGAGGATGTTCAGGTGAGCAATATACCTGCAAATGTCTAACGACGCATGCGAAAACCTCACAATTACAGGAGCGCGCGCTAGCTAGCCATAGGGAAGCTTCGCGATAGACTTTCCCAAGGTTTGACCAGGCTAACTGTCAGTGCGCACCCTTTATTGACAACACAGCCGGCTGAAGTCAGCTAATTGGCAGCACGGTCTCAAAGCCTACAAGCGTCATGGCAGCTTAGGGAAAACTCGACACGTCGCAAGTGGCCAGCGCCGTCCCAGCCCAGCCTAGCCCCTCGGGCCTAGACAAAGCCTCAGCCTCAACACTTCAGCTCTAGAACCAGAACCAGCACGAATAAAAAACAACAGTCCTCTGCCTTTCTTGTTGCATGCTTCCGGACAGCGAGCTGAAAGGGAGTGATACTTGTACCTTAAATAAGTGCAGCTTCAGCATTAAATAAGACAGATGGAAAAAGTTCTGCATTTACTTAAACAGGTCCATACGACTGCAAATGCTTCCTAAAGGATCTACATACTGGCTGTATAGCTCAAGCCCTGGCATCCCATCAGAGCCCAAGCCCCAGTCCAATCCCAAGTACCCAACGCTTTCAAACCCTACGTTCATCCAGCACCCTTCTATCCCCAGCCCCGAACACCCTGGTCGGATGTTTCGGAAATTTCAGCCACTAAGAAAGTGGAATGAAGTATAGGCCTACCCTCCTCGCTACCATTCTGTTAAATGTCAATGACCGTACCGGTAACAATCTTAATCATTTCATTTCAGGCTTAACTCTTGGACCCACAAACAGGGCTGACGCATCAGGATCAGTGCTAGGCCATTGTGCCGTATTTCAAAAAATGTGTTGGTAATTACGGTCCCTTACTGGTGAGAGTAGCTGAATGTGTCTGGAAATTACGGTGACTGAATCTCAGCTGCGTAATTCAGCCACCGTAAGGACCGTAATCAGCACAGCACTGATCAGGATCCCTAGCCTCCATCCTTTCATCCTTTCCACCTGAGATCGCTGGCCTCTGCCATTATGCTCTTTTCAACATGCGCGCTGCAAAAGCTCCATCACAGTTGTGCACATGAGGCAATGAGTTGAAGTACCCTTCCTCCGTCACCACAGACTTAGGTCCAAGCTCCGCTGACGCCTGATCACTCCCCAGCAGACCTGCAGCCATGAACGAGGTTTCCGATGCGGGACTGAGAACAAAATCTGCATGCCTCTCCAGAAACGCCTGGACCCTCTCCGAGCACTCCTCCGGCTCTATGCTGCATGTGCTGTACACCAGGGTGCCCCCAGGACGGACCAGGGGGGCCACGGCATCCAGCAGCTCATCTTGCAACCCAACCAGATCCTCAATTTCCTCCGGCAGGCGACGCCACCGCATGTCGGCTCGCTTGGCCAGAACACCAGTCCCTACGCAATCCAGGTCAGCACGGGGACACAATTAAGCAAGGGCGTGGCAGCACACTAGGTGGGTAGGCCATCCAAATCTACATTTACCGCTCCCCTCCACTTCACAGCAGCTGCTGCTAGGATGGTAAGTAGCGGATGGTGCTGACAAATAACGGCAGGGTCGTGAACAAGGCTTGTGCAAACCTGACCGCTTGATCTTTGCAAGGTCCACTGGCTCCACAAAAATGCAAACGCACGCAGACATGGGCCTGGTCGGCTCATCAGATCACAACGTTCCCCTAACCCGAAAGTTCTTTCAGCCTGCCCTCACCACCGATTGCAAACTGCACTCACCAGAACAGGGCGCATCCAGAAGGACCCGGTCATACTGGACACCCTGCTTCTGCTGGGTCTCAGAGAAGTCGCGCAGGTCTGCAGCCACAGGGTGCACCATGTCCGACACGCCAAACCTCTGTGCCATGTCAATCAGCGCCCTCAGCTTGGCTGCGCTTACGTCCAGCGCTGTGACACTGCCCTGCGTTATCAAATCCAGGCGAAATGGAATCAAGCCTTTCCTGTTCGCACAGCCTGGCCCTTTTCAAGCGCCTGCTGGGTGGATGTGTCGGTGCCAAGACAACCACCCAATCGCAGGGTTCTCAAACATGGCACGTGCTTCTGAGGACCCATGTCTTTCAATTCCAGGCGGAACAGGGTCAAGCTCAGGGGCCTCAGACACGCGCTGATATGATAACCACATCCCTGTATCACTATTCATCTGATCCAGGCCATTGGGATTCAACTGCCGGCTGGCATGAGCGCAGTAGCGCACCTTGCCATCCATCAGTGTCGCAGCAAACAGCGTCTTGCCACCTGGTGCGGCACAACAGTCCAGCACCGACTCCCCAGGCTGTGGGTCTAGCAGCTGAACCACCATGCCGGCCCCTTCATCTTGAACAGCACAGAGGCCGCTGGACAGCAAGCCCTGTTGGTCGGGAGGAGCAGGGAGGAGGATAAAGCGGAGACTGGAGACTGGAGACAGGGGGAGGAGAGGGCAGAGGGGGGGAGGGCAGAACAGAAGAGGACAGACAAGGAGAGGGCAGAGAGGGAAGAGGGCAGGGAGGTGAGGAGGAGAGGGCAGAGGGGTGAGGGAGAGGGAGAGGGCAGAACAGAGAACACTGAGGAAAAAAGACGCAAGAGGTGAAAGAGGGGGGAGAGGGAAGAAGGCGGAACAAAACTGAAGGTGACAGAACGACGTGAGGAGTCGTGGCTGTATCGAAGGCCAGGCATGCATCAGACCCCAGGCCTCTCTACGCAGTTACACCTGGGCATCTCCTGACAGCTAAGTAACAAGCAATGCCGATCAAATGGTTCAAAACTTGGTTAGCAGAGCATTGCACGGATTCAAAAAAACATGACGATGGTGTCCACCCTTATGGCACCCAGCTCACCCTTATGGCACCCAGCTCACCCTTATGGCACCCAGCTCACCCTTATGGCACCCAGCTCACCCTTATGGCACCCAGCTCACCCTTATGGCACCCAGCTCACCCTTATGGCACCCAGCTCACCCTTATGGCACCCAGCTCACCCTTATGGCACCCAGCTCACCCTTATGGCACCCAGCTCACCCTTATGGCACCCAGCTCACCCTTATGGCACCCAGCTCACCCTTATGGCACCCAGCTCACCCTTATGGCACCCAGCTCACCCTTATGGCACCCAGCTCACCCTTATGGCACCCAGCTCACCCTTATGGCACCCAGCTCACCCTTATGGCACCCAGCTCACCCTTATGGCACCCAGCTCACCCTTATGGCACCCAGCTCACCCTTATGGCACCCAGCTCACCCTTATGGCACCCAGCTCACCCTTATGGCACCCAGCTCACCCTTATGGCACCCAGCTCACCCTTATGGCACCCAGCTCACCCTTATGGCACCCAGCTCACCCTTATGGCACCCAGCTCACCCTTATGGCACCCAGCTCACCCTTATGGCACCCAGCTCACCCTTATGGCACCCAGCTCACCCTTATGGCACCCAGCTCACCCTTATGGCACCCAGCTCACCCTTATGGCACCCAGCTCACCCTTATGGCACCCAGCTCACCCTTATGGCACCCAGCTCACCCTTATGGCACCCAGCTCACCCTTATGGCACCCAGCTCACCCTTATGGCACCCAGCTCACCCTTATGGCACCCAGCTCACCCTTATGGCACCCAGCTCACCCTTATGGCACCCAGCTCACCCTTATGGCACCCAGCTCACCCTTATGGCACCCAGCTCACCCTTATGGCACCCAGCTCACCCTTATGGCACCCAGCTCACCCTTATGGCACCCAGCTCACCCTTATGGCACCCAGCTCACCCTTATGGCACCCAGCTCACCCTTATGGCACCCAGCTCACCCTTATGGCACCCAGCTCACCCTTATGGCACCCAGCTCACCCTTATGGCACCCAGCTCACCCTTATGGCACCCAGCTCACCCTTATGGCACCCAGCTCACCCTTATGGCACCCAGCTCACCCTTATGGCACCCAGCTCACCCTTATGGCACCCAGCTCACCCTTATGGCACCCAGCTCACCCTTATGGCACCCAGCTCACCCTTATGGCAACCCAGCTCACCCTTATGGCACCCAGCTCACCCCCTTATGGCACCCAGCTCACCCTTATGGCACCAGCTCACCCTTATGGCACCCAGCTCACCCTTATGGCACCCAGCTTACCCTTATGGCACCCAGCTCACCCTTATGGCACCCAGCTCACCCTTATGGGCACCCAGCTCACCCTTATGGCACCCACAGCTCACCCTTATGGCACCCAGCTCACCCTTATGGCACCCAGCTCACCCTTATGGCACCCAGCTCACCCTTATGGCACCCAGCTCACCCTTATGGCACCCAGCTCACCCTTATGGCACCCAGCTCACCCTTATGGCACCCAGCTCACCCTTATGGCACCCAGCTCACCCTTATGGCACCCAGCTCACCCTTATGGCACCCAGCTCACCCTTATGGCACCCAGCTCACCCTTATGGCACCCAGCTCACCCTTATGGCACCCAGCTCACCCTTATGGCACCCAGCTCACCCTTATGGCACCCAGCTCACCCTTATGGCACCCAGCTCACCCTTATGGCACCCAGCTCACCCTTATGGCACCCAGCTCACCCTTATGGCACCCAGCTCACCCTTATGGCACCCAGCTCACCCTTATGGCACCCAGCTCACCCTTATGGCACCCAGCTCACCCTTATGGCACCCAGCTCACCCTTATGGCACCCAGCTCACCCTTATGGCACCCAGCTCACCCTTATGGCACCCAGCTCACCCTTATGGCACCCAGCTCACCCTTATGGCACCCAGCTCACCCTTATGGCACCCAGCTCACCCTTATGGCACCCAGCTCACCCTTATGGCACCCAGCTCACCCTTATGGCACCCAGCTCACCCTTATGGCACCCAGCTCACCCTTATGGCACCCAGCTCACCCTTATGGCACCCAGCTCACCCTTATGGCACCCAGCTCACCCTTATGGCACCCAGCTCACCCTTATGGCACCCAGCTCACCCTTATGGCACCCAGCTCACCCTTATGGCACCCAGCTCACCCTTATGGCACCCAGCTCACCCTTATGGCACCCAGCTCACCCTTATGGCACCCAGCTCACCCTTATGGCACCCAGCTCACCCTTATGGCACCCAGCTCACCCTTATGGCACCCAGCTCACCCTTATGGCACCCAGCTCACCCTTATGGCACCCAGCTCACCCTTATGGCACCCAGCTCACCCTTATGGCACCCAGCTCACCCTTATGGCACCCAGCTCACCCTTATGGCACCCAGCTCACCCTTATGGCACCCAGCTCACCCTTATGGCACCCAGCTCACCCTTATGGCACCCAGCTCACCCTTATGGCACCCAGCTCACCCTTATGGCACCCAGCTCACCCTTATGGCACCCAGCTCACCCTTATGGCACCCAGCTCACCCTTATGGCACCCAGCTCACCCTTATGGCACCCAGCTCACCCTTATGGCACCCAGCTCACCCTTATGGCACCCAGCTCACCCTTATGGCACCCAGCTCACCCTTATGGCACCCAGCTCACCCTTATGGCACCCAGCTCACCCTTATGGCACCCAGCTCACCCTTATGGCACCCAGCTCACCCTTATGGCACCCAGCTCACCCTTATGGCACCCAGCTCACCCTTATGGCACCCAGCTCACCCTTATGGCACCCAGCTCACCCTTATGGCACCCAGCTCACCCTTATGGCACCCAGCTCACCCTTATGGCACCCAGCTCACCCTTATGGCACCCAGCTCACCCTTATGGCACCCAGCTCACCCTTATGGCACCCAGCTCACCCTTATGGCACCCAGCTCACCCTTATGGCACCCAGCTCACCCTTATGGCACCCAGCTCACCCTTATGGCACCCAGCTCACCCTTATGGCACCCAGCTCACCCTTATGGCACCCAGCTCACCCTTATGGCACCCAGCTCACCCTTATGGCACCCAGCTCACCCTTATGGCACCCAGCTCACCCTTATGGCACCCAGCTCACCCTTATGGCACCCAGCTCACCCTTATGGCACCCAGCTCACCCTTATGGCACCCAGCTCACCCTTATGGCACCCAGCTCACCCTTATGGCACCCAGCTCACCCTTATGGCACCCAGCTCACCCTTATGGCACCCAGCTCACCCTTATGGCACCCAGCTCACCCTTATGGCACCCAGCTCACCCTTATGGCACCCAGCTCACCCTTATGGCACCCAGCTCACCCTTATGGCACCCAGCTCACCCTTATGGCACCCAGCTCACCCTTATGGCACCCAGCTCACCCTTATGGCACCCAGCTCACCCTTATGGCACCCAGCTCACCCTTATGGCACCCAGCTCACCCTTATGGCACCCAGCTCACCCTTATGGCACCCAGCTCACCCTTATGGCACCCAGCTCACCCTTATGGCACCCAGCTCACCCTTATGGCACCCAGCTCACCCTTATGGCACCCAGCTCACCCTTATGGCACCCAGCTCACCCTTATGGCACCCAGCTCACCCTTATGGCACCCAGCTCCCCTTATGGCACCAGCTCACCCTTATGGCACCCAGCTCACCCTTATGGCACCCAGCTCACCCTTATGGCACCCAGCTCACCCTTATGGCACCCAGCTCACCCTTATGGCACCCAGCTCACCCTTATGGCACCCAGCTCACCCTTATGGCACCCAGCTCACCCTTATGGCACCCAGCTCACCCTTATGGCACCCAGCTCACCCTTATGGCACCCAGCTCACCCTTATGGCACCCAGCTCACCCTTATGGCACCCAGCTCACCCTTATGGCACCCAGCTCACCCTTATGGCACCCAGCTCACCCTTATGGCACCCAGCTCACCCTTATGGCACCCAGCTCACCCTTATGGCACCCAGCTCACCCTTATGGCACCCAGCTCACCCTTATGGCACCCAGCTCACCCTTATGGCACCCAGCTCACCCTTATGGCACCCAGCTCACCCTTATGGCACCCAGCTCACCCTTATGGCACCCAGCTCACCCTTATGGCACCCAGCTCACCCTTATGGCACCCAGCTCACCCTTATGGCACCCAGCTCACCCTTATGGCACCCAGCTCACCCTTATGGCACCCAGCTCACCCTTATGGCACCCAGCTCACCCTTATGGCACCCAGCTCACCCTTATGGCACCCAGCTCACCCTTATGGCACCCAGCTCACCCTTATGGCACCCAGCTCACCCTTATGGCACCCAGCTCACCCTTATGGCACCCAGCTCACCCTTATGGCACCCAGCTCACCCTTATGGCACCCAGCTCACCCTTATGGCACCCAGCTCACCCTTATGGCACCCAGCTCACCCTTATGGCACCCAGCTCACCCTTATGGCACCCAGCTCACCCTGCATTTTCCCACCGCCTGAGCCGGACATGCTCACCGCAGCCAGGATTGCCTGGAGCCCCGTCTCCACTTTCACGAAGTACAGCGGCAGCATCTCTGACAGTGCTGCCCTCCCGCCCAAGTCCTCGATCTTGTTGAGCAGGGCTTGAGAAGTCATTCCTTTCAGTGGGTTGACGCGGACGCAGTGGACGGGGATCCTGAAGGGGGACCAGCGGGGCGGGAGTGAGGGAGGTTACGGCGCTCCATGGTGCAGGGTATAGTACGCAACCTCTGCCTCCTGGTTTCAGCGGTCCTCAGAGACATCTGCATATACGATCATGCAATCATGCCTCACTAGTCATGCCCATGCACCTGCCCAGGGCTGTGGATGCTTAGCTGTACAGGCTGCAGGGATTGCCCCCCAGTCCCCCCTGAGAAGATAGACAGGAACCCAGTAACAAAAACCTGAAATCAAGGAGGCTGTGAAAAGTTTGCCTTTCACGAAGACCCTGTGGATATGGACATGTCCGTGGCTCATAACCCCTCATGCTGACATGCCCCTGTGGCTGCTTTGTACCTACCAGGAAGTGTCCTCAACTCCTCAGAACCCATCTCCCTGCGTTGTTGCCCCTGCGCTTCAGAACTCCCCTTGATTGCCCCCCTCGCCCCCGTTGCAGTACTCCTGATGGCACACACCAGGGGGGGGTGCCCGACACACACACTACGCTGCACTCAGGTCCCGCGCGATCCCGCACCTGTTGTTGTGCGCCATGATGGCCTCTGTCTGCTCTCTCCCGTAGCATTTGAGCCAGCGGGAGACAAGCCAGTTGGGGTGGCTGTAGCTGATGGCCAACGCACGCATCAGCACCCGGCCACTGGTACTCGGTCCCACCAGAGACTGAGGGCACGCAGCAGGGAGGGGGCAGTCAAAAGAGAAATGCAAGCAGTCAACATGGACATAACAAAAGGAGAACAGAAGCTGCAAAACAGCCACAAACACTCGGGTCAACATCCCAATATCCCATGCTCCGGAACAAGTGCAGGGTCTTGAAGCATGTACCAGGGGAAAGTAGTGGCACAGTTTATTTTCTCTGCCGACAGTCAACTGTATATGCCAAAATGTCACACCCTGCCTCAGCTTTAATTTACAGAGTCTGAGATCTGGCTGCCTGTTCCAAGCTCACATCCGGGTCAGGGAGGGATCCGCTCTCCTTGGCTCTGCCCGCATTGCGCAGCACCCCGTTCACGAGACCCGCAGCTCCTGGGCGCTGCATAGACTTGACCAGGTCCACATGCTCGGTCAACGCATGGGGTGGCATGCCTCGGTAAATGAGCTCATACATGCCCACTCGCAGCACCTGTTCAATAGGCCCAGGCATCAGGTCAAATTCATTCTGCAGTCGGTTCAGGAAAAGCAGCTGGGTCAAGAGCTCAAGATGGAACCCTGATTTAACAACTGGGCAATGACTGCTGCACGAGCTATCAGCCAAAACAAAAGGCTGCATGCTGCGGAACGTCAGCCCAAGCCACACGGTGAAGAAGGAACCTTGCTTGTGCATGCAATCTGAGTGATGATCCAGCAGGCTGCAGGCTGCAGAACTCAGTCTGAGCTTCCGCCAACTGACCTGCAGTACAATTGGATCTAGGTCTGTAGTAGATCTAGACGCCAGCTGGCTGATGATGAAGTCCAGTCGCCGTTTCCACCTCACAGTGCCAGAGACCAAATCTTTGATAAGTCTCTGGTCCCTGTACAAGGCAGCACACAGCAAATTCTCATGTAAGAGAGCAGGCAGCAAAAAAGAAACGAGCTGGCAGCACTACATGGGGGTGATGCCGGGACGGGCGGGCGGGGTGCTTGCCTTCAAACATTGTGGCATGTCACCCATCCTTAGGAAGAAAGACATCGCAGAGGGTGGCATTGCCTGCTGGGTATGTACCCCAAAGCACCTTGGGGTCAGCTTGCTGTTTGCTGGCGGCCTGCCTCTGTCCCAGCTGCTGCTGTCCTGCTGTTCGCTGTCATCGGGCCCCGAAGGAGTCCCAGCCTCCATGTCCTCATCATCAGTGTCAGCATCACGTTCCTTCCGGACGGGCCCGTTCACCAGTCCAACGAAAGCGCCCTCCTCCTCAATCCTCATGAGCTGACGGACGGCTATCAGACGAGGTGAGGGAGCACGGCTTGGGGCTCGATCGCGAGGCGGGCCTCTGCAGAGTAGAGTCAGTATGACAGTGTGATTTCCAGCTTTTTTGTCATGGGTCTTAGAGAGGAGAGTGGCTCTGGATGTTGCTGAAAGATTAACAGGGTCGAGAGGAACTGTGTTCTGGTCACACCAGGTTGGGACTGAAATCGCATAGCAATGGAGGGGACAACTGGAATAGATTTCAAATTCAAATATCTGCTCGGTATGTTCAGTTGCTTGCCTGTTAGAGCTGGCATAACCTTCTGTCTGTGCCAGCACATGCAGCCGTCGCGGAGACGCCATGGCAGAGGCATGTGCGCATGGCCTGTTGATCCTGGATAAAAGCATTCAGAATGGATGATATATCATACGTGAGTGTTGTATGCACACGTTAGTTTGTTTGTCTCTGCAATGCTGATGCTGGGACAGGAAAATGGTGTGGCATCGCTGCAGAAGTATGAAGGTTCGGCGTTGCAGGTTTGATGAGGAGGCAGGAGGCTTGATTCGATGACAGTGCGCGGGCGCAGATAGATAATTTAAATACAAAGTACATCAATGGCGCTGTTTAAGAAGTTTTCGAGAGAGGAAATATCTAGCTCGAGCCAGGTCAAGGCATCGATTGCGAGAGGCATCAGGAGTAAGAGCCATTTTAGCAATAATCGGTACCATAATGTTGAACACGACGCTCTGTCTAAGTTCTTCATTACTTTGCAGCCTCCATAGCAACACAATACCCTTGGCTTGAGGAGCATGGCGTGATAGAGGAGCTTATTCCCAAGAAGGATCCCATGATTGTGGGTAAAATGTGAGTCCAGGATCTTTGAGAGCACCAACTCCTGAAGTGACCCTACTCATCCCCATGCGCATGTACTAATAAACCGAGATCCTGGTGATCTCTGCCCCCATCTCTGCATCTGCCTCAAGCGCTTGTAATGCGAGGGAATGGCTTCCATAATTGCTTCTTGCCCTGATTGTTTGAAAGTGCCATATTTTGAACTAACTCTGGATCTCTTCTATGGGCAGGATGGGCCATGTGCAAGTTGTGATCATGGAGAACGTGCCTCTGTTCTTTCAAGAACGGGATGGACCCTGGTGCCCATCATTACGGATCCTTCACAAGTATCCGGAGATGATGCCGAAGCTGAGGGCAGACAAGGGTGCCATCAAGTTCGTCCTGTCCGGCGCAAATATCATGTGTCCAGGCCTCACGTCACCGGGCGCCACAATGCACGATGAGGTGAGCTGTTGATGCCGCCGAGTCCGGCCTGAGCATTATCTTCCAGTGGGGAAATGATTGACTCTGCCCCTCTCTGAAGTTAAAAATGCCTCAGAGTGCGTGCTACCTTATCGGGGAAGGTAGCGCTGCATGCACTGTGATGCTGTGGCATGCAGCGGTGCTATGAATCCGACTTGAACCAGATTGCCACCCACTGACCTGTGCTTCTTTCTGATCAGGTTGATGCAAACACTGCCGTGGCGATCTATGCAGAAGGGAAGGATCATGCCATGGCGGTTGGTCTTACTAAGATGTCGACATCGGAGATGCGGGAGGTACGTGTGTGCAAGGGAGTTGGCCAAGGATTGCATGTCATAAATGTATTCGCAGTCATGACCACATGTAGTCTGACTGTACCCACTTTGGGTATCAGAAAATGTGTCTCAGGTTCTAGCTCTACACTGTTGGTGTGAAGGTCCTTGAAAGATGATACCATCATGAATTTTCCATGGAGGAAACTCCCCATCCCCAGAACATTCCTCTGCCCGCTCCATCTCCTGCTTTGTTGCTGTGCAGGTCAATAAGGGCATAGCTGTAGACAACCTGCACCACTTGGCAGACGGTCTATGGAAGATGCCGGTGCTGGTTTGATGTTGCAGAGAGCGGCCGACGGCGGCAGATGGCATGTATTAGGTGTTAGTTAAGGTCCTGTTGTGCAGTCAATTTGCCCTGAGCATGGTCTCAATAGCTCATGTTGTGAGACATTCGGGTCAATGGCGCAGAAATGTGGCAATGATGTGGCTTAGCTGTGAGTTAAAGAAATCATGTCGACTGTCCGGTTATTGCCTTGCCTCTTCATACTGTGTGTGGCACCTGAGGTTAACCACTACTGGCCGGAGCAGTTGACATGTTTTTCTTCATGAAAATGAAATGTTTAGACTCTGGATGTGTGTTCCATGTCGTTGAGACGCTGCAGCCGACAGCATCCCAGGGTATCAGTTGGATCAGCAACCAACCCATTTACTTTGGTGGCAGTTCGTGAACATTGGGATGGAGCCGCCCACTTTTATTTTTTCGATCCTCCCAACTGATTGATTGTGTGCCCATACGGACGGCCAAGCCTTTGAGCAGGGCCCAGAGGTCATTGACTTGGCGGCTAAACCTTGGCTTGGAGCCGCCCTTTGCGTTTGGTGAGCAGCCAAGCTTGAAGAGCAGGTCGTGATATAGTTTGAAACAACAGGCAAAGTACCTCGCTTGTTACCGTATCAAATGTCACGGTAGACCACTGGTCTGGTTGTGCCCTGTCTCCCCACTCCCCAGACCATGCCAGCATGTGAGATCAGTGTATAGCTCAGGAGATCGTGCATGTACAGCATTTCAGATACGATTTGTAGCTCTCATGCTCTTATTATGAGCCTTCATGCCTTGACGAAAGTCCCCTGCAGTGACACCTTGCCCCAAAGGTGTGATGGTGAGAACAGACCTGAGAACAGACAGGCCCATGCAAACGCAGAATACCGTTTCATTGCCAATATTTATTTCGCATCTTATATCAAGCTAATGCGTGCAGCGCTGTAAAACTTTTTGAATGCTGCTAGCTAGACGCCTGGGGTGTCAAGGTCGATGGCCATCCGCCTGTCGGCACATTGCTTCTGACAGGGCCGTGTCAGGGCGAAACAGAGTAGTAAGGCAATCCAAAGGATCAGAAGCTGCTCCGAGGGAGCAAAGTCGTGGTAGCAAAGCTTCCCTGGCTGTGGATGAGGAACGCGAACGTCGGCTTCAAGCTTACAATTCCCCCGATGGCGAAGTGCAAGAGGAGCAGTTTCTGGCGCAGTATATGAATGCCTGCATCAAGGTTTACGCCACCCATTGCGAGCCAAACTACAGCTTACCATGGCAGCGTAAAAGACAGGTGACCAGCACCAGCAGCGGCTTCATCGCGACCTACGCAGACAAGCGATATCTGCTCACGAATGCACACTCCGTCGACTACCACACTCAGGTTCGTGCATGGGCTTCGACAGCAAGAAATTGCCATGCTGGTGCTGCCATGCAAAATATCTGAGGCCAATATTCGAATCCGTAGACGCTGGAAATCTTGCCTGCTTCATGCTGGTCGAAACATGTTGTGTATCTACAGGTGAAGGTCAAGAAACGGGGCGATGACCGCAAGTTTCTTGCAAAGGTTATTTCAATAGGTAAGTCATGTGACTCTTGGGACGTGTTGGCACTTGCTTGCATGCATGCATGCCCCATCATCCAGGGAACTGTGACCCTGCTTGTGTATAGATCACAGTTAAACTGATACATCTTTTGAAATTTGCACATCTACCATGAGAGATCCTTTGAATCTTTTATTTGCAAGCCATGTTGTCACGACTCATGAGTCATCACTTTTGATTGCTCTGTCACTGACTTGACCTGTAGGTGTGGAGTGTGATATTGCCTTGCTGGATGTTGAGGACGAGGATTTCTGGAGTGGAGTGCCCCCTCTAGAGTTTGGTCAGCTACCTCGCCTGCAGGATTCAGTGGCCGTGGTCGGGTGAGGGGCCTGCTTGCGAACTCAGCGGTTCTGCTCCTGTAGTCACATGTTTTGTAATTTAAAGTATTAATCCCAAGTCAAGACACATTTGACGTAGAGTCGTAGTGAATCAAAGATGAAAAAGAATACACACAGGCCCGAATTTGAAAGTACCCGAGTTGCATGATTAGGTAGAAATGCCGAGCATTGGTCTTGTACTTTTTGAGGTATTCATATATTATTTCGAACGTGCAATGCAGATACCCCATTGGAGGTGACACCATCTCCGTCACTGCTGGAGTTGTTTCGAGAATTGAGGCGAGTCCATGTATCCCGCCTGAGGGTAGACCTTTGTCTAAGCCAAGTCATTCACCTCAGTGGGGTCCCCAGGTCACATGCTGGAGGCTCACTCGCTCTCCATACACATGTGTTCAGGTCACCGATTACAGCCATGGCAGCTCTGACCTCCTGGCCATCCAGATAGATGCAGCAATCAATGGAGGGAACAGCGGAGGGCCAGTCTTCAATGGAAGTGGGCAATGTGTCGGGATAGCTTTCCAGGTGAGGCTGAAGAACAACGTGCGGGCTTCCGACATTGCATTGGGGCCATATGATATGGCAGATTGCAGATAGGGCAAGTACCCTGGCCCTGCTGCCCCACCAGGTCCCCAGCATCACATGGGACCTCATCACCTTCCCATAACATTTTTCTATGACAGTGGCCTGGCTTGAAACCTGTATTAGGTTCTGATCTACGCCCGCAGTTCATTGCGTCCCAGCAGTTCCAATCAAGCCCCTGCTGCTGCATGTGTGTGTCCAGGCCCTGGTTGGAGAGGATGTAGAGAATGTGGGGTACGTCATCCCCACGCCAGTGGTCCACCACTTCCTCAACGACTTCATTAAGGCTGGACGCTTCATTGGGTTCCCCGCACTCGGCATCCAGTGGCAGCGGATGGAGTCAGAGGCGCTGCGCCGTTCATACAAGATGTCAGGGCAACAGAAGGGTATGCATGGGGGAGGGGAACAGCATCCGATACAGCCAGGGGTACAGTACCAGCGTCTGCTACAGCCTGGGGTATTGGTACCCGTTACAGCTCAGTATCTTTCATTAGACTGTGCCTCTACCCCTCACCTGCTGCCTGACACTTCCGTTGGTAGCGGCTGGCGGCAGGATTTCTGACCCGTCTGCCTCTATCTCACACATCCCTCCCCTGCCCTTTCCTCGCCTCTGCTTCAGGCGTGCTGGTTCGCAACCTCAACCCCACCAGCCATGCCGCCTCCGTGTTGCAACCCGACGATGTCATCACACGTTTTGATGGGATTGACATCTCCAACGACGGCACGGTCCCCTTTCGGACCGGGGAGCGCATCGCCTTCAGCTATCTCATCTCCAACAAGTACATTGGGGACGAATGCGTACTGGAGGTCCTGCGCGCAGGAGAGGTTCTCAGCCTCCCCGTCAAGTGAGGCCCTTTGGGTAACAGCAGCAATGGAGCCCTTTGAAGGGTCTGATGCAATCAGACTGTGTCCCGGCTGGGGCTCTTGTCCTGTTGAGGCTGTTTTATTTGCTGCATTTTCTTTAATGTGTGCCATGATGTGCATTCCACCTGTGCTCACCTAGGCCGGAAGTGTGAGGAAAATTTTTCCTGCATGCACCCATGCCTCAATCGCATGCAGCAATGACCCCTTCCCATGCGCTCTATGTGCAGATTGTCCAAGCCAGAACAGCTGGTTCCGCCTCACATCAGCAACACAGACCCTTCCTACTTCATAGTAGCCGGGCTCGTCTTCTCGGTGAGACTTGCGTTGTTGGCAGGCCAGTTTCGCCAGGGTGTGCATCCAGGCTTGTCGGCCCTCTAGTGACATTCCTCCCTGGCTTGTCAGCCCCCTAGTGACATTCCTCCCTGGCTTGGCGGCTCTCTAGTGACATTCCCCCAGGGTCCTATCTCCTACATTCTTAGTGCCTGGCAGTATGAAGGTGTCTGCTATATCTGGTTCTGGACGCCTCCTTAGTCCTCACACATTCGTCCTCGCCCTGTACCCCAGGTCTGCTCCGAGCCCTACCTGCAGAGCGAGTACGGGGGTGACTACGGCACGCAGTCTCCCGTCAAGCTGTTAGACCGCATGTACTATGGGTTCCCGAAGTCAGCCGAGGAGGAGCTGGTGGTGCTAGCGCAGGTGGGTCCTCTCTGGGGTGCTGATGGAGCAGCCTCTTGGAGGCGTCTTATGGAGGCCCATCTGGGGGACCTCCTCAAGCAGCAGTGCCGAGTGACAGCAGGGTCGCATGCAAATGCACAATGCATCTTATAAAGAGGCCCTCTTGATGTTGCTTTGCTGTAGCATCTCCTCTGATAAGCCTAGAGTGTGCCAGCTGTTTAATGCCAGCCAGGCCTGCCCACCTGATGAACCTGCCGCCTGACTGCCTGACCACCTGCCTGCCTGCCTGGGTGCTGCTAGGTGCTGGCTTGCGATGCAACGTTAGGCTATGAGGACATCTACAATGTGCAGCTGCTGCGATTCAACGGCCAGACTGTGAAGAACCTGCGGAACTTGGCCGAGATGGTGCAGGTGAGCTCAGGAGTCAGGCACCCTGCCCCTTCGCTCTCACACTGCAGACCTCCATCTGCTGCTGCTGCTTTGAATGGTAGTTATAAAAGGAACGTATCATCATTGCTTGTCTAAAAAGGCAGCCTTGTCCTTTTTCCATTATGAGGTTCAGCTTGGTACTTTAGCAGCCTGTGCATGACAGCGTGATGTTTGTGGGTATGCTCACCAGATGTCCACCCGCCACAGGCATGCACCGACAAATACTGTCGATTTGACCTGGAGTACAATGAGCTGGTCATTATCGAGACAGAAAAGGTACACAGCGCAACACGAGACATAATGGCCAGCCACAGCGTGGCGCATGCTATGTCAATGGATCTGCGTTCGTCCGGGCTGGGTCCATGGCCTGCAGAGACATCCAGCAATGGCATTTGATGAATGACAGTGCTGAGCAGCTTGCTGTTTTTATTTCGTTGCCGGAACAAGCGGTTCTTGTGGAATCTGATGTTCTGTGCCTGGTGCCACAGGTATACTTGGGGTGCACAGATGACTTAAGATGTTCCTGTGATGCATCAAATGTGTTGCCTTGAAGGATATTCGTAGGCGTTCAGATACCCATGACAATTCTTGCCTCTGAGGAGTTCTGATAAGTGCAGACAATGGCCAGACAGTTTAAAGGCATTTTTCTGGGCGTGATTAGAGAGAAACCTAAGAAAAGTACCGGCCGTCAGTTGGCTTCTGTGCATCCTTTTCATGACGAAGCACCTTTGGGCATAGATCAACAAGGCAAGGCCTGTTACTGTGCCAATTCCTGCGTCGTGCCTGACGGTAAGTGTCCAGGTATGACATGGAGCACCAGAGGCGATGCAACGTTGTCGCTTCAGGGTCAGTGGAGGCCTCTGGTTTTCAAGAACTTTGTGTTCTTGTTGTTTGGTGGTTGAACTTGATACCCAATATTTTCTTCTCCCTTGACTGTCCTAGCTGGCTTTTAGTTTGCCGACGTGGCATAGCTTCTTTGCAGCATGGCTTAGAGGTGCAACGTCGTTAACCCATGCCTGTCTCGGTTCAAATAATTGGAGTTTGCGCTGTCTCCAAGGAGGGCTGCCCATTTACGCCCCTTGTTTTTTGTAGACGCTTAGGCATTGGAAGCAAGCATGTCTATGACGTTACACTTGTTGTCCCTGCTCTTATAACAAGCCTCATCGGCGTCCAACCATCTGGTTAAAACAGAGTAAGCAAGCGATGAAAAACACTACGTTTTGCAGGCGCTTATCAATTATCAAGCTGATTCCATCCTGTGCCTCCATCTACCACCGCAGCCGCACTCCTCCTCAATGACATTACACCTTCGGGCCATGCTGAAAAGGTTCGGCCATGCGGGCGTCCCACTGTCTGAGCTGGAGGTAAATAATCTGAAGAGGAGAAAGGAAAGGACCAAACGAAAGAGGAGAAAGCGAAGACCATCCTAAAAAGTGAAGGAAGTCTGAAGAATCCCCAGCCCGTCCTGATCCTAGCCCTCAAGAGGAAAGTAACACAGAGAACAGGCAGTTGGCCAGGGAGAGAGGAAACAAAGTGGTGGGACACACATATGGCTGGGGGGGGAGCAATGTAAGAGAAAGGAAGCCCCTACCTCTGAAAATTAAGCGTCAGAGAAAGCCACCACATCCTTCACAACAGTCAGAGCATCTCACCCCAGCCTGGCCTGGTACAAAGCGTGGAAGCCTGTAGCACCTTCCGGGGGACCTGCCCATGCAGCTCGGCCGCGTGGGCGCCCAGATGTCCCGTTGGAAGAAAAGAAACTGAAGTGAAGGGGGAAAGAAGGAGAAGAACACAAAGGAGAAAGAAATACCCCCCCAAAAAGGAAAAGGCGGCCCAAATTCCCCTTGCCCCTCTCAAGGCTATTCCCCAAGAAGGCAAAGAAAAGCAACAAATCTAGGCCTCAACAATGCGTACAACGTCCTCAACAAAAGTCAGAGCCTCCCATCCAAGCCTGCCCTGGTACAACTGTTGAAAGTCTTTGGCGCCCTCCGGGGAGCCTGCCCAACCTGTCTTCCTAAGCCTCTCCTAAACGCTAGGGCACTGGAAGCAGACATGCAGCGCGTCCTCCACATGCTCGCCATCTCCCCTTGCCCAACACCGTTGGCAGCATCGTCTGTCACGCTGCTGACCACCGCGCCGACCTCTAGTGTCAGCCGTGCTGACGGTGCCGAGCCGCAGCCTTAAGTTTGTGCGCACGCAAGCACACTCCCTTCCGCTGGTGCGGCCCCTGTAGCAAGTGCTGAAAGCAGTGCATGCGCAGACAAGTATTTATTTCTGAGTGACCCAGACCACCTTCCGGGGCTGCCAGGTAGCCACCACAGGGCGGATGGGACTTCAGCTTTTGGGGTGGATATTCAGGGGTTTGCATCTATTGAGGACGTGGTCCCCCTGCCCTCTTACTGTCTCGCTAGTGAAAAACTGGCGCATCTCAGGGGAAGGAAAAGAAGTCTGGAGGATCCTCCATGACACGCAGGCCGACCACAAACCCCCTGCAAGGCTGCTACTGTACAAGGTGGGACTAATTTGTTGGACGCCGATTTATCCTACCCTACATAGCCACGGCCCCGTGACATTGGGAAATTTCAGACAGGCTTGGTTCCAGGGGACTCAAAACTCGATCAAGTGCTGAGCCCAACCACCCCACACCCTTTGTTGTCCAAGGGGAAGTCCAGGAGCAAGGGTATAGCCTTGGTGTCAGGAACTAATAAACCCGGAGGCAGCTGCATAGGACCCTAGCTGTACCCCTGCAGGTCACTTCCAACAGAGCTACGGCAAACAAACCTTGGCAACTCAAGACATAAGACGCCACATTTGAGAATGTACTCCCCTTACCGTCATTCGCATTAGACTCCAGGCATCCCCTCGTTTATTATTTTAATTTCTGCTACTCACAGAAACGGCCGCGCTAGGTTGCGCCCCCTGGTTGCGCTAGGCAAAAAGCGGTGGAATCTAATTGAATCCCAATTAGCGCTTATAAAAACTCAAAGTACAACCTGTTAAAGCCTCCTTGTGAATATAAAAAGCCTCATGAAACAAACACGAATGCTTTAATACAGCGCTGTATGTTTCACATGCACGCCCAGGATAATACTGCAATTATACCGCACAGCAACTTCGTGCACCCTCTGAATAATGAAATGTGCTTGGTGTCCAACGCGAATGAAATTAACGGCAAAGGGGACGCAACCCCAATCCAAACTTTTCAGTAAGCGAGGGAGAGACAGGGTTGAGACAGGGCAGACAAACTGAGGTACATGCCAGAAGGAGCGTGGGCGAGACACAAACATGAAACATGGGACCCTGCCCAGTTGGCATGTCGTCTCCGGGGTCCGACCATCTCGGGGCACACAGGAAACTGTCATGAGTGAAAACTAGGGGAGAAAAAAATTAAACAGTGCAAGGCCCAGAAGGATAACGAGTATTGGGGAAACGAGGGTTGTTAGACACTTTTGCAGCGATAGCAGGGGCTCGGACTCCGTCTGGTGCAGTTTGTAGGGACACTAAAATGGCTAATGCCCTGGGCTAGAGGACCTTGCCGGGAATGAGGAGAGGAGATTTAGGAGGCAGAGGTAGAGGATGAGGAGGGACAAGAAAGAAAAGTAGAGAAGGCCGCACCCTTGCCTACCGTATTTGTAGAGCTCATCGTCAGAAAAGTCATGGTACAGGCCGTCGTCTTCAAGCTCATCGCCGTCATCCAGCATATCAGAGGAGATATGGGCCATGTGGTGTTGGAGGGCGTAGTGAGCGATGGCCGTCTTGGTACGTGCTGTTAGTGGTGTGTGCGGTGTCACCGGTAGTACATACTGCTGCCCACATGTGCACGAAGATATCTGTGGGTGGGCATCATCATAGAAATGACCATTGCATAAGGCCTACCTAAGTTTGAACCATATCTTGGCTGTACCAGGCCTGGGGCAGTTCCCATACCCTGGTTCCCATATTTCCAACAGCTAATCCAGGGGTGCTGATCTGGTTCGGATTGGCCTGCCCATGGGCCTGCCCAGATAAAGTCTCCATCGCAGTCACGGAGTCGATGCCAACGTGTAAATCAATTGATGGAGGTGGAGAAATGAATGTGTCCACACGAATGATGAATCGGCCTTGCGTCCTGCGAGGGACGACTGTCGGTCGATTCAAGTCATTAGCCATAGGTCCATCCATTTCTAGGAAATCTGTTTTAGTCAGGGCCGAAGATGGAAAGAACTGGTGGGAGAAGATTGGAAAGGGTGGCGGTGGCGAAAGCAAGGAGGATGCTGCCAGAAAGGCGATTCAGGTGAGCGCGATGCAATTTACGTTTCATCGACGTCATCCGACCATTTCAATCGATGTTATCGTAGGACTCGTTCAGCGCCAAGAAGTTTGGAGGGGGGCAACCTTCAGGGCCTAGAGGGTTAAATCAGAATCAGCCGGCTCCTAAGTCTCCAACCCCAGCTGCTGGGGGAGGCAAAGGAGGCTTCGGAGGCATGTTTGGAAGTGGTGGTGGAGGTGGCCGTGGTGGTGGAGGATTTGGCGCCTCGTCTGAAGGTGCATGACAACTTGCATGGGGGGAGGGGAGAGGGCTCCTTGATTTGCCCAGGTCTCTTTTTCGCCTTGCTTGCGTCTCTCACGTGAAGGAAATCTGCATTATCTGTTGCATTTAAAATGTGGAGATCTTCACCTCTGAATTACTGTTTTGTTCTTCCTTCAGGTGATGCGGGGCCTGAGCAATCCATTTGGCAGGAGTTTGTGGAGCTCATGAGCGCCATCTGGGTGGTCCTTGTCAATACCGCTATCTTCCTTGCATTTGCGAACATGCTTCATAGGTGAGGTCTGCAGCAGTGCTTATTTCAGTGTGCCATACCACTGATATCGATAATATCACCATTGGGGGCCGCCAGGAATCCACCAATTGGCCAATGGGGACCAAACAATGACCAACGTCCTACCCTTGGCCCGAGCAGCAGGGCATGCTGCACCAGGCTCCCTTGGCCTTAAGAACTACTTTTAAGTAAACAGGGGTGCCAAGGTTGCTGCTCTGTGGATGACATGCAGGCCGAGCAGCCACCGCTTGCACTTGTCTTCACGCCCTTAGTTAACTAACCCGCACATCCCAATGCACGCAGATCACTGGACTGGTGCTGCCAGATTGAGCTGCTGCTGCTGGTGGGCGCCCCACAGCAGGCCTTTGAAAGAGTTGCCAGTGTGGTCTACGGAGGGATTGAGGGCTTTGAGAAGAACGTGCTGGGCTGGGACATCCCCGGAGACGACGACATGATCCCCATGTACGAGAACCTGGCCCTGTACTATCCGGAGGAGCATGCCTACACGTTCGACTCGTACAGGTATGTCTGAGGGCCATGTGCATGGGCTGAACTGTGTGGACACAAGCAATGTGATTGGGCTAAGCATGTCACTAAGCGCTGCTGGGATGTATGTCATACAGCTGCCTCCGGGCCATCATGTGCAATCCTGACAGAAGTGCTAGTCTGAACCGATGTTGGAGCTGCGACAGGTATCATGGACTGTCTTGAATCAGCCCATGGCCTCTGGCTCCAATCGTGACTCTTCCTGATCTGCAGGTACAACATGACCGAGGCAGAAAAGAAGAAACTGAAGTATGCACACGCGCTGCGGCACTATGAACGCGATGGAGGCATTCGGGGCGAGGTGGATATCCAAGACGTGCAAGCTATTGTGGACAAGTATGAGCCCATGGAGGCGGATCGCCGGGCCTACCGGGTGGCCAAGGCGAATGGCACCCTATCCCAGTACTGGGAAGATAAGAAGGACATGTACAAGTCTATGGTCCGAGGAAGGGATGATAGGCAAGAGCTATGACGATTTTTCTGAACTTGGGGAGTGCTGTACGCCTGTATGTCTGTTTTGAGATAGGGCATGTTGCATTAATGGTTTCTTCGAATCTGATGTGATGACCAATTCATTATTGCTCTGCAAAATGAATGTCCCACATGCCCCTTGTTACAATGCCAGCTTAATTTCTTCATGTTGGTCATAGCCTCGAGACATAAGCCGGGAAAGACACCTTCTTCGTAACTTGTACTACTCATGCATGTCATCAATGCCTGAGACTTCCACTCGCTGGCCTCAAAATCTTACCTGGAAAGCAAATCACACAAAGCATCCATGCAGTGACACCACTACTAAAACACACCAGGTCAGCTTTCAAAGTACAAATGAACACAATCTGAAATAATAAACAGTAAATACAAAATCGATTGTGGGTTCCCAACCCTGGTCCCACAAACTACCAGCAAAGAGGAGGTAATGAGAGTATTTATTCAATACAGGCGACAAGCCTTCGGTTTGAACCTATCGGCAGCAATGAGCGTGATGCATCCCTTCAGTGTTTTTTCATTGTGGCTTGGCTCTACCTTTATCAGCATCATGAGGACAGAGCCGGCGCAGCGTGGTGCCCATTCATGAACGCTGCAACGTCATCGTGGCTGGTGCGGGGAGTGAGGTGGAGCTTGGAGTCGTGGGGGCTCAATGTGACGGACGCGACCATGGAAAGCGAGGACCCCCCTTCTGAGGGCTGCCGGCTGTCGAGCTCCCGGTTCCGGGCCTTAAGTCTCATGTTATCCAGCTCCAGGTCAGCGAGACGGTGGCGCAGCTGCTCAATGATAGCCCGCAGCTCCTCGGGGTTATCAGGTTCAGCCGTCGCACTGCTGTCTGCGCTCTTGGGGGTCAGCGCCCGGTGGAGCTGGGCCGAAGCCTTGCCTGTTCGCTCCGTCTCCTGCACCGCCACCATCAGCTTCTGCAAGGCTGCCTGGTGCTGCGCTGCCTGGTCAATCAGCTCCTGCAGGCGAGGGAGCACGACAGCCACTGGGGGGGCAACAGCAGAGGGGCCGATGGGCGGCTTTCCTGACAGCGTCACGTCGCTGTTATTCCGCTTAAATGAGTCGAGGGAGGCCAGGGAGGCGGTGCTCTTGCTGCCACCACCCAGGCTGCCGCCGTTCTCAATCACTGTGAAGCGGCCCTTCTTCTTGGGCTCAGCACGCTCCACGCTAATTGTCTCATCGTGCTGATCGCTGACAGTGCTCGACTCCCTGAAGCAAGGAACACACAAAATCAGACACGACGTGTCGCCATTTCCATCGGTGGTGAAAACCCAGCTGCATTCTTATGAGATGCAGCAATGGGCTCCATGCCACTGCACTCATATCACAGCTGGTAAGAAATCTGAAGCTAACACCAAATGCACTTCTTAACCTAGCAAATTCATAGGCTGGTGTCCCTGCCAGCTCATCTCTCACTTCTTGAGCCCATCTTCAGACGGCCTGTGAGAAAGGCTGACGGACGAATCTAAGTCCCGATAAGAAGGCGGCTGGGATCTGGTCAGCGGAGGTGGCTCCTCGCTCCCCTCGTACACAGAAAAACGGCCCTGCAGGAAACACAGCTTGTCAAGGCCACCGTGCAGGCTGCTGGGGCACTTCTATTGGAGCTGACATGGGTCGTGGCATCCAGGTACAAGCAACAGGGCATCCAGGTACAAGCAGCAGATGTAAAAACATGTCAAGGTCCCCTCTTCCCTGTACCGCACCTTCTTAAGAGCGATGGAGGACAAGGTGGGCGAAAGATTGCTCAGCGGGGCTGTTGCGCTGCTTTCTCTGCTGGCTGCTGAGGGAGATGCCAGCGCCTCCATCACACTTGGCAAGTGCTCGTGCGATGACTGGCTGGCCTCCACAGCTACGAGCAGGAAGGAGAAGGCATCAGCATGACAAGAGGCAAATCATGCGTTGACCCATCTCCAACTAAAACATGCATACTGGACTCACTGAGTGGAGTAACGTGGACCCCCTTTTTGACAGCTGCAGCTTGCCCAGTTAGAGTTCCTAGCAAGGAGAGGCAACACAGCAAGGCAAAGTCAGCAGGTGAAGATAAAACTGAAATCTCCTCAAAACAATGACTCCAGAGCCGTAGGTCATATATTCATACTGCTACGAAGGCTGCTCAGCATACAACAACACATATGGTGGTCCTTTGAGCCCTCACCAAATGCTGAGTTGCACAAACGTTCTTCCTTTGCAGAAGCAGCGTTTACCAGCTCAGGAACTTGGGCCGTCATGGTGGCATCCCCTAGCCCCGCGCAGCTATCCCGCTCATCGACCTCAGTGATAGACGGCAGCGGCGGCTCGTCATCATCCTCCAGGTCCGCCTGCGCCTTGAGAGCAGCCACGTCGAAATTCCAGGAGCTCACCCCCTTCTTGTACTCCTCCTGCAGCCAGGGCATGCACAGCACAATCCTGTTAAGGAGGGGTCGACTTAAAGAGGGTCACGCAGATCAGCATCAGATACTTCAGCCTGGTGCTTGCTCACGACAAGGAAGTCCAGCAGCTCAAGCTCACCTGTGATTTGAAAAAGTCTCGATCGTTGTCCTTGGACGAGGTGGCCGCTTTACCATTCCGGATCTCCTGCACCCTGTCCCCCAGCGGAGCCAGGTCCCCCATCAAGTGCTTGCTCAAGAACTCCGCATCTCGAGCTTGCTACAAAGTCAGACACGGGAGAGACACTTAATCAGGTAGAGAAGTGAAAGGATGACAGAAGATAGAGAAATGGGAAACTCAGCGCTGCTTCTGAGGACAGATGCCTTACGCGGGTCGGTGTTCCTTAGCGCAGTAAAATTGTTCCCAAACTATGGCAATCAGGATGTGCAAGCAAATTGTCATGAACAAAACCGGGTGCGGAGCTCAGCACCAGGGTGGGTGGATTCTCATCGTACCTTGAAGAACTTGTGCTCCAGCAGCTGGGAGGCCGGTGGCCTCAGACGCGGGTCTTTTTGCAGACACTTTGATACCACATCTCTCATAGCCTGGCAAAGCAGGGAAAACATTTGAAACCTGGATGAACTACAAATTGCACAGCCAGGCAGTCATCGGCGCGGGCATCCATGTATCAAAAACTCATCGCCTTGTGCTGACGCATGTCCCACCTTGGAGAACTGCTTCTTGCCCTTGTCATCTAGGGTTGGCGGAGGGTTCTGAAGCGTCATCAACAGCACCTTCATAGGAGGGAACTTGGCGAATGGAGCATGACCATGCGCCATCTCCAGCAGCGAGATCCCAAAGGACCAGATGTCAGCGGCATTGTCATACCTGCAGAGGGGAGGCGCAGTAATGTCGGCTGCTCACGCCTCTGCACCAATTATCTAATGGCTCAATCTGTAGGCCTCCGGTAGGACAGATCCTTCCAGATTGGGTTGTGCAAGAGAATGCAGGACAGTCCGTCAAACCCCATCAGCTCACCCAGCAATCTGCTCCATGACCTCTGGCGCCATCCAGCAGGGCGTTCCCACAAAGGTCATCCGGTTCCCCTTGTCATGACCCCATGATCCAGTCCGGTCCAGTGAGGTGGCAACACCAAAGTCAGCCAGGTAGACCCAGCCATCCTTATCGCAAAGGATGTTGCCAGCCTAGGACAGGAGCAGACACACATTGGCACAGGGGACATTGGCACACAGCCATGGGGCCAAGATAGGCGGTGCAGCTATGGACGGTAGCCATGCACCACAAACAGGTTTCAAGCGAGGCCTTGCATCCCACCTTGATGTCCCGGTGGATGCCACCTTGACGGTGCACGTAGTCGAGGGCCTTCAGGACATCTCGCATGATAGTGGCGACCACGACCTCTTCCAGCCCCTGAGAAAAAAGGTTAGCATTAGCTTATCCATCTCAAGCTACCCCCCATGTCTCAGTGACACTGACCCACCTCCGGGTAGGCGTACTTCATGATGTGCAGGATAGACCCTCCACTGATGAAAGGCATGACCATCCAGAGGTCCTGCCCCGTCACAAAGGATGTGAAAAGGGGCAGGACATGTGGGTGGTTGTAGTTCTTCATCAGTTGTGCCTCCTGAATTATTTCGTCAAGATCGCAATTCATGCACTCCAGGTTCATCTTCTTCACGGCCACAATTTGATTCAGAGGCTTGCAAAGAGCACGGTAAACAGTGGCTGAAACTCCTCGCCCGCAATCCTCCATGAGTTCGTAATCGTCCACATCCGTGGGGTACTCCCTGGCAAGCTCTTTCAGGTCCTTGGTGCTCTTGTTTCCTTTAAAAAACTCTGCAAATATTTATAATGTGGAGTTCAGAAAGAACCGAGCGAACGCATCCGCAGGGGGCCTCCGTCACGCCCGAGGGCTTCACTTCAAACGAATGCTCTGACATGTACTTATGCAAACGAAATTTATGCGACGCATGCAAGTAAAATCAACACCTGAAATGGCACGTCCAATAGGTTGCTCTTTCGTTCCGGGCATGATGGCAAAAGCCAAATATTGCTGTAATCAGAACTTAATCAGCTTGGCATTGTTTTATAACTGGGTACAGGCTGCTAGCGTCTAGCTGCGTACTCGTTAGCCCAGCGCGTGCTACTCGATTATAATGTCAATCGGGGTTTGGGGTCCACAAGTTCTAATCCCAGCCCTGGTGCACATCAGGGCTAACTCTCTACTGGGTGCGATTGAAGGGGCGGTTTTAGGATTGTAATATATATTTAACGTTATTGGTGGCATTGTAGTGGCCCAACTGAGGCCCAGGGTCCATCTCCCAGGCAAGATCACTCCGGTTGAATCGGCGGCCCATTTGCCTCGATCTAGAGTAAATATTTTGATTGGGAATCCAATGGCCTCAGAGACGAGCTCCGGTTCTTCATCTGCTTCCGAATCTTCAAGGTGACTGCTTCGCTCTAAATACGCGCACTGTTGACGCTATGACGACACGGCATTCATCATCGTCCATCTTCAGGTCCAGGTCCCCGCCTAAAAGAGCAAAGGGCTCTGTTCCAAGAGAGGAGAATGGCACCCGCGATGAGCCCTCTCATGCTGGTGAAGGAAATGGCACGGCAGCCGCTCGTGAAAAGCAAGACGCAGCTGATGTGCCTCGCAAGGTATAACATCCTACTCACAGCATGTGCATGGTGGATGCGGCTCACCTCGGTCATGTTCATGTCCATGCAGAGCCGCGATGTCAGCCCAAGCGCTCAAGCCACCCGCTTGGTAGTAGGCAACTTGACCCGGAATGTGTCAGAAGACCACATTAAGGAGATATTTAGCTTATACGGTGGACTCAAGTCCGTGGAGCTGGCCATGGATAAGACGGTGAATCTGCCTAAGGGGTTTGCCCATGTGGAGTATGACCAACGAGACGCTGCTGAGAAAGCCATTGACTTCATGAACGGCGCCCAGATAGATGGAAACGTGATCAGGTATTGTCTTCTTACTCTTTCGTGGGCAGCAAACTGTTTTGAGCTGCTCAGCCTGTGACATGCCGAAAGGAAAGAGCATGATCACTCCATGCTGCATGCGGTGAAACCAAAGAAATAAGAATGTGGTTGGCCATCATTGGGTTGCAGGGTCAACTTCATCATCCTCCCGAAGCGGCGGTCACCCCCGCCTGTCCAGAAGCTGCCACCACCGCCTAGCCTGCCGTTGCCCCCTCCCCGGAAGGCAGCCAGCCCGCCGAAGAGGGCAGCCAGCCCGGTCAAGAGAGCAGCCAGCCCAGCCAAGAGAGATGACAGAGACAGGCGGCATAGATCGCCCCCTGCAAGGTCTCCAGCTCGGCGTGTTTCGAGCCCTCCCGTGCGGCCCCGTGCAAACAGTCCTGCTGGCCGCGTCCGTTCCCCTCCCCATCGTCGCAGGTCACCCTCCCCCGCCCGCAGACCGGCCCGGAGGTCCCCTTCACCTGCCAGGAGGCGGTTGCCTTCGCCACCAAGGAGGTGCGGAAGATCCGCAGATGCATATGATTCGCCCATTATAACCGTCACCCTCCTTTATCCATATCAATATCACGCTTTTTGTATTTCGCTGCTGGCTTATCTTTGCACTCCAATCTGCCGTTAACCACATCAGGCAGAGGAGCCCTGACAGGAGTCTCAGGCGAGCGAGCCCGCCTCGACGGCGCCCGTCCCCTGCCCGAGTGCCGTCACCAAGGCGGCGCTCGCCGCCCCCGGGGCGCCGCGCATCACCGCCCCCCGCAAGACGGTCCTCGCCTCCTGCCAGGCGGGCGTCCCCCTCCCGTGGCCGATCTCGTTCAAGATCCCCCAAGGTAAGTGGAAGGATGAGTGAAACCAGGCTGGAACAACGTCTTGGTGGGGGTAATACGTAGCAAAGGGCTGATATATTTCCCATCCTGGACTTTTAGATACCATGAGCCTGGCCTTATAATTATGATGGGATGGCCCGCATGGGTCATGGCCTCTTCATCACCCTGGAAACCAATCCTCGTAAGCCCATGGTATTGCATCTGTGTGTCCCCTTCAGGGCCAGGCTCGTGCTGCACCTGATCGCAAGGCCAAGCGGGCTAATTCCTCTTCCTCTTCGGGTTCAAGCTACAGTGGCAGCAGCAGCAGCGGAACATCTTCCTCAGGAACTTCCACTTCCAGCAGCCCCAGCAGGGGAGCTCCCAGAGGCAGGAAATAGGGGGATTTTGAAGACGGGGGTGCTAGTCTGCTATTGCGACTTCAGCTATGTCAATATTGTTGTGTAGGTGCAAGTTGAGAGCAAGTACCTTCATAATCGGACGAGTATTTCAGATGATGTCACAGTGCTATCGAACGACCAAAGTTGCGCAAAGCAGGTGCATATGCCGACCAAACTTGACCTAGGGCATGCAGGGCAATGGCCGGCTGGCCAGCACTGCTGAATTACCTTAACTTTTTAATCGGTGTCATATTATTGAGTTAACAGAGGCTGATAGGTTCTTTCTTTGCTGGTAATTGACGAGGAACATGAACCTGCGTACCCCATTATGAGGGTACTACAGTGTCAGGCAAACACAAAGGAATGATGGATGGCAGGTGTTATCGGCTCTGGGGCATTGAAGGTGGTCGGTCTAAGACCCGTAGTCAATAATTATGGTTTCAGCAACGCCATCGCAACAACACATTAGCTCTAGCATTAGCTCACACTGCCCGATTCTCTACTGAATGTACCTTCAACCACCTGATCATCGACAGTTTGTTACCTCTGGCATGAGCGTTTCTCACATTCTGCACCATTGCCAGATGACAATCAACTTAACATAACCAACTAGGTGCCTAACAGATTAAAAGGTAGGAGCAAGCAAGACTGGCTACTTCTGTCCCCTTGAAAGCAATTTGGCTTCAAACTGTTGAGCTTGGATTACCAACAGCTGAGGCAGATGACATATCACATATTCTGGCCACATTTGATAACGTCACACCTTTGGGCCCTGCTCAAAAAGGCTCGGCCCTGCGGGCGCACAACTGACAGTGTGTCCTTGAATCCCCAAATTAGGCTACAGCTCAGTGTATGGACCTGATCCACACCAAACGCTTATCCCGGGAGTCCATCGCGCATCACCATATCCTCGATTAATATGGCATATCGCTGTCGAGTACCCGCCTGCAGTGTTGATTCGGCGGGGGTTGCCTCCACATCGAGCCGGCACCCCATTTCCACCTCATACGTGCCCGTGTCTCGCCCACGGTCATGGGCAGCTTCTTCGACCTCTATGCCTTGCTTCCGCTATGCTGCGACTGCTATTCAACATTCGACCGGAGTCAGCCGAACAAGAAACACTGTGGTCAGGGCTGTCGCGGAACCAACTGATCTAGAGTATGCGTTTGAGAAGGGTGGTCCAGGCATGTCTTACGAGGACGGTGCAGTGGAGAAGGCAAGTGCCGCGGCACGAGGGTGTGTGGTTCTGGTGCTGACAAGCTGGCACCCTCACATACACTGACTGGGCAGTAGTGGGCCTCTTTCCGGCCCCCCAGTGCAGTTCTGTGACCGTGCATGACATCAGGAGTTGCTGGATACAACGTTGCTGTTGAATGGGCTCCTGGGTATTGCAACTATGTACAGTACCTCAGCTGAGCCCTGCCGAAGCCTGGAGCCTTCGTGACCCATTGCCCCCCCCACTTCTCCCAGGTCCCAGTGTCCAGAATCCGTAACTTCTCCATCATAGCACACATTGACCATGGCAAGTCCACTCTCGCGGACAAGCTTCTTCTTAAGACCAAGACGGTTGCTGAGCGGGACATGGTGGAGCAGTTCATGGACTCCAACGACATTGAGCGGGAGCGGGGCATCACCATCAAGCTCAACACCGCCCGCATGAAATACACCGCAGACGACGGGCTGCTGTACGCTCTCAACCTCATTGACACGCCCGGCCATGTGGACTTCACGTACGAGGTGTCTCGCTCCCTGCAGGCATGCGAGGGTGCCCTGCTGGTGGTGGACGCCTCTCAGGGTGTGGAGGCGCAGACGCTGGCCAATGTATGGCTGGCGCTGGAGGCAGACCTGGAGGTCATTCCCATTCTGAACAAAATCGACCTGCCAGGTGCGAAATGGTTGGTCGTGCCATTGCGCCGGGGAGCAGCTGTCAGCCTCGCAGGCCTCGGGTATAATGGATCGGAGTCCTAGCTGCTGCTTCTCGTACACAGTGCCGAGGGTGGGCCATCTGTCATCTTGGGGCATCAGCATCCTTGGCGCCTGCCTGAAGGGCGGAGCCGGGATCCACTGCCATGATTCTCACGCTCTTTGCTCTGCCTACGTCACCTTATCCAGCAGCTGGTCCAACCTCCTGCCCCAGCTGCCCACTCAGTGTATATTTTGTTGCTTATGGCATTGGCAGGCGCCCAGCTGCTGCCAAAGGCCCGCTTGGGACCCAAACTGGACCAGCCAGCAGCATGAGCAGCATGGCTGGCGGTGCATGGAACCTTATGCTGGAGGCCAAAGCACAGCTTAAGTATAGCTGAATTACAGAAATAGTAATACTGTGGCCCACTGCCTCCTGAATTCCGACTGCTCACACGCTCCTCGGCCATGAGCCGCATATACCCGCCCCGTCCACCCGCGTTATTTTAGGGCACTTACCGTTATACAGTGGAGTGGGCCTGGGGCAGCTAAACCTGCTGCTAGGGCCACCAATTTGTGCACATCAAATCTGTGGAGGCATCTCTGCTGACCCCCGGAGATGGTGTGGTGCTAGCTGGCACCCCCCTTGCTCTCTCCGTACTCCCTTGTCCTTACCCCTGCGTGTGTGCCTGCTGCCAGGTGCGGATTGTGATCGTGTGATCCGGGAGATTGAGGAGATCATCGGTCTGGACTGCACGGGCATCCTCAAGGTGTCTGCCAAGATGGGGCTGGGCATTGAGGAGGTCCTAGAGGCGGTGGTCAAGCGCGTGCCACCTCCAAAGAACAACACTAACAAAAGGTTGCGCGCCCTGATCTTCGATAGCTACTACGATGCCTACCGAGGTGAGAGGCAGAACACCCTGGTGGCCGAGTGCCAAAGCTAGCCATATGATGTTATGTGCACTGGCTGGGTTTTTGTTCCATTCTGCCTCATTCCAGAAACTAGCAAATTGAAATCAGTCCAGGCACGCACTGAGACTTGTGTGTCATGCCATTGTGTCCACCACTCTGTCGGTGCTCTGTTTGCATGGCCCTCTGTTTGCATGGCCCTCCTCAGCCTTGCTCCTCTGTCCCTCACTCATCTCCATTATTTTGCATTTGTAGGAGTGGTATGCCAGTTCAGGGTCACCGATGGCAGGTGCGGGATATGGGCAAGACGACCCCTTTTAGTGCTTGGTCTCTTACAAGGATCCCGATTTAATCTGCCTGCCCAGCGCGGATTGGTGAAGGCCCGGATGGGATCGAGCTAGGCTGTAATCCCCAGCCTCCGTATCCCTCAAGAGGGGTCAGGTGCTTCTCCCTCTCGGCCTGCTGTGGCTTTTGTAAGGGTTTTGTCTAAGCACTCTGAGAGCTCACTGACTGCTTGATACCTCATTGCCCCTTATTCCCGGTGCAGCATCCGCAAGGGCGACACGGTGCGGATGATGAACACCGGCAAGGAGTACCAGCTGGATGAGATCGGCGTCCTGGCCCCGCATAAGATCCCGGTAAAGCGGCGGTAAATTTCAGTGCTCGGGATTTTGTTTGCCGGGTCCGTGCGACAGATTTGGTCTTTCCCTTCCTGAAATCACAAATTGGGAGTATTGCTGGCTTAGGCATTTTCTGATTTGTCCACCTCATGCTTGTTGCCCAAGTCTTCCAGCACATTGTCCTTTGATGCAAGGTATGTGCAAGGTTTTTTGTGTGGAACTGTGGATCCACCTGCAGGACAGCTATTAACACCAGGGCCTTGCGATGGCCAGGTATTGCGTTTCCCTGCACCCAGACTGCCTTCCCCTGTGTGTCCTGATCAGGTCGACACCCTCTACTGCGGGGAGGTGGGCTACCTGGCCGCATCCATCAAGTCTGTCAAGGATGCCCGCGTGGGTGACACCGTGACGCAGAAGAGTGATCCCGCTGATGAGCCTCTGGCAGGCTACCAGGAGGTCCTGCCGATGGTGTACTGTGGCCTGTTCCCGACAGACTCCAATGACTACCAAGTAAGGGAGGGACGACATATTGTATCTAGGCCAAGTGGAATCATGGTCAGGATAATGCACCCGACTAACAAGGGGCTGTGAAATTGCGGTGATGTTGGTTTTCATCTCTGGTTCAATCTGGTTTCCGAAGCAAAAATGGAGATGGATCTCTGAAATTCTGAACCTTGTAGCCTGAAGGGCCGGCCAGGATTGCCTGTGTTACCTGACTTTGAGCTGGAGCTGAGGATCAATGATTGGTGAGGGTAGAGGCAGCCCAGAAGCGCTGCTTGTGCCCTGGCCAAGCTCTCAAAACTATGAACATTTGTTGTGCAGTTTCCTCTCGTGCAGCTGTCTCACTTTGTCCGTCCACTTCAACAAATCAGGATCTGCGGGAGGCTCTAGGGAAGCTTCAGCTGAATGATGCGGCCCTGAAGTACGAGCCGGAGGTCAACAACGCTATGGGCTTTGGATTCCGATGCGGCTTCCTGGGCCTGCTGCATATGGAGATTGTTCAGGTGGGGCATGCACAGATAATGGGTAAAGAAGACAGGTAACGGTAATATAGGAGGGATGGGCATCAGCATATGCGTTTCAAGTCAGTCGTCCACTTTCACACTATTTGGCCCCCTAGCTCGGGCCTTGAGTTCTTTTGCAAAGCCCTGGCTTCAAGCCCTTCTCTCAGCAGCACTAGTTGCCAGTCGCCAGCAGCTGAGTGGACTCGCCCTGCATGGGTCCAAGGCGCTTGTGCCTGATGCTGTCGTGCCTGTGGCCCCTGGCCCTCCCCCCTCCCCAGCCTCAGGCCCGCCCCTCCCTCCCTCCCACTGTTGCAGGAGCGCCTGGAGCGTGAGTATGACCTGGACCTGGTCACCACTGCACCCTCTGTGGTGTACCAGTGCCGCACCAGTGCCGGCGAGGAGATCCTCATCAACTGCCCGTCCGATGTGCCGGAGGCCAGCAAGCGCGAGTGGATGGCTGAGCCGTACGTGCGTCTGGAGATGGTGACCCCCAAGGACTATGTGGGCAACCTGATGGACCTGTCTAATAACCGCAGGGGTGAGCAGGGAGGGGAGCTGAGGGGGAGGGGCAACAACCCACTGAAGAGACAGGACTGAGACGGGAAGCTCTCAAATGGGATGAGCCTACGCTTGAAGTGATTGAAGATGGCTCTTTGTCCTATGAGCACTGGGGATGGTTACTCCCTCACGCCCTCCCTCTCGCTTATTTGTTTAGCATGGATGCTGGGGAATGAAACTTGAAACAGGAAGTGTGAACTCCCCTAGGTCTCCCTTGTCAATAAACATGAACCCCATCTACCCTGTCAGGGGAGTTCATCGAGATGAAGTACCTAACTGACAACCGCACGACCCTCATCTATGACATCCCTCTGGCGGAAGTGGTCACGGACTTCTTCGACGAATTGAAGTCTCGCACCAAGGGCTATGCCTCCATGGATTATAAGGTCACTGGCTACAGGTGAGCAGGGGGACACAGCTGGGATGCAAGACTCATGCACATGGGGCACTGAAAAGGTGCATGACGCTCATAGCCACAAGATGGGAATGGGCTTTCTGTGCATGGGCCACTTTCAGTACAAGGTGGCTTTGAAGTGCTGTGCAGTACTCCTACGGTGAACTGCTCAGACGAACAAGTGCTGCATGTCGACTGCGCCATCTTTCGACAGATGATGCCGCTTTCCCTCCCACCCGCACCATCCCACTGAACCCTGTTTCGGTGTGCAGGAGGAATGAGCTGGTCAAACTGGACATCTTCATTAACGGGGAGCGGGCGGACCCACTGTCGGTGGTGTGCCATCGTGATTCAGCATACAAGATCGGCAAGGCGCTCGTGCATAAGCTGAAAGAGCTCATCCCTCGTCAGATGTTTAAGTGAGTGGGCATGCCAGACCAGCTGTTGAAGGGGAACTGCGGATGAAGATAACAGGAAACGTTGTTAGGGCTGGGCTGGGCTGGGCTGCGCATGCCAAGTAACTAAGCATCTTGTTTGTGTTTCGCGTCAAGTTTTGTGTCTCCTCCTACTGTGTCAATGACGTTACACCTCCGGGCCCTGCTCTGAAAGGCTCGGCCGCGTGGGCGCCCAACAAATTGGTTGGGGGGGGAACAATAATAAAGTGGGTCAAAACAGAAGTGAAAAAGGGGGGGGGAGTCAAGGGGCGGACAGAAGCCTCCTCCTACTGTGTGTCGCCCACTCCTGTTTTGCAGGGTGCCTATCCAGGCCTGCATTGGCGTCAAGTCCATCGCGTCAGAGAGCATTGCGCCCTACCGCAAGGATGTGCTGGCCAAGTGCTACGGAGGCGACATCAGCCGAAAGAAGAAGCTGCTCAGCAAGCAGGCGGACGGCAAGAAGCGCATGAAGGCCCTGGGCAAGGTGGAGGTGCCCCAGGCAGCATTTATGGCTGTGCTCAACCTCAACAAGGAGACCGAGCGATCTGACGAGTAGTTGTAGCGCAGTTTTGAAGTGTTCCGGCGGGGCACTGGAATTTTGAATTAATAAGGTTACCGGGATGGTGCCCAGTATATGGTAAGGAAACACTAGTGTGTGGTTGCACCGTGCACAATCTCTGGTGTCACTAGCAATTAAGGCTGTCTTGACCCCTTCTACGACGTATAAGCCTTAAAAACTGAATTTATAATAGAAATGGCGATGAACTGATGACGGAGGCCTTCTTTGCATGTGGCTTCCATGATTGAGTAGTGGAGGTTTTAGATGCATGTTGCTTCCAATGACGGTTAAGGTGCCACCCGAGTACAACAGCCCCATGGCTCCAATGTAAAAGAGGGTGTGGACTGTGGAGGGAAAGGAACCTGAAAATCGGGTGCACGTACGGAAACAATCAGTTTTTCTTACAGTACCCTGAAATCAGGCTCCTCTGGCATCTCCCTCTGAAGTTCAGTGCAGGTCAATGACGTCACACCTCTGGGCCCTGCTCAACAATGCTCGTCCACGTGGGCATCTACATTAAGGGTTGGGAAGAAAGAAAGAATGTCGGTCCTCCAGGGGTATTCAACTCTCCCCTCCGAGGTCTCACTACCATGAAAGTTGGACGTCCGGATTTCAGAATTGTTCAAGTAGTGGCGGTGAGAGTTCCGGTTCAAATATCATACGCTGAGACTGACTTGCCCACTAAATTCCACATAAAACCATGATGCCAAAATGAAAGTAGTATGCACATGCAGTTTGAATCTTGAACAAGCACAGCAGCAAAATGATTTAACGACACAAGAGGAGTATGCTTTTGCCTGTCTCTGGGCTGTTCAATCGCAATTTACAAGTAGTCAATTTTGAAGTCTGTGTTGATTGGAGGCAGACCATTTGCAAAATGAAAGCCAGTGGCAGGAGGTGCATCATACTGAACCCGTTGCACAATCAAACCCTCGTTATCTGAACGATTATCGACATGAGGGCCAACTGGAGATCCTGCTCTCTGATGTTGACCCGAACTAGGCCCCGCCTGCCTGCCCGCAAGACCGTGCTGACCAGTAGGCAGGCCTGTTCCTCTGGATGGCCCGACTGCATCATCCTCATGTGATGCTGCAGTTGCTGCTGAAGGCCCAGGCTGGCTCACAGGTCCCACCATGGCCGGATGCAACAGGGCGGCGCCGCTTGTCATGGCCGGGTGCTGGAAGGCAGCGACAGAGGGCTCCGTGGCTGCCGCGCCTCCCGACTTAACACTGCTTTTGGGTGAGTAGCCAAACATCCAATCGTCGTCTGACTGCCCTGGGCCCAGGAGCTGCAGAGGGAGGCTGGAGGTCAGAGCAGTCACTGCAGGGACGGCTGCGGCAGCACCTGCATAGCCAGCGGCCTCCGCAGCACGCCGCCTATCTCGCTGGCGGGCCTGTGCTTGCTGCGGATCTACATAAGCACTCTTCCTAGCCAGAAGCTCATCAGTGTCATCGGTGTCATACCCTCCCTCGTCACCCCCGTAGGTAAACGTGTCGCCCTCGTCCTCAGAGCAGGTGGCCGCAACATAGGGTGCAAGGCGGCGTGCAGGATGCGCGTGCTGGGCTACTGCCTCCTGGCCTGCTCCCGCTTCTGCTGCTGCGCCGCTCAGGGCACCCTCGGCACTGCTGGAGCCCGCCTGTTGGCTCTGAAGCATGGCGTGGTCCGTACGCCAGCCGAGGCGGTTCACACAGGACTCCAGGTCCTGCAGCTGACGCCTGAGAGCGTCCTTCTCACTGGCCATGGTCTCTGGGCTGACGCTGCAGGAGGGGTCCGCATGGGCAGAGCTAGATACGGGCGGTAGTTGCAGATCTGACGTATCAGCAGGATCGCCACCCGCTGCGTCAGGGCTCTGCATGTTGGGCGGCTGTTGCTCCTCTTCACGTCTAATTTTCTTAAAAGAAAACATCCAGTCGTCGTCATCGTCTTCGTAGCCTATCGACGAAGGCAGAGGCTGTCGGAAGGGCTGTTGATCAGTTGATGCCAATGCGGAGTCGCCAGGCTGTCCGTTTGACCCGCCCATCACTGTATTTGCATCCTTTTCTAAAAATTTAGATTGCTGCCCGTTTTCGCTCTTGCTAGGGCTTGTATCATGCTCCCCGAGATGTAGATCACGGGTTTCGGGGCTGGACACGTCAGCTGCAGCAGAGTCAGGTTCGGCTGGTGGTGAAGCACACCTTGGATATGGCGCTATTGCTGGCTGCCATGCGCTCTTGATCAGCCAGCTTGCGGGTGGCAGCGTTGTGGGCAGGAGCTCCAGCAAGGCACGCACCGTCACCCTGCTGTTGCTGAACATTTTGGCTGAGGGGTCGATCAGGGTGAAGGCTCCGCTCAGCCACCTGCTCACCACCAAGCAAAAGTAGTGATACAAAAAAATTCATCAAATATCACTCCTCATTGCATAGCATGCTATCCCTGGGCCCTGGCTCTGGGTGTGATCCCCTGGGCAATGTCATAAACCAAACATGTCCCCAGTGCCCACGAGTGCCCCTAGACAGAAGGGCCCAATGGCAGGTCCTGAGGTCCCCTTAATGTCCCAGATGCATTGCGATTGTAACAGCATTGCAAATTCTAACCACCCTGATTGAGAGGTTTAATGAGCCACAGGGGAACAAGCAGTTGAGTGAAACCATGTCTCAACCTGAGCCCCCAACTTCGGCTCTGAAGCCACACCTGGTGTTAGGCTGATGCTTCCGTACCGCAGAGGCTGATACCAGGCTGGACATGTCCACCAGGGCCTCCCCGCACAGGCTGCTGGACAGCCAAGCAGCGGGCGTTCCGGGCAGGTTCGCCGCCCTTGTGTGTGCGCGGTAAACCCTTAGCCTCATCGGCAGTCGAGTCAAGGCCGCTGCCAGCGCCTCCCCTGCCTGCACCCAGTGCACACCGCAGTGTTGCAGCGGGACATGCCAGGTTGCCGGGGCGGAGGAGGCGCTGCGGGGTCCAGAGGCAGGGACAGGGCCGCCCCCCTGCTGCTGCAGCTTAGCCGTCTGCGCCGCGGTGTGCACCTCATCATCACAGCCGGGCAGCACATAGGTTGCGTAGTACTTGTAGGCCCTGAGGGGAGGAGGGCGGGGAAGGGGGGTTGAGAGGCCGGAGAAGGAGCTGGCGAGTCCCACTTTCGTCTGTCAATCAAAAGAAGTCCAACTGAAGAAGTATGGTGGTGGGGTCCACCCTGGTTGGGGCTAGGGAGAAGCCAACTGCTGCGGAGGTCACAGCAGGCCATGAGTAGGAGTCCAGGGATCAAGCCCCAACCTGATAAGCAGCAGTGGCTATAATGGTTTCTGAGCCGTTTCTTGCAACGTCTGTTCAGGTACCTTCCTACCTTGTGTCCAGTTAGGGCACCCAGCATCCTCCGGGGGGCACCAATAACCAGGGCCAGAAGACAACCAACAGGGGCACGACACATGATAGGCAGAGCGCCTCCAGCAACTAGGCAGTGGCGCAGCGGGACCTCTGAGCCTGATCAGTCATGACAAAGTGTGCCAAGTTCTGCTTGTGAGCGCTCTGAGGTGGAGCTGAGTGTGGCGTGCCCCACCTTGGTCTCAGCTCCGCCGCCACCCCGGGTGAGGGGAGCACCAGCTGGTCCACGTGAAGGGTCAGCCGGCTCCATTGACCCTCAAAGCTGCCGGGTGCTGCCAGCAGCTGTTGCCTGGCAGTGGTCGCACCCGGACCCTGCGGCAGGCCCTCCCAACTTCCCTGCAGCTGCGGCATGAGCCAGGGAGCATACCCGGACATTAGGTGCTGAGCGGCCTCGGCAGGCAGCAGCCTGGCCAGACCAGGAGCCTGCAACAGCGGCGGTGGAGCTTCAGGGCAAAGATCCAGCAGCACTGCCCCCAGCTGCCGGATGCAGATGGACACCTGCACCGCTCCGACTGTCTCCCCGCGCTGGGACTTGAGTAGGAGCCACGAGGCTATACCCTGCAGGATCAGGGCAGGAGGAGTGCGGAGGAAGGCTTGAGGAGGATGGGCAACGGAGCCAGGCAGGCAGGCAGAGCTAGGGTGATGAGCAGACAAGACAGATGTTAGTGTTGTGTTGAGGTGTTGGTGGTGCGCATCAGTCCCATGCGCCCCTCCTGCCCCTGGGAGATCATCATACCCAGGCTGACGGAAGTCTATGAGCAAGGAGGCAAGATCGTGTGTGTGTTGTTGCGCAACACCTGGAGGGCACAACACCTAGAGCGTGGGTCCTCCGCACATTCAATGGAGCACAAATGCTAGTGTGACCCGGAGGAGCACAAAGACAGCATCACTGGGGCCAGCACGCAACCAAGAGATGAGACATGCAAATGGGCACAAGGTCATAACATCTGCATGCATTTGTACACCATCAACATCCCTTCATCAAGCCAGTCAGCCTCGTGGCAGGCCTCCACAGGATATATTTAGCAGCTTAAGCTGAGGTTGCAGGAGTTCCCCCCTGCCCCAACCAGCCTGTCCTCCTCACCCCCCTAGCTCCCTAGCGCTCACCTGCGGCTTCAGCAGCAGCGCACTTAGAGCCTGACTAGCACAGCCAAGCAGCACGTCCTGAATGCTCCGCCCATCGCCGCTCCCATCTGCCTGCCTGCCTGCATGCCCCAGAGCCAGCGCCAGCGAGCGACTGGTGTGGTGCCACACCTCCAGGCACAGATGTTGTGTGGCTAGGGCCTCCAGTGCAGCTGCATCCAGCAGGAGGGACACGTCACCCTGCCAGTCGAAGTGAGGGCAGAACGACTGTGCCAGGTAAGGTGTCTGCATCTTGGTCAGCCTGCCCTTGGCGCTGCCCCCGGGAATGAGGTTGAGCGTTGCAAAGGGGTTGGGCCCCACAAGGTGGGAGCGACCCATCAGGGCACCAGCACTGCCCATCCAGGCCTGGGCGTCCAGCACTGCGGCCTGGGCAACAGGAGAGGACACACAGGGAGTGTTGGGCGGCGTGCTGGGGACATGGCTTCTGCACGAGTGATACTGGCACAGTAGATGTCACCATCAGAAGGGTCAGCCATGCCGCCAGCAGCAAGAGGCAGTCGGTGTGCAGCAGCTGCCTAGTTTGTGCACATGACCTCAACAGCTTGGAAACGAAAAGCAAACAAAAGTAAATTCGAATTGCCTTCCCTCACAATTAACATCTTTAGGGGGCCAGGGATTCATTTCATATCCTGTTGATTGATTGTCAACTCTGGTCTCAGTCCAACATTTAGGGTTTTGTCCATTATCAGCCTGTAGGCAAGCATGAAAGAAATTATTCATTATAATAATGAGGGAAGGCAAGTCAAATCTGCGGGCTATATTTCTGCCTTCCATTTTCCTTCCGTATACAAATCCTTCTGGGAGACTTCTTTGTTTCTTCCCGTTTTCCGTTTAAGGTTCAATGAATAGTTGTGTCTACATGCTCTGGCCTCGTCCCCCCCCCGAGCTCTGCTCTCCGCTCCTACCTGAAGACCACAGGCCTGGATAATGTTGACGGACAGGGTGGCAGTCACACCCGGAGCAGGCAGGGGTAGAACCTCTGGGTGTCCGCACACGTCCGAGGCTTCAGGCGCACCTTGCCCGTCCTCATCCTCTCCCGCTCCTCCTTCACATGTCGGCCGGTCGGCTGCAGTGATATGCTCAGCCTCATACTGCAGCTGCACCTCCAGCCTCTGCCCCTGATCCGGCCCGTCCTCCGCTGCCTGGCTGCCCTCCGACTCCTGATCCCTGTGCGGCCCTGTGTGGCCCGCTGCTGCTTCCAGTGGCAGCATCAAGGTGCGGACAGAGCTCACACCATCCCCGGGATCCGATTGAGCCAGCTGGGCAAGCAGCGTCAATGAGAGTGGTGCTGCACCAGCCAGGGTTGCAGGGAGGTCCCCTGGCCAACGGTCCCACACCTACAGACACACCAAGCACACAGCAGCTCAATAACAAGGGCGGCACTGCAGGATTTGAATGTGGGGGCTAATCGATTCTGAGAAGCCGACAGAGATCTTGCCACATCCACCCGATGAAGTTTCCGTCCGGCAAAGATGCGCGTTGCCACCACTGCCCTTAGACTTCGACTTTCCAATACAAAACGGAATATCCCTCAATGCTGCACCTGCACCTGGAGCACAGCTCATAGCCCCCTGCATGGAGTGAACTTGACCTTATCTGCCTGCTGTCACCGTCATGACCCGGGCCCCTAGGAGTTCCACCGCGCACCTCCAGCATTAGCTGTGCCTCCTCCCTGCCCGCCGCCCGGCTGAGCTGAACCTCCACGTCAGCCCCCGGCTCCAACACAATCGAGTGGGCGGCCGAGGCGGCAAAGATGGGGTCGCTGCTGCAAGGCACATCCTCGGTGAACAGTGGCTCGGAGTCACCTTCGGTTTGAGGGCAAGAGGTTAAGCAGCATGAGGTAAGGCACTCTCTAGCTGGTAAGATGAGCCGCCAGGGATTACACAACAAGGCCGTGTCCTAGCAAGCAGCCCTCAAGTTGGGTATATGGGCCACCCTTTGATGATGATGACATGCTGTACAGTATGGGCTACTGTGTTAGGGGTTTTCATCCCCCGTACGGAAAGGAGCTGTCGAGGTGGGAACAAATACCACAGAAATTGGAAAACCTGGCTGCTGCTGATTTCCTCTGGAACAGAGAGAGGCCATCTGTTCCCCTCTCCTCCCGGAAGCGGAACCCTCCCGGATCCCAGCCCTTCCCCTCCTGCCGCCCTCACCTGGGTACAGGTAGCGCAGGAAACGGGCGCTGGGCACAGGCAGGCCCTCGCGCGCAAGTGCTGCGGCATCCGGCAGGTGCAGCGCTCCACACACAGTGACCCTGAAGGTGTGTCGGATCATCTCCTCATGCACGCTAGCACCAGCGCTTGGATCCGGATCCGCCTGCAGATCTACGGGCGCTGCTGCTGCCTCTGCACATGGTATGAACAGATTCACATCCAGCGTCATGTTGCACTGAGCCAGCAGCAGCTCCTCCGGCTCAGACAGGAGGGGGTTCCTGAGAGGCAAGGTTCCGGAGCCGAGGGCATGCAGCCCCCCTGAGGCCTGGTGCTGCTGTTGCGCATCTGCTGCTTGCTGCCCGGTCTGAGGCCGTGAGGCGGAGAGCTGCGTTGAGACTGCTAGCGCCAGCTGGACGACCCCCACCAGCTCGCTCCTCCTGTCCCACACCTCCAGCATCACTGGGCAGGGCAGGAGCACAGAAGCGTGAGCCGGCAGCGACAGCTGTAGCAGGGACGCCTGCTCCTCGCCCCCCGCTGGCTGCTGCCCTGTTGCTTGGCTTCTACCCTGACTACTGGTGAGGGACCAGTGCTGGCGCTGAGTCAGCGGGGACAGGGCCGGGGACTGGACCACTACGGAGAGGTCATGGTGGCCCACAGGGACACGTAATCCAGTGATGATCACCACCAGCTGCGGGAAGGGGTTAGACGGACCCGAGGGGGAGGCGCACACTGGGGAGGGGCTTTGCGGGCGCAGCTCCGGTTGAGACGGGGAGGAAGGCTCAGCACCCAGGGTGGAGTGGCTAGGTGAGGCATGCCTGAGTGGCTTTGGGGGGCTGGCGTCCCTGTATGGAGCGTCAGCTTTCTGGTCACGCCCCGACCCATGTTCAGGCTCAGGCGGCACTGCACCGGTCGGGAAAAACAGCTGACCTAGCAGATGCTGCTCCGCCCAAGCCGCGGCAGCATCCTCATCTTCATCCTCCACCTCAGTCCGATCCCGGTGCATGTGCAGCTGAGAGCCAGAGTTGACCCTAGAGCCCTCGCTGCCCTCGCTATCGTAATCGCTGACGTAGCCCTCGCTGATGTCGTCCCCGGGCTGCCGTGCCACCCAGGCCCCGCCGCCCACACCGTCCCCGTGATGCGGGACCAGGGACTCACGCACCAGGTCCTTGGCGACCTCGGGCTCGCTGATGAACTGGAGCAAGGAGAGACCGCGGGGGAGGGACAGACGCCGGCTGGGGCTCAGCAGGGAGGTGCCCGCTGTGGCCACAGAAAGCGAGTGACGCAACGCCTCGGCACGGCGCAAAAACAGGTCAACGGGGTTCTCGTGCGGGGATGGCGCAGGTTGCGGGGCGGGTCTGGGGTGCGTGAGGAGCTGCGGGTTGATGAGCTTGAACTCAGGTACACTCGGATGGTAGGGGAGCAGGACAGGATGGGCAGTGGGCGGGTGTGCGGGTGCGCCCGACGTCGCTGCACAGCAGGGCAATGCAAGGGATGAGCTACTGAGCTTGGTGACTTTTGCAAGCATGCACAAACAATGGTGAGATGCGTGAAACAACGATGAGTGATGTTGGAGTACGGCATTAAGAGCATGTGCATACGGTATAGCCAGAGCACTTGACATTCCAACATCCAGCCTAGACACAGCCTATGCCGCCCTAGGTACAGTGGGTTGGCAATCATGGACAGGTGACAAATGTGCTCACCCTGCATTGTCTATCTTGGATGCTGCGGGCACATGATGCACTCATCATGGCGTGCTTCACACTATAGTTGCATCACGGCCTATGCCTGTTTGGTGGAGGGCTATTGCGGCAAGCCATATTGCTTGGGCCCCAGCCATAGGTTTGTCAACACTTGGTCCCCATCGGCCTAGTGGTGGCAGCCCAGTGGCCTGTCCAAGGTGGTCCGGTCCACACTCAAATACATACTTGCAACTGCCCCCCTCCCCTGTGTATACTGCCAGGGGGCACAGGTCCCATGGAGGCGCACAATCACCTTTCTTGCCCAGATGGGCAACCTTGGTCCCAGGGCGCTGGCCCTTGAGCCTGTCCTTGAGCCTGGCCAGAGCAAACTGTCTAGCCTGGGCTGGGCCTGAGAGCACTTGTCCCCCCGGGAGCCGACCAAGTGCCGCTGCTGTGTGGACATCAGCGGGTGAATCCGCAGCGGCGATGGCGTCCAAGGCTACAAATGTATCCTCTCGTATACCCCCCCAGATCGCCGTCTTCTTGATGAAAGCTTGTATGTCCTGTGGCGATGCATTCCCCCCATTGAAAGGAGGAGAGGCATCGGGAAGTGAGCGATTGAGGGGCCTAGCCTATTCTCGCCCATGTTCCTGAGCCAGGGTATGAGTCAAACAGTTATGCATTCACGGTGTTGTGTAAATAGCCGACGAGCTACGCAGGGAGTCCTGGGCTATGGTCTGGGAGCCAAGGCATTGCAAGACCCCCTCCTGACGGTCGATGAAGATCAACAATGACACCTGAGAGCCTCTTCTCCCTAGCCAAGGGTGACCCTAGTGCCAGGCCTCTACGTCTACCTAGCCCACTGCACCTCAAGGTGGACGACTTGACCAGCACAGGGTTTAGGGTTCTGGAATCAACCCCAAACCCATCCATCTGCCCCTCTGACCTGAAAGGATTTAGTGTTCAGCTGAAGTTCTTCCCACTGCCCCCCTCTCCATTGCAAGGTGACTTGCCCGGGGTTAGGGTTGAAGGCTCATTCCCCCCTCCCCATCCCCCTCAGACCTGGAAGGTGATCAGCCCAGGGTGTCCCGCAGAGGTCTGATGGGCCAGGAGGCAGAGCAGGTACCGGAGCTGCTGCCGCTGCATGGGGGGCAGGACCTGCTTCAACACCGACACCTGAGCATGAGGGGGGGGGGCAGGACCTGCTTCAACACCGACACCTGAGCATGAGGGGGGGGGGGCAGGACCTGCTTCAACACCGACACCTGAGCATTAGGGGGGCAGGACCTGCTTCAACACCGATACCTGAGCATGAGGGGGGGGGGCAGGACCTGCTTCAACACCGATACCTGAGCATGAGGGGGGCAGGACCTGCTTCAACACCGATACCTGAGCATGAGGGGGGGGGGCAGGACCTGCTTCAACACTGACACCTGAGCATGAGGGGGGGGGCAGGACCTGCTTCAACACCGATACCTGAGCATGAGGGGGGGGGGCAAGACCTGCTTCAACACCGATACCTGAGCATGAGGGGGGCAAGACCTGCTTCAACACCGACACCTGAGCATGAGGGGGGGGGGGCAGGACCTGCTTCAACACCGATACCTGAGCATGAGGGGGGCAGGTCCTGCTTCAACACCGATACCTGAGCATGAGGGGGGCAGGACCTGCTGCAACACCGACACCTGAGCATGAGTGGGGGGGGGCAGGACCTGCTTCAACACCGATACCTGAGCATGAGGGGGGGGGGGGCTGGACCTGCTTCAACACCGATACCTGAGCATGAGGGGGGCAAGTCCTGCTTCAACACCGATACCTGAGCATGAGGGGGGCAGGACCTGCTGCAACACCGATACCTGAGCATGAGGGGGGCAGGACCTGCTGCAACACCGACACCTGAGCATGAGTGGGGGGGGGCAGGACCTGCTTCAACACCGATACCTGAGCATGAGGGGGGCAGGTCCTGCTTCAACACCGATACCTGAGCATGAGGGGGGGGGGACCTGCTTCAACACCAATACCTGAGCATGAGGGGGGCAGGACCTGCTGCAACACCGACACCTGAGCATGAGGGGGGGGGGGCAGGACCTGCTGCAACACCGACACCTGAGCATGAGGGGGGGGGGCAGGTCCTGCTTCAACACCGATAACTGAGCATGAGGGGGGCTGGACCTGCTTCAACACCGATACCTGAGCATGAGGGGGGCAGGACCTGATGCAACACCGACACCTGAGCATGAGTGGGGGGGGGCAGGTCATGCTTCAACACCGATACCTGAGCATGAGGGGGGCAGGACCTGCTGCAACACCGACACCTGAGCATGAGTGGGGGGGGGCAGGACCTGCTTCAACACCGATACCTGAGCATGAGGGGGGGGGGGCTGGACCTGCTTCAACACTGACACCTGAGCATGAGGGGGGGGGGACCTGCTTCAACACTGATACCTGAGCATGAGGGGGGGGGGGAGGACCTGCTTCAACACCGATACCTGAGCATGAGGGGGGGGGGTAGGATCTGCTTCAACACCGACACCTGAGCATGAGGGGGGGTGGGCAGGACCTGCCTCAACACCGATACCTGAGCATGAGGGGGGTGGGGCAGGACCTGCTTCAACACCGACACCTGAGCATTAGGGGGGCAGGACCTGCTTCAACACCGACACCTGAGCATGAGGGGGGGGGGCAGGACCTGCTTCAACACTGACACCTGAGCATGAGGGGGGCAGGACCTGCTTCAACACCGACACCTGAGCATGAGGGGGGGGGCAGGACCTGCTTCAACACCGACACCTGAGCATGATGGGGGGGGGGGGGGCACAAAGTCATGAGGGCGGCGCATGCCTCTTATCCCCCTCCTTGATGCTGCACTGTGGCTTCATGGCAGCCTGATCCAGCACACAAGACCAAGGGTGGCAATGCAAATGTAGATGGAACCTTGGAGAGGGCAGCATGCTTCATACCAGCATGATACCATGTTCCCTCCATCACCCCCTCCCTGCTCCCCCTCCTATCATCCCCTCCCTGCTCCTCCATCACCCCCTCCCTGCTCCCCCTCCCATTATCCCCTCCCTGCTCCCCCACCATCCCCTCCCATCACCCCCTCCCTGCTCCCCCACCCTCCCCTCTTACCCTCCCCTCCCTGCACTCCCTCTCCCACCAAGTGTTGGAGTGTCATGTTCCCTCCCTGCTCCCCCATCACCCCTTCCCACCACCCTCTCCTGCCATCTCCTCCCATCATCCCTTCCCTGCACTCCCTCTCCCACCAAATGTTGGAGTGTCATGAATCCCTCTTTCCCATCCGGCGATAGGGAGGCTCTGAATGCCTGTCGCATGAGCACCAGACCCTGCTGCAAGTGGAGGCCTAGTGGCGCCAGCAGAGGCAGCACCTCCTGCAGCTGGCTGCTGCGCACACGCACCCCAGCCTCCAGGCACTGCCTGCATGGAGCATAAGATGAACAAAAGCTCATCAGGCAACACTTTTGGCTGGCATGTGCTCTCCGGCAGCCAAGCATACAGCATCCAAGTCTGAAGCAGTATAATCTCCCTTCCCAGCTTTACCTGAATGCCAGCAAGACCTCATCTAGTGAGTAGTCCAGGTCGCCTTTGGGATCCGTCATGTACTGCAAGTATTGAAGCTGCTCTTCGCTGACCTCCCGCTGAAAGATCCTGCCCAGCAGCAGCAGCAGGCAACCTCATTAGAGCAGAAGCTGAGAAGAAACGCCCCAGCAGCAGTGTGAGGTCATCATATGGACATCTGTGTGTCAAGCATTGCAGTCTGCCTTTATTGCAACAGGCCAGGGCTGACATGCACTACACACACCTGTGCGCCTGCAGCAACGCCATAAGCCCCACGACGTGTACCTCAGAGGGAGCACCCGCCCGCCAGGCATCAAATACATCGCAGAACCGGCTGAAGTCCCTGATTGGACAGAGCAGACAGGCAGGTGAAGGGCAGTGCTGAGGAGCTGAAAGCACAGAGAGGGCAGGCAGGTGAAGGGCAGTGCTGAGGAGCTGAAAGCACAGAGAGGGCAGGCAGGTGAAGGGCAGTGCTGAGGAGATGAAATCACAGAGAGGGCAGGCAGGTAAAGGGCAGTGCTGAGAAGATGAAAGCACAGAGAGGGCAGGCAGGTGAAGGGCAGTGCTGAGGAGATGAAAGGACAGAGAGGGCAGGCAGGTGAAGGGCAGTGCTGAGGAGATGAAAGCACAAAAAGGGCAGGCAGGTGAAGGGCAGTGCTGAGGAGCTGAAAGCACAGAGCAGGCAGGCAGGTGACGGGCAGTGCTGAGGAGCTGAAAGCACAGAGAGGGCAGGCAGGTGACGGGCAGTGCTGAGAAGATGAAAGGACAGAGAGGGCAGGCAGGTGAAGGGCAGTGCTGAGAAGCTGAAAGGACAGAGAGGGCAGGCAGGTGAAGGGCAGTGCTGAGGAGCTGAAAGGACATAGAGGGCAGGCAGGTGAAGGGCAGTGCTGAGGTGCTGAAAGGAAAGAGAGGGCAGGCAGGTGAAGGGCAGTGCTGAGAAGCTGAAAGCACAGAGAGGGCAGGCAGGTGAAGGGCAGTGCTGAGGAGCTGAAAGGACAGAGAGGGCAGGCAGGTGAAGGGCAGTGCTGACGAGCTGAAATCACAGAGCAGGCAGGCAGGTGAAGGGCAGTGCTGAGGAGATGAAAGCACAGAGAGGGCAGGCAGGTGAAGGGCAGTGCTGAGGAGCTGAAAGGACATAGAGGGCAGGCAGGTGAAGGGCAGTGCTGAGGAGATGAAAGCACAGAGAGGGCAGGCAGGTGACGGGCAGTGCTGAGGAGCTGAAAGGACAGAGAGGGCAGGCAGGTGAAGGGCAGTGCTGAGGTGCTGAAAGGAAAGAGAGGGCAGGCAGGTGAAGGGCAGTGCTGAGAAGCTGAAAGCACAGAGAGGGCAGGCAGGTGAAGGGCAGTGCTGAGGAGCTGAAAGGACAGAGAGGGCAGGCAGGTGAAGGGCAGTGCTGACGAGCTGAAATCACAGAGAGGGCAGGCAGGTGAAGGGCAGTGCTGAGGAGATGAAAGCACAAAGAGGGCAGGCAGGTGAAGGGCAGTGCTGAGGAGCTGAAAGGACATAGAGGGCAGGCAGGTGAAGGGCAGTGCTGAGGAGATGAAAGCACAGAGAGGGCAGGCAGGTGACGGGCAGTGCTGAGGAGCTGAAAGCACAGATAAGGCAGGCAGGTGAAGGGCAGTGCTGAGGAGCTGAAAGGACAGAGCGGGCAGGCAGGTGAAGGGCAGTGCTGACGAGCTGAAAGCACAGAGAGGGCAGGCAGGCGAAGGGCAGTGCTGAGGAGATGAAAGCACAAAGAGGGCAGGCAGGTGAAGGGCAGTGCTGAGGAGCTGAAAGGACATAGAGGGCAGGCAGGTGAAGGGCAGTGCTGAGGAGATGAAAGCACAGAGCAGGCAGGCAGGTGAAGGGCAGTGCTGAGGAGCTGAAAGCACAGAGAGGGCAGGCAGGTAAAGGGCAGTGCTGAGGAGCTGAAAGCACAGATAAGGCAGGCAGGTGAAGGGCAGTGCTGAGGAGCTGAAAGGACAGAGAGGGCAGGCAGGTGAAGGGCAGTGCTGAGGAGCTGAAAGGACAGAGAGGGCAGGCAGGTGAAGGGCAGTGCTGAGGAGCTGAAAGGACAGAGAGGGCAGGCAGGGAAAAGGACGGGGACCCATCCCTGAGCGGAACAATGAGAGGCTGGGCCAGTGGTGGGCGTACCGAGCACCAGCAGTGGAGTATCAAGCGCGTTTGTACCAGAGATCCCGATTAAGTCATTGCACTGAGCTGGAGCAGCAACAACCTCTCCCAGGCTGACCTGATATGCCGCACCTCTGCATTCTATCCAGCAACACCTCAAAAAGATCCAGCTGATCCAGCGCCTGGTCAAACCGGGCGACATCAGTCACCGGGAAATGCTGTCGCTGCTGCTGTTGCTTTTCTTCGGGATGGTCTACCTGCCAGCGCTTCCGTGCAGAGCTAGGGGGGGCAGGAACCATGCTTGTGGTTTTCTCAGACCTCGGCGTCCTGAAGTCTCGTGCTGCCACATGCTCGTTCATCTCGAATGAGGACATGTTTGAAGTGGAGAATCCGAGCTCCAGGTGCACATCCAGGGTGCCAACATGGCGCATCATCGACCCTACAGCAGTTGCATCGTCACCCCTGCTGGCATGCTGGGGCATGAGCATGGGAAAGGTCCCGGAAACGGGGCGCCCCATGTCGAGGAACCTAACGTCGACTGCACAGCGCCCGAGGGTTGTGTGTGAGTAAGCCTCCTCCAGGACCAGCACCAGGCTGGACATGTCCCTCAGGTACCGGATGAGGTGCTTGGGACCACAGCACACTGGAAAGCGGACATCGCCAGAGCTGCCAGGGACGAGCTGCATGGCTACTCCTGGTCCCGCATCGCCCCACCAGCGCACGAACAGCAGCGTGGGGGTCCTGGGCGGCTTAACCTTGCTGGACCTGCCCAGCTGCAAATTTCCAAAGCTGCAAAAGATTTCGCCCCTAGGTCGTCCCTCCACTCCCGGAGGCAAATTCGGGCCTATCTGCTTATCTGCCATGGCCGCGGCACTTTCTGAAAGGCATTGAATTACCTAAAATTTGAGCAGTCAAAGAACACGTCGTCAAATGTTGCTGTACCAACCTTTACCAACAGAAAATACCCGACTCCGACCCGGGGCTCACGTATTTAAAGGGGCTTTGCATTTTTGAAAGGCACCTTGCACCCTCGGGTTCTTAATTTACTGTCGATGCGCCTTCAGACTTAGCGCAGTGATCAGGTGTGCTTCTTTTATTTTGGCTTTGGCTGTTCGATGTCGACAGGCCCGGTGGTCGACAACGCTGCAGCCCGTTGGTGGCGTCTCTCTTTGGTGGTGAGATGCCAAGACGCCGTTGTAGGGCTTGTGATCTACACAATACAGATTCTCGTTTTTGTGCGCCCACCTCCGGTATGATGCCTGCATGGCCATCTCTGCTTCACCAGTCTAGCCTACTTCATGCGTACGTTGAGCAGTCGGCATGCGTGCCCCCCCAAACAGCTGGCATGCATATTGCTCAAAGCAGCAGGCATGCACAGCGAACAAAGCAGCTGACAGGATAGATGTGACAGCGGACACAAGAGATATGTGCAGCAGTGGACAAGTGGCTGGACCGGAATTAGGGATGAGGGCAGTTTGGGCGTGCCCAGTAGCATGCATGCTAATTTACCCTCATCTAACCACTAACATGGGCCAACGGGCCAGGGCATGATACCGGGCATCAGCTCCTAGTGGAAGATAGAGGTTGGAAAATTCGGGTCCATTTCCCATGCCTCACCAAGTCATCAGTGAGACAGCCAGTGGGTCCTTCATACCTCTCAGCTGAGGTGTCACAGAAAACCATTGTAACGACTGAATCCCTGCGCAGCTACCAGCCAGTATAGCTTCTTGTATGGAACCACATTACTTGCGGTGCACCCATACGTCGTAACGGAGGCCCTCGGGCCGCATGTTACTAGAGCCTTGGATCCCCGCCGGGCTGCAAGCTGGAATAGGCATTGGGATTGTGATGAATGCGACTGTTGAGGGCCAAGACTGGTCAACCTTAGTCAGCACCTGCCAGCTCTTTTTCAATGAAAGGTACTCTTGGCACAATTGTCGAGTGCTTGCTGATGGGCGTTACAATTTATGCGTTAAGCCCCTTGGTAGTGCCACGAATATATACGAATATCTCATGAAACCTGCCGTTATGACATCCACATTATTTATGAAGGTGACCAGTGTTGCTCACGCAATAGGGGCAGTGAAAATAGGGAGCGTGCACACAGTCAAAAGGTGTACAGTATGCAGACACTGTCATGGCGGCCTCTGCTTTACCCAGACTGGAACGCATGCTTTTATTCAAGTCTTTACCGGTACTCGCAAGTAAACACCCGTCATTCTGTGGCGCCTTCACCTCGCCCTTTTTGTGGCTGCCAAGAGTGCCTGTAACAGCTGATATATGCAACAGCAGGAGCACACTACCCGTGCACCCTTAGCTAGCCCGAGCTCCATCTCACAACCCGAGTTGTCGCCACCTGATGAAGAGACAGGTGAGACCTTGCTCAAGGACAGGCCGCGCGCCATGCCCTTATCCAGGCCTGCATGGTACAAGCTGAGGCCCGCATCTAGGGCGAGCAGGCAGGCCAGTAGACTGCCAGTGGGTGCAAGCCAGGTTGTGTACGACACCTGTTGCACAGGCAGGAGGAGTGGATGTGAGAAGGCTGCAGGCACAGGTGGGACGGGAGAAGCTCCCCGTCCAGGTCCTTGTGCATGATTGGCCGCATCCAAACCATGCTATGCATGGACAAGCATGGACAGAAAGGACCAGGCCTGGATCCAACGGTTCAGAAGCTTCTAGGGCTTGTGAACTGCTGGCAATGAGCTATGTTCAATGGTTGTCCCCTAGTCCCCTATCATGCATCTTAGACCGGCCATCTTGGTGAACAGTTTTATTTCCCTTCCCATATGCTGGACCTGAGAGGTCAGCAGATCCGAACCACCAGTATGGCACCCACCATGTAAGCAAACGATTTGTGCGCAATGTAGATCCCTAGGAAGGTGGTGACCCAGGCAGACAAGAGGGAGAACCGCCCCAACCTTTGATGGAACAAGCACCACAGGGGGCGCATGGGGGAGCTGGGGGACGGACGGATGAAGCCAGCAGCGAGCTGGGGAGAAAAGGGATGGAGGGAGGGGCCAATGCGTCAATAATGGAACGGAAATTCGGAAAACTTGCATGGAGATGGTGGGGAAATTAACGGGAAATTAAGAAATGATCCTGGCACCTATCTCAAGACAGCGAGGAGGAAAACTCTCCCGACACTTCTCATACCAGTGAGTGCATGTTAAGGGGGGCATTATTTGGGGTCAATCAGGCAATCAACAGGTACAGATCTCACTTTTCAGTGTAAAGGAAGCCGACCGATTTTGCTCTTGGGTAAATCAGAGGCATCAGGAGTTGCCACCTCAGCCCTCGAGTTCATGCAAAAACTACGTACGGTGATGTTTTAAGTTGATAATAAATGTGTATTTTAGCGCACATCAGCTACACTTCAGCTACATCATGGATTCATGGCCCATAGCCAAGACAAACTGGCTAGCCCTGCCTCTTGGGCCACTAGCCACAGGCCGGTCGAGGTTGGGTCTTATTCGTCCCCCTTGTGGCCGCCCGTTCCTTAAAGGTCTGGCACACCTGCAATAAGCACGGTGCTCTCCACATCTCACCCCTCACCTGCAAACATGCCATGCCCATGACGATGTTTCCCGGTATAGCGTGTGCCTGGCCGTAAGCGCCGCCTGTGGTCGGTCCCTCAAAGAAAGCCCATGCATAAGCGATGGCCACCACAAACAGCAGCAGGCCACTCAGCTGCAGGCCGCAATGCAAATGGAACCAGACGTGGACACCCAGCAGCTTTGCCTCGCCAAACAGCCACATGCAGTCAATCAACCATGTGGGCAGTCAGCAGGACGACAAGAAGCTACTTGCTTCGCCATGTGTGCATGGCTTCAACCAGATGGCTATGTTATGTGCGCAATTCAGCATGCCAGCTCATGCTTTATAAATTACAAATTTTAAACAAACAGTCAAACAGCTCAACAAGTCGTTTAAGCCAGCCTCCATTCTCAATGCACTCACTCGTGGCGAGCCAGTAGCACCCCAAGAGGCATGAGCAGAATCCATGCAGTCACCATGAGAGACCCATGGACGTTCATCTTTTCCACGCGTGACTGCAGTGCGGCAGTTGACGATGTGCCTGTTGCCAGATCCATTGAACAGCTTCCTCAATCCAGGTGTGAGGCGGAAACATCAGTCACGCCATCTTCAGCTGCTGCATAGCTCAGGGTCAGCAGCGACTGCGCGGTCAGGGTGGACGAAAACATGGCGGAGGGGGCACACAGCGGGCGCGAGAAGCAGACCGTAGTGACGGTGGCACTGCCAGCACCTTCAGAGGTCTGCATGACCGCCATGGCTGTCGTCCAAGCGGAGCGGGCCATGTTGGAGGCCGTCATGTTGACGCTTGCTTCCACCAGGACAGCCCAGTAGCAGTGTTAACTGGGGCGCACACCAGACCACTGGGCAGCCCCCTCTGCACCAATGGGCACCTTGAACGGTGGCCCAAGCAGCAGGGCGTTAGCTGAATTGTATCTGTAGCCCCCCTAAGTGCAGTATGCCCTCTAGTTGCGGCCAGCTGCCTACTGTTGCAAACTCACCGTGGCTTTGCCGCCAGAGATGCTCCCCCAAACGACATCGCTCCCAAGCATAATGCTGTCCGGGGAAAATCCGACTCCAACATAACCTGGGGATCGGAGGGGACGTGGGGCACGGTGAAGAAAAGTGGTGACTCATACAAATTTGGCAGCGGGGCCCATGGCGGTTGCGCGGTCGTGCCCTGAGCATGTCATGGAACTTCCAAGCTGGATGATCTACCGGTAGTGAACAACCAAGGTAGGGGGAACATTGCGCTCAGTGACATAACTGGCCGGATTTGGAGCTGCATGTGCCCCTGTCTTGACAGCATTGTCGCTGAGCCAAGGCACTGCCACACTGGCCTCGCACCTGTCGTTGGGACTTGGATGGCCATGTGCAGCATCGAGGCCGTGGTGGCTGCGTCCTCTGTCCGACTGGCCCCGTCCTGCATGCTGCCTGTACACAGATTGGCCGGCGCATGAACCCCGCTAGCGCTCCAATGGATGGCAGCATGGCCGGTGGAGAGGGAGCATGCATAGTTGAGGCTGGAAGCTGGACAAGACACCTGTGTGAGGGGAGGTAGCATTAGCAAAGGTGAGCAGGTGACACCGGGAGCAAGGGCCATACCTTGTGGCAGGTTGCTTGTGAGAGGGTTTAGAGAGAGCGGGCGGCAGTATTCGGGAGCTGAAGGCATTCCCTACACAGCAGGGATAGGCAGATTTCTTATTTCATATTGATGACATTATATCATGTGGGAACCGGTGCAGTATGCACCCAGGCCGTCAACAAGCATGGGACCTCAACACTACGTGTCTGCTTGGACAGATGTATGCAGGTACTACAGAAGGCACATGCACGCCTTGGGGTGCTGGAGAATGCTATGCAGATGTTTAACCCTCAGCTTGGGATGCAGGAGGATGCTATGGGGATATTTAACCCTCAGCTTGGGATGCAGGAGGATGCTATGGGGATATTTAACCCTCAGCTTGGGATGCAGGAGGATGCTATGGGGATATTTAACCCTCAGCTTGGGATGCAGGAGGATGCTATGGGGATATTTAACCCTCAGCTTGGGATGCAGGAGGATGCTATGGGGATATTTAACCCTCAGCTTGGGATGCAGGAGGATGCTATGGGGATATTTAACCCTCAGCTTGGGATGCAGGAGGATGCTATGGGGATATTTAACCCTCAGCTTGGGATGCAGGAGGATGCTATGGGGATATTTAACCCTCAGCTTGGGATGCAGGAGGATGCTATGGGGATATTTAACCCTCAGCTTGGGATGCAGGAGGATGCTATGGGGATATTTAACCCTCAGCTTGGGATGCAGGAGGATGCTATGGGGATATTTAACCCTCAGCTTGGGATGCAGGAGGATGCTATGGGGATATTTAACCCTCAGCTTGGGATGCAGGAGAATGCTATGGGGATATTTAACCCTCAGCTTGGGATGCAGGAGGATGCTATGGGGATATTTAACCCTCAGCTTGGGATGCAGGAGGATGCTATGGGGATATTTAACCCTCAGCTTGGGATGCAGGAGGATGCTATGGGGATATTTAACCCTCAGCTTGGGATGCAGGAGGATGCTATGGGGATATTTAACCCTCAGCTTGGGATGCAGGAGGATGCTATGGGGATATTTAACCCTCAGCTTGGGATGCAGGAGGATGCTATGGGGATATTTAACCCTCAGCTGGGGATGCAGGAGGATGCTATGGGGATATTTAACCCTCAGCTTGGGATGCAGGAGGATGCTATGGGGATATTTAACCCTCAGCTTGGGACGTTTCTCACCTTGGGTACTGGAGGTTGCGCCTGTGGCTGCTAGGGAGGCTCAGCTGGAAGAGCAAAGGGTGGGGGCGGCGGGAGCTGGGTCGCCAGGGTCGCGGATGAAACCCCGTACACTGCTGCAAATTTGAAGCCTACGAGATCTGGTGCCGTCTGCTGCTTGAGGGCTGAGAGGGCAATGGACAGAGCTGAGAGGTAGCAGGTGAGGCAGCTGTCACCACTGCGTCCACAATGATTGACCTGGGCCTAGGGCTGCCGGGAAGGATCTGGACCTGGGCAGGAGGAAAAACAGGGGAAATGCCAAAATCTACTGCATTGAACCCGGAGCAGACTGATCCCCTGATGTCACCTGGCTGGAAACAAGATTCAGTTGTAAAGCCAAAGCTTGTGCGAAGTCCAGTCTAAACGTTGCCATCTTGGACATGCTTGCTGCCAGTGGGGCATAGTCGGCGCCGTGCAGGTGCATAGTCAGGGTATGGCTCAAGGCAGCATCTAATGGTGGGGTGGGATGGGGGCGCGGGGGATTGTGGGGGGGGCGATGGGGGAGAAGGGGAGTCCGGAGGGGAGGGAGGTGATGGAGGGGGGGCAGGTGTGAGTGTGGGAGGAGGAGGTGGTGGAGGTGGCGGCAGCCGTGGCAGCGGAGGAGGCGGGGAGAGGGAGGCTTGGCCTGCAAGGAGCAGCACGAGGGAGACACGAGTAATGCACTGTACAAATCTGAATGTCTATGATCTGAGAGATGGCAGTGACAGTGATGCAGCTCTGGGAGCACGATGAGCATTGGCCTGCCTCATCCTGGGGGGAATTCATCAGTATTTGTTTTGGGGCTTTTGGCTCCATGCCAGGGAACAAGTGCCGAATAACTCATGTCCGAGGATCTGCTTGTAGGATTATCAGGTACTGGGGTAGCCTGTGTCGTGATGCCTGCAGACCCGCAGTCTCGCCCTTCGTGTTCAGCGTGGGGAAGCATGCCCGCACATACAGGCATGCAATGCAGGCTTCAGGTCACCCTTCAGGGCGTACATACTTCTTCCTTCTTCACCCCTGCTGAACCTTTTAGAACTCACATGCCCCCATGCTGCATGACTCCCGTGCACTGAATGTTGCTGATATGCAGTCAAGAAGCCCCCCCTCGAGGACCTGGCACTGGTGACACGGACCACCACTTGGCGGCCTGCAGGGCAGCAGGAGTGGAGGAGTGGAGGAGTGGCGCTCTAGGGAGCCTTGGGTCTATTGGTTGGCACCACCTATAGGAGGTGTGAGCCAGTTATTTTAGGGCACACCCGGTCACTAGGCCATATTTTGCAAGCTGCTAAGCAGCCGCCAATGTGTCGATGGGGACCCAAGCTTCACTGGTCTATGGCCGGTGAGTGGATCCAGCAAGTAGCAGGCATTGGTGCAACGGGCCCCTCTGTTCATAGGCTGTGATGTAGCTGAATTGAAGGGCAGGTGAAGCAACCTAAAATGATCAGAGGCATCAGCCCAGCATACTGCATGCACCACATGCAAAATTGCAAAGCAAGGCATGGACTCCTGGGCACTGACACACAGACAAGTCACATGCACCCACCTGGCATATTGTGGATGCACGGCAGGGTCAGCGTCGTGGAATGGGAGGCCGCTGACTTGGATCCCAGGAATCGTTAGGGGCTGTGAGACAGGCACAGGTTGGGTCCCTTGTCATGAATAGGAGGGTAGGGCTGTCATCCGGGCAGGGCAGTCACTGTGGAGGCTGCAGGGTAGCAGCAGCACTTTCAGACAATCCAGGCACTCAGGCAGTGTTGTTTTATTGGGATGCAGGGATGGAGGATGGGACAGCTTACTTGGTTCCCATGCATCCTTCATTCTCACACACCAGGATTGGGAGGAGGGGGACATGGCGCCGCATGACGATGTGATGAGGGACTCTCGCCTGGAGGAGCCATAGGACACCTGAGAGAGCAGGAAAGGGGCTGAGCAGCGGCGGGGGATATTCAAGGGGGGGGAGGAGGGCTGTGGGAGTGCCAGCCAGGTACTCTGGTAGAGTGGTAGCGAGCTAGTAGGGGGGCATGCTGCGCCACCGCGGAGTGGGATGGTATCATTCTCACAATTATTAACTCATTAAGCTTTCATTAAGCAGCCAGGTCATAATAAGACAATCAGTTTCGGCTGCTTCTGCTGTGATTTTCTAGCTGAGTTCATAATTGTGCAGTTGATGGTGCTTTCACCGCTGCACCTGCAGCTGGTAGGTGCCACCTGGGCAGACATTGGATGCGGACTTCGCTTCATTGTCCAGCAAGACGATCGAAATAGAGCTGCGGAGCAAAATCACAGCAGTTTTATTTTTTTATTTAATTCAGCATCAATGTATCCCCACCCGTCACTCCGTTAGCACAGATGGCTGCTGGGACCAGACAATCACTCGAAGTTTGTCATCGGCGTACCGGCTGTAAATTTGCGGTAAATTCGGAGGAAATCCGTGCAGCCGGCGAGCAAAAGGCTCCAGATTAATGATTTTGTATGCCAGTTAACCTGTTGACGGCCTTGCGGCCTGCCATTTGGCATGTTGCCTATTGAACACCGGGATGAGTGACATAGGACATGTTTAGAAAAGACACAATACCCAAAACCAATTCCATCTTAGTTGCCAATGACTTGCAAGCTTTTTCTCTAGGGAACTGGGTGCCGATCGGGCGGGTTGCACATGCCTCCGTTTCCTACGTCCTAGTGCGCCATGCAAGTCTGGGGGGGTGGGCAACAATCCATGCATGTTTCTAGATGGGGCCTGGGGCTGCATGGATGGGTGGCTACACTTGATTACCTGGTCTGATGTAAAGTGAGCAAGCAATGGCTGTGGCCATGCATGTGACTAGTAGGCCAGGAATTTCGCTGGGACCCCCATTGTTGCGGCTAGACTGAGTGGCAGCGATATTTCCTGTTAAGATCGTTATTGTTTTTATTACGTGTGCATACTCGATTCGATTCATGGCTTGCTTGCACATGCCGCGGAGCCGTGCATCGCCTGCGACCCTGTCTGCACCGACCGGGCCCTCATCGCAGCGACTCGCCTTTCTAGCAGTGATCCCGATTACGACTTGCGATCTAAAGACCTCAATTTGTATATGTGTCACCTGCGCACTATAGAGGTGCACCTCTGCCTGACGACTCCGACCAGGCCGCCCTCGGTTTTGTGTAGGTTTGCTCCAACTCGCACGCTGACCATAGAGATAAGTTGGCAAGGTACGTTTAACTCATGATCGGTATTCCAATGACTGCGTGAGAAGCTATACTTCGAGTTCGTCGCCTGTCACCACCGACCTCGACCACCGCCTGGATGAGTGATCGAGTGATAAGTGGAGCCAGGGGAAAGTGATCGAGTAATAAGTGGAGCCGGGGGAAAGTTCACTTCTCGCACAGTGTATCCGACTGACATATCTTACAAAATCGTAGAGAAAAAACGGTATCCCGTCCCATTCCCGATCTCAGGCCTCGACTCAGTGCGCCCGAGTAATTTTTACCTTTTTCTGTACGAACTGTTTTTTCTGTACGGAGATGGTTTCGTCGGAAACGTAGCCTAGGGGGTGTTTCCACTGGTGCCTTAAACCAGCGCGGTTCGCGAGCAACCAGATTCAAACCGCGCTGGTTTAAGGTTTCGTGATTTTTTCACGCCTTAAACCAAAACTGTTTCCACTGAAATCCAGGAAGTTCACAGCGAACTTCCTGCTGCCAGAGGTCTGATCTAGGGGCGCCGAGACGTTCTGCGACGATTCGTGACCTCGGAACCACAAGTGTCGCCGCTTATTTCGACCTGGCTATAGAAATGGCGTCTTTAATGCCGAACGATCTTTCGCGCGGAGATGGTTCATTAAACCAAGAGGCAACCAACTCACAGAATAGCTTAAACCTGGTCATCGACGAGGTATAGGCTATTCTCGAATGCGTGGTTTCAGAAAGGCTAAACCGTGTCGGTTTGCGGCAGTTGGGTCGAAATTGGGCCTTAAACCTGTCGGTTGCCCGACAGAATACCAGTGGAAACACGACCTTAGTTAACTGTCATAAGGTGGGCTTGGGCGTCTCGTCAACCTGTACTTCCCAAAATCCACGCCGCATCGGCGTTCTCTTTTCGTTTTCTTTTCTTAAGGAGGGATGGGGGCGTGTGAGGACAGACATGTTCATCTATGATGACAGACTCACGGATCCACGCTGGGATCCCGATGGCGCATGTAACCCTGCACCGGCTGTGAGTCGCACGAGGTTGCGAAGTTGCGTTCGTATAGCACGGGGTCCGCTACCGTATAGCGCCCAGCGCCAGCGTGAGGCAAACGGCGACGAGCGACGACAGGTAGGCGTGCATCTTGTGCGTGTGGTACTGACGCAGGATGATGCTCGATAAAGAAAAACTGTTTGGTAGGGTATACTGAGACGTGTCTCGAACATGCCGTTGCAATGCTGTTACCTGGCGCTTCGAAAGGGTGCGCTTCGTGGGGAAGCAACCGGCTTTTCTTCTTTTTCGTGTTGGAAAGAGGTTTCGCTATCCAGGGTTTACGCGCCATTTTTTCTGTGAGCACAGTCAAGCTGTGTCGAGTCTTCAAGCATAGTGTTAAGTTCTTTCGAGCACTGCGTGAAGTTTTGTCGAGGTATCGAGTATGCACTTGCCGATGATGGAAGTACAACGGCGTCCTCAACCGATCGTGCGCCCTTCCTGGTCGCCTTTTCTCAGCCCTGGGTCACAAACACACCCCTGAAGCACACTCGGGCTGTTTTGTGTGTAAGCTCATCAAGTTTCCAAGCCTTGGAGGGTTCGGGTGGCCAGCAACAAACTTTGTTAAGGCCAAGCAAAATAAGCCCCCACCTTACTGTTCCTTGCATGGCTCAGAGGTGTAATGTCATTAGTTGTTCATGCATGCATGATTACAGCCGCGTGGGCACTTGCTGGTATATGCCCGCCTTTTCTCAGCTGCCAACGAGGGTCACGCTTTTTCAGTTAGCGCCTCAGGTTTTCCAGGGTTGGGCGGCCATACTCAAACTTGTGAAGTCCAAGCAAAATATGTCTTCCTCTCATAGTCTCATATGCCACGACCTTCCTTTCCCATACGTTGTGCAGATATTTCACGCGTCATATTACTTCATCGGAGATGACTTGACTTCAACCGAGCATTAACCCATGCAACGCTCCTCCTGCCCTCATTTACGGTACCCAGGGTTTAGTGGCTGTACCAGTACCTGTTTTAGTGGCTGAAGTCGACCATGTATCCATGCAATTTCCCTGAAATTGGTCATCATTCCAAGGCCAAAGGAGCACGAGGAGCGCCACAGCCACCGCCTGAAGCAGACGTACAGAAGTGGAACCACCATGCCTTGCATAGCTATTTGTATGTTGTTCCTGCAACTGGAGTCGTGGCAGGTTTAGAACGGTGCATAAACTGGAGTCGTCGCAGGTGTGACCTGCCAGTGCAGGGTGCTGGGCCAGAGGGAGTGCTCAGCACTGAGAGGATGAAGAGGTTAGGGTCATCCTGGCTCCTTGTCTCCCCAGTGCGACATTTCTTTAGGCGAGTGAGGGCAGCAAAGACATGGGGGCGTTGAAGGTGCCATGTGTGGCTCTGTTCAGGGAAAATGCGATGTTGCACACTTGACACTCTTGACATGTAAGTGACTATATAACACTCAACACAACACGGCTGCCTTTCATAGGACAGCAAAGCCATACATGAGACATCTTACCCATCCTGAGGAACAGGGGCATTCTACTTCTTTGCCGCAGCTCCCTTGCCACGCCCAGAACCACGTCCACTTGCCCCCCCACCCCTGCCCCCGGTTCCGCTGGCCTTGCCGCTCCCTGCCTTGCCCCCTGATGCCTTGCCACTCGTCTTGAGCTGCAGGGACACACCCTTCTTGGCCAGCTTCTTAGCCAGGGTCTCAGCATTGAGTGTGTCCATTTCGTCCTCCTCCTCCTCTTCGTCCTCCTACAGCACAGCATCAGAAAGAATGTGAGATGCAGAGCACAGACAAACAACAGATAAAGGCCTCCCAGCAGACGATCGGCCACACGGTCAAAAAACACAAATAAGACAAAAACACATGGAACAGTTGAGGTCATATAAGGTAGCCCAACCTGCCCCCCCTTCCTTCCCTGTTCCCAGCAATTGAGCCCGACTGACTCACTGCAGCTGGGGGTGCCTCGCCCTCCTCCAGCGCGCCAATCTCCACATCCTCGTCTTCGGCCACTGCAGATTTCGCCTTGCCTTTGGATCGCCCCTTCTTGGGCTCCTCCAGCATGAGGCTGCAGCGTGCCATCTGGCCCTCCTGGTTAAACTTCCTGGATTATGAACCAGGGTGGAAGGGTTGAGGGGGGCAGGGGTGAGATCTACCAGTGGGCAGGGTGCAGACTTCCTGGGTGCAGACTTCCTGGGGCGGGTGCAGACTTCCTGCGGTCAAGCCCTCCACAGAGAGATACACATACTAGGGCCTCAAAAGGCATCTTCCGTGCTGTTGGACCATCCAGGGAAGAAGCTAGGCGACTTGTGCCCTGTCGAGCAACCCAGTCTGCCGGCGCCTGTGCCCATACCTGGTGAACGCACTCTTGATCTTGGTGGGCACATCCTTCATGGGGTCCTCTCCCCACGCCCCCTTGGTCTTGAAGGCGGTTACATCCAGGACATAATCAAACTGCTCCCGGCTAATGCAGTACGTCCCCATCAGGTCGATGACGCTCGCGATGGCCTGTTCGGGGCTCTCGGTCTCGGAAGCGGCAAGGCGCAGCGGCCGCGTCAGCAGGGTCCGGAAAGAGGACAAGTACTCGGTGCGCACAGCACTCCTGGGAGAGTGAAGATGCAACAGAGATTCAGAGGAGGGTAAAGGATGGACAAAGTAGGGGCACATCAGGACGTGGAGGTTGCGTAATAGCCTGTGAATGCAGACCCCAGCTTCGTCCGGACATCTGTTTTAGAATGTTGCAGGTTTGAGAGCTCGGCTTCATCCACAGGGTGATGGCTGATTCAGCCAGGCAGAATCAAACTGACTCGTTGCGGTCTTATCCCCTCTCCGATGCCCGCCCCTGCCACCTGTGGGAGGGCATGTGTCCGCTAGAGCCCATGGTTGTGGTGACCTCCCCCAGCAGCCGCCGCTGTTTGTTGCTTGTGGAGTAGTTCCCCAGCCAGGCAGTGAAGCGCGGGAAGTTCATCTCATTGCTGTTGGGCAGACCCAGCATCTCACGGTGGCCTGCACACACAGTTTAGGGGGGGTCCATGCAGAAGGCACACTTTTCAGCCGGAGGTCCATACCACCGGCACACCTTCACACACAACACGGCATTCATAAGCTGCGGTTGTGTTCACGGGAGCCAAAGTTGGCTTTGAGGTTCATGTACAGGCGGCTGATTTGCGCCAACATAGCCCCAAAGGACAAGGTCGTTACGCAGATGATGCAGCGAGGTGCATGATCTGCTCCAGCGGGACGCCCTATTACCGCGCATGTACGTTGTAGGAACGACGCCCATCAAGGTCAATGCGGCCGGGCCCAGGGACCAGTTGTTGGTGCGGCGCAGCGCCCCGTTGATCACGTCACCAGCAGAGATGGACTCAGCGGCCTTGGCCAGGGCGCGCATGCGCTGCTCCTCGTTCCCTGACAGGGCGAGAAGAAAAGATGAACAATGAAAGCACGCTCCATGCTTTTCATGAGGGTATTGGTCGCCTTGGAGGATGTTACCAAACTAAGAACCAACCCAGAGGCAGCCTTGAATGCATCTGATGGAGTAACACAGCTCACGGTGCATCCACAGTCCTGTCCAGGCATGCCCACAAGGCGGGCCTGCAGCCAAAGTCCACAAGCCAGTATCTTCAATCCGCCACTGGCTCCCCTACCTGCAATAACTGGCTTGTGATTCACATAGTTCTCCTGCGCACTCAGAGGGGGGCAAATGATGAGGAGGTCACAAAATGGTACAGAATCGAAAGTCCAAGATTCCACCCAGTCCCCTGCTGCAGCCACCCTTGCACAGGAGCAGAAGGGACGAGGGCAGACTGGCTGATGTAAATCAGCACCCGTTCTCCTGTCCCCATTCTGAGGCATATAACATACTAATACATCTCGCCTGAATCAGCAATGGCACCAGATCCGAATCTGCAAACACGAGGTCCAGCATGTCGTTGATGCTGTGTGTCGCCATGGCCGGCTCAAACAAGCGCCGCGAAACCTCAAAGGGACTCAGGTCAGCATCCTTGGAGTTCCCCTGAGGAGCAGGGTCAGGGGGGGCAGAGAAGGGTCAGGGGGGCAGAGCAAGGCAATGTGCATAGTGACTCATGCAGACAAATCCGATCAAAGGTGTAGTAGCATGGGCCATAGATGTCATGTCAGACACAATGCTTGACTGCACCCCAGACTTCATATCTCCCTGCCGTCCCCTAGACCCAAGTCCCAGTCCTCTACCTGCCTTGCTCCTCTTCCTCACCTTCTTCCCCTTGACATCGTCGTAGCTGAGTGTGGTGCGGCTGCGTCGAACCATTTGCAGCTGGCCGAGGATCAGTCTGAGGTCTCCACCCGCGGCATCCACCAGCGCTGTCATGGTGGACTGCATGAGGGGGGGAGGACATCGTCAGAGCACAGGTGGGGCAAGGAGGCGGGAGGACATGCTGCACCCGGGTGATACCCCTGGATATACGCCAGCGCCATCACCAGGACTATGAAAACAGCAGCAGGGTCTGTCTATCCTGCCTGTCCCTCCTGTCTATCCTGCCTGTCCCTCCTGTCCCACTCACAGCAAAGGTCTGTCTATCCTTCCTGTCCCTCCTGTCTATCCTGCCTGTCCCTCCTGTCCCTCCTGTCCCACTCACAGCAAAGGTCTGTCTATCCTTCCTGTCCCTCCTGTCTATCCTGCCTGTCCCTCCTGTCCCTCCTGTCCCACTCACAGCAAAGGTCTGTCTATTCTGCCTGTCCCTCCTGTCTATCCTGTCTGTCCCTCCTGTCCCTCCTGTCCCACTCACAGCAAAGGTCTGTCTATCCTTCCTGTCCCTCCTGTCTATCGTGCCTGTCCCTCCTGTCCCTCCTGTCCCACTCACAGCAAAGGTCTGTCTATTCTGCCTGTCCCTCCTATCTATCCTGCCTGTCCCTCCTATCTATCCTGCCTGTCCCTCCTGCCCCACTCACATCGTTGATGCGCAGCCCCTCCTTGGTACACACCTCCTGCATGCGCTTGGACACCTACAGAGCACGCAGGGAGGAAAGGGAGGGAAGGAGCAGGGGCAGGGGGGAAGAGGGGGCACACGAGGTCAGGAGGGTCTGGAGGGACACGCGGGCAAGTGCGTGTGGATCAGACACCTGGCCCTGCTGCTGCTAGGTCCCAGGCCCCGGTGCCAACGGCAGAGATCTCATAGTGCCACCTTCCGGCGAAATATAAGATCCCGTATGCAGTATAAGAAGCAGCGCCAGAGAGCCTACGTACTGTAGCCACAGGGTCTGTACTGCAGCCATATCATTGATGTACCGCAGCCCCCAAATCTGTGTCCTGCAGTCGTAGAGTTTGTGTCTTCCCAACCTGCAATGCCGTGGGTCTTCTGAAGTCCAGCTCCAGGCAGTAGTTCCGCAGGCTCTTGAGCTTCTGGTTCCACTTGTCATTGCAGATGGCCACAATGGGGATCTTGCTCTTCTTGATGGTGTCGATGAGGTCCTGGACGCCACCGCGATCCCCACCTAGGGGGAAAGAGGGACAGGAGGCGGGGATCAGGGCAGGCTAGGGTCAAGGGTTGGGACAACATGCTGAGAGAAGGGGTCATGATCTAGGGCAGATAGCAGGCATTATCAGAGGTCGGGGTGCGTGTGGTTGGGCATGAACATGATGGGTGCTGACAGGGCAAGCAGGACGGGATCAGAAGATGCACGCAATGCAGCTGTGAAGATCTTAGTGTATTCAGATGGCTTGAATGGCCATGTAAGGGAGATGAATGGAGGCCGAGGAGGAAATGCCCCCTGCCAGGATCCAACAGATACAAACCACAAGAAGGCAACTGGCAATCCTTCCTTCATGCTTCGTCCCAGCCCTTGCAACCCTTCTCTCTCCCCCCTTTTCTCACCTGACATGCCGTCCACCTCGTCCATGACCAGCAGCTGCTTCCTTTGCCCGTGTGCGTTAGCAATGCCCATGCACGAGAAGATGGTCTCGTTGGTGGTCATCTCCTTCACCATGTTGGAGGACTTGTTCCCAATGCCACCCGCAATCTGAAGTGGGCACCAGGAGAAAGTAATGCTTCAAAGGACGAGTGGGCGGATCAGGGTGGGCTGGATCAAAGGGAAAGCGGTGCAAGGCAGCGGGGTAAGGAAATTACTGAAGGGGATGCAGATATATGGGCAGAGGCAGCGGATCTCCACGTGTTTGCAGGCAAGCAGAGGGCGTGGAAGAGGTTATGCCTGCACCTTCAGTGTTTCATGCTGATAGGCGCATCAAGCAGAGGGAGTGGAAGAGGTTATGCCTGCACCTTCAGTGTTTCATGCTGATAGGTGCATCAAGCAGAGGGCGTGGAAGAGGTTATGCCTGCACCTTCAGTGTTTCATGCTGATAGGCGCATCAAGCAGAGGGAGTGGAAGAGGTTATGCCTGCACCTTCAGTGTTTCATGCTGATAGGCGCATCAAGCAGAGGGAGTGGAAGAGGTTATGCCTGCACCTTCAGTGTTTCATGCTGATAGGCGCATCAAGCAGAGGGAGTGGAAGAGGTTATGCCTGCACCTTCAGTGTTTCATGCTGATAGGCGCATCAAGCAGAGGGAGTGGAAGAGGTTATGCCTGCACCTTCAGTGTTTCATGCTGATAGGTGCATCAAGCAGAGGGCGTGGAAGAGGTTATGCCTGCACCTTCAGTGTTTCATGCTGATAGGCGCATCAAGCAGAGGGCGTGGAAGAGGTTATGCCTGCACCTTCAGTGTTTCATGCTGATAGGCGCATCAAGCAGAGGGAGTGGAAGAGGTTATGCCTGCACCTTCAGTGTTTCATGCTGATAGGCGCATCAAGCAGAGGGAGTGGAAGAGGTTATGCCTGCACCTTCAGTGTTTCATGCTGATAGGCGCATCAAGCAGAGGGAGTGGAAGAGGTTATGCCTGCACCTACAGTGTTTCATGCTGATAGGCGCATCAAGCAGAGGGAGTGGAAGAGGTTATGCCTGCACCTTCAGTGTCTCATGCTGATAGGCGCATCAAGCAGAGGGAGTGGAAGAGGTTATGCCTGCACCTTCAGTGTTTCATGCTGATAGGCGCATCAAGCAGAGGGCGTGGAAGAGGTTATGCCTGCACCTTCAGTGTTTCATGCTGATAGGCGCATCAAGCAGAGGGAGTGGAAGAGGTTATGCCTGCACCTTCAGTGTTTCATGCTGATAGGCGCATCAAGCAGAGGGCGTGGAAGAGGTTATGCCTGCACCTTCAGTGTTTCATGCTGATAGGCGCATCAAGCAGAGGGCGTGGAAGAGGTTATGCCTGCACCTTCAGTGTTTCATGCTGATAGGCACATCAAGCAGAGGGAGTGGAAGAGGTTATGCCTGCACCTTCAGTGTTTCATGCTGATAGGCGCATCAAGCAGAGGGAGTGGAAGAGGTTATGCCTGCACCTTCAGTGTTTCATGCTGATAGGCGCATCAAGCAGAGGGAGTGGAAGAGGTTATGCCTGCACCTTCAGTGTTTCATGCTGATAGGCGCATCAAGCAGAGGGCGTGGAAGAGGTTATGCCTGCACCTTCAGTGTTTCATGCTGATAGGCGCATCAAGCAGAGGGAGTGGAAGAGGTTATGCCTGCACCTTCAGTGTTTCATGCTGATAGGTGCATCAAGCAGAGGGAGTGGAAGAGGTTATGCCTGCACCTTCAGTGTTTCATGCTGATAGGCGCATCAAGCAGAGGGCGTGGAAGAGGTTATGCCTGCACCTTCAGTGTTTCATGCTGATAGGCGCATCAAGCAGAGGGCGTGGAAGAGGTTATGCCTGCACCTTCAGTGTTTCATGCTGATAGGCGCATCAAGCAGAGGGAGTGGAAGAGGTTATGCCTGCACCTTCAGTGTTTCATGCTGATAGGCGCATCAAGCAGAGGGCGTGGAAGAGGTTATGCCTGCACCTTCAGTGTTTCATGCTGATAGGCGCATCAAGCAGAGGGCGTGGAAGAGGTTATGCCTGCACCTTCAGTGTTTCATGCTGATAGGCGCATCAAGCAGAGGGAGTGGAAGAGGTTATGCCTGCACCTTCAGTGTTTCATGCTGATAGGTGCATCAAGCAGAGGGCGTGGAAGAGGTTATGCCTGCACCTTCAGTGTTTCATGCTGATAGGCGCATCAAGCAGAGGGCGTGGAAGAGGTTATGCCTGCACCTTCAGTGTTTCATGCTGATAGGCGCATCAAGCAGAGGGAGTGGAAGAGGTTATGCATGCACCTTCAGTGTTTCATGCTGATAGGCGCATCAAGCAGAGGGAGTGGAAGAGGTTATGCCTGCACCTTCAGTGTTTCATGCTGATAGGCGCATCAAGCAGAGGGCGTGGAAGAGGTTATGCCTGCACCTTCAGTGTTTCATGCTGATAGGTGCATCAAGCAGAGGGCGTGGAAGAGGTTATGCCTGCACCTTCAGTGTTTCATGCTGATAGGCGCATCAAGCAGAGGGAGTGGAAGAGGTTATGCCTGCACCTTCAGTGTTTCATGCTGATAGGCGCATCAAGCAGAGGGCGTGGAAGAGGTTATGCCTGCACCTTCAGTGTTTCATGCTGATAGGTGCATCAAGCAGAGGGAGTGGAAGAGGTTATGCCTGCACCTTCAGTGTTTCATGCTGATAGGCGCATCAAGCAGAGGGCATGGAAGAGGTTATGCCTGCACCTTCAGTGTTTCATGCTGATAGGCGCATCAAGCAGAGGGAGTGGAAGAGGTTATGCCTGCACCTTCAGTGTTTCATGCTGATAGGCGCATCAAGCAGAGGGCGTGGAAGAGGTTATGCCTGCACCTTCAGTGTTTCATGCTGATAGGCGCATCAAGCAGAGGGCGTGGAAGAGGTTATGCCTGCACCTTCAGTGTTTCATGCTGATAGGCGCATCAAGCAGAGGGAGTGGAAGAGGTTATGCCTGCACCTTCAGTGTTTCATGCTGATAGGCGCATCAAGCAGAGGGCGTGGAAGAGGTTATGCCTGCACCTTCAGTGTTTCATGCTGATAGGCGCATCAAGCAGAGGGCGTGGAAGAGGTTATGCCTGCACCTTCAGTGTTTCATGCTGATAGACGCATCAAGCAGAGGGAGTGGAAGAGGTTATGCATGCACCTTCAGTGTTTCATGCTGATAGGCGCATCAAGCAGAGGGCGTGGAAGAGGTTATGCCTGCACCTTCAGTGTTTCATGCTGATAGGTGCGTCAAGCAGAGGGAGTGGAAGAGGTTATGCCTGCACCTTCAGCGTTTCATGCTGATAGGCGCATCAAGCAGAGGGCGTGGAAGAGGTTATGCCTGCACCTTCAGTGTTTCATGCTGATAGGCGCATCAAGCAGAGGGAGTGGAAGAGGTTATGCCTGCACCTTCAGTGTTTCATGCTGATAGGCGCATCAAGCAGAGGGAGTGGAAGAGGTTATGCCTGCACCTTCAGTGTTTCATGCTGATAGGCGCATCAAGCAGAGGGCGTGGAAGAGGTTATGCCTGCACCTTCAGTGTTTCATGCTGATAGGCGCATCAAGCAGAGGGCGTGGAAGAGGTTATGCCTGCACCTTCAGTGTTTCATGCTGATAGGCGCATCAAGCAGAGGGAGTGGAAGAGGTTATGCCTGCACCTTCAGTGTTTCATGCTGATAGGTGCATCAAGCAGAGGGCGTGGAAGAGGTTATGCCTGCACCTTCAGTGTTTCATGCTGATAGGCGCATCAAGCAGAGGGCGTGGAAGAGGTCATGCCTGCACCTTCAGTGTTTCATGCTGATAGGCGCATCAAGCAGAGGGCGTGGAAGAGGTTATGCATGCACCTTCAGTGTTTCATGCTGATAGGCGCATCAAGCAGAGGGAGTGGAAGAGGTTATGCCTGCACCTTCAGTGTTTCATGCTGATAGGCGCATCAAGCAGAGGGCGTGGAAGAGGTTATGCCTGCACCTTCAGTGTTTCATGCTGATAGGTGCATCAAGCAGAGGGCGTGGAAGAGGTTATGCCTGCACCTTCAGTGTTTCATGCTGATAGGCGCATCAAGCAGAGGGAGTGGAAGAGGTTATGCCTGCACCTTCAGTGTTTCATGCTGATAGGCGCATCAAGCAGAGGGAGTGGAAGAGGTTATGCCTGCACCTTCAGTGTTTCATGCTGATAGGCGCATCAAGCAGAGGGAGTGGAAGAGGTTATGCCTGCACCTTCAGTGTTTCATGCTGAAAGACGCATCAAGCAGAGGGCGTGGAAGAGGTTATGCCTGCACCTTCAGTGTTTCATGCTGATAGGCGCATCAAGCAGAGGGAGTGGAAGAGGTTATGCCTGCACCTTCAGTGTTTCATGCTGATAGGTGCATCAAGCAGAGGGAGTGGAAGAGGTTATGCCTGCACCTTCAGCGTTTCATGCTGATAGGCGCATCAAGCAGAGGGCGTGGAAGAGGTTATGCCTGCACCATCAGTGTTTCATGCTGATAGGCGCATCAAGCAGAGGGAGTGGAAGAGGTTATGCCTGCACCTTCAGTGTTTCATGCTGATAGGCGCATCAAGCAGAGGGCGTGGAAGAGGTTATGCCTGCACCTTCAGTGTTTCATGCTGATAGGCGCATCAAGCAGAGGGAGTGGAAGAGGTTATGCCTGCACCTTCAGTGTTTCATGCTGATAGGCGCATCAAGCAGAGGGCGTGGAAGAGGTTATGCCTGCACCTTCAGTGTTTCATGCTGATAGGCGCATCAAGCAGAGGGCGTGGAAGAGGTTATGCCTGCACCTTCAGTGTTTCATGCTGATAGGTGCATCAAGCAGAGGGCGTGGAAGAGGTTATGCCTGCACCTTCAGTGTTTCATGCTGATAGGCGCATCAAGCAGAGGGCGTGGAAGAGGTTATGCCTGCACCTTCAGTGTTTCATGCTGATAGGTGCATCAAGCAGAGGGAGTGGAAGAGGTTATGCCTGCACCTTCAGTGTTTCATGCTGATAGGCGCATCAAGCAGAGGGCGTGGAAGAGGTTATGCCTGCACCTTCAGTGTTTCATGCTGATAGGCGCATCAAGCAGAGGGAGTGGAAGAGGTTATGCCTGCACCTTCAGTGTTTCATGCTGATAGGCGCATCAAGCAGAGGGCGTGGAAGAGGTTATGCCTGCACCTTCAGTGTTTCATGCTGATAGGTGCATCAAGCAGAGGGAGTGGAAGAGGTTATGCCTGCACCTTCAGTGTTTCATGCTGATAGGTGCATCAAGCAGAGGGAGTGGAAGAGGTTATGCCTGCACCTTCAGTGTTTCATGCTGATAGGCGCATCAAGCAGAGGGAGTGGAAGAGGTTATGCCTGCACCTTCAGTGTTTCATGCTGATAGGCGCATCAAGCAGAGGGCGTGGAAGAGGTTATGCCTGCACCTTCAGTGTTTCATGCTGATAGGCGCATCAAGCAGAGGGAGTGGAAGAGGTTATGCCTGCACCTTCAGTGTTTCATGCTGATAGGCGCATCAAGCAGAGGGCGTGGAAGAGGTTATGCCTGCACCTTCAGTGTTTCATGCTGATAGGCGCATCAAGCAGAGGGCGTGGAAGAGGTTATGCCTGCACCTTCAGTGTTTCATGCTGATAGGCGCATCAAGCAGAGGGAGTGGAAGAGGTTATGCCTGCACCTTCAGTGTTTCATGCTGATAGGCGCATCAAGCAGAGGGCGTGGAAGAGGTTATGCCTGCACCTTCAGTGTTTCATGCTGATAGGTGCATCAAGCAGAGGGAGTGGAAGAGGTTATGCCTGCACCTTCAGTGTTTCATGCTGATAGGTGCATCAAGCAGAGGGAGTGGAAGAGGTTATGCCTGCACCTTCAGTGTTTCATGCTGATAGGCGCATCAAGCAGAGGGAGTGGAAGAGGTTATGCCTGCACCTTCAGTGTTTCATGCTGATAGGCGCATCAAGCAGAGGGCGTGGAAGAGGTTATGCCTGCACCTTCAGTGTTTCATGCTGATAGGCGCATCAAGCAGAGGGAGTGGAAGAGGTTATGCCTGCACCTTCAGTGTTTCATGCTGATAGGCGCATCAAGCAGAGGGCGTGGAAGAGGTTATGCCTGCACCTTCAGTGTTTCATGCTGATAGGCGCATCAAGCAGAGGGCGTGGAAGAGGTTATGCCTGCACCTTCAGTGTTTCATGCTGATAGGTGCATCAAGCAGAGGGCGTGGAAGAGGTTATGCCTGCACCTTCAGTGTTTCATGCTGATAGGCGCATCAAGCAGAGGGCGTGGAAGAGGTTATGCCTGCACCTTCAGTGTTTCATGCTGAAAGACGCATCAAGCAGAGGGCGTGGAAGAGGTTATGCCTGCACCTTCAGTGTTTCATGCTGATAGGCGCATCAAGCAGAGGGCGTGGAAGAGGTTATGCCTGCACCTTCAGTGTTTCATGCTGATAGGCGCATCAAGCAGAGGGCGTGGAAGAGGTTATGCCTGCACCTTCAGTGTTTCATGCTGATAGGCGCATCAAGCAGAGGGCGTGGAAGAGGTTATGCCTGCACCTTCAGTGTTTCATGCTGATAGGTGCATCAAGCAGAGGGAGTGGAAGAGGTTATGCCTGCACCTTCAGTGTTTCATGCTGATAGGTGCATCAAGCAGAGGGAGTGGAAGAGGTTATGCCTGCACCTTCAGTGTTTCATGCTGATAGGCGCATCAAGCAGAGGGAGTGGAAGAGGTTATGCCTGCACCTTCAGTGTTTCATGCTGATAGGCGCATCAAGCAGAGGGAGTGGAAGAGGTTATGCCTGCACCTTCAGTGTTTCATGCTGATAGGCGCATCAAGCAGAGGGCGTGGAAGAGGTTATGCCTGCACCTTCAGTGTTTCATGCTGATAGGCGCATCAAGCAGAGGGCGTGGAAGAGGTTATGCCTGCACCTTCAGTGTTTCATGCTGATAGGTGCATCAAGCAGAGGGCGTGGAAGAGGTTATGCCTGCACCTTCAGTGTTTCATGCTGATAGGTGCATCAAGCAGAGGGAGTGGAAGAGGTTATGCCTGCACCTTCAGTGTTTCATGCTGATAGGCGCATCAAGCAGAGGGCGTGGAAGAGGTTATGCCTGCACCTTCAGTGTTTCATGCTGATAGGTGCATCAAGCAGAGGGCGTGGAAGAGGTTATGCCTGCACCTTCAGTGTTTCATGCTGATAGGCGCATCAAGCAGAGGGCGTGGAAGAGGTTATGCCTGCACCTTCAGTGTTTCATGCTGATAGGCGCATCAAGCAGAGGGCGTGGAAGAGGTTATGCCTGCACCTTCAGTGTTTCATGCTGATAGGCGCATCAAGCAGAGGGAGTGGAAGAGGTTATGCCTGCACCTTCAGTGTTTCATGCTGATAGGCGCATCAAGCAGAGGGAGTGGAAGAGGTTATGCCTGCACCTTCAGTGTTTCATGCTGATAGGTGCATCAAGCAGACGGCGTGGAAGAGGTTATGCCTGCACCTTCAGCGTTTCATGCTGATAGGCACATCAAGCAGAGGGCGTGGAAGAGGTTATGCCTGCACCTTCAGTGTTTCATGCTGATAGGCGCATCAAGCAGAGGGAGTGGAAGAGGTTATGCCTGCACCTTCAGTGTTTCATGCTGATAGGCGCATCAAGCAGAGGGAGTGGAAGAGGTTATGCCTGCACCTTCAGTGTTTCATGCTGATAGGCGCATCAAGCAGAGGGCGTGGAAGAGGTTATGCCTGCACCTTCAGTGTTTCATGCTGATAGGCGCATCAAGCAGAGGGCGTGGAAGAGGTTATGCCTGCACCTTCAGTGTTTCATGCTGATAGGTGCATCAAGCAGAGGGCGTGGAAGAGGTTATGCCTGCACCTTCAGTGTTTCATGCTGATAGGTGCATCAAGCAGAGGGAGTGGAAGAGGTTATGCCTGCACCTTCAGTGTTTCATGCTGATAGGCGCATCAAGCAGAGGGCGTGGAAGAGGTTATGCCTGCACCTTCAGTGTTTCATGCTGATAGGTGCATCAAGCAGAGGGCGTGGAAGAGGTTATGCCTGCACCTTCAGTGTTTCATGCTGATAGGCGCATCAAGCAGAGGGCGTGGAAGAGGTTATGCCTGCACCTTCAGTGTTTCATGCTGATAGGCGCATCAAGCAGAGGGCGTGGAAGAGGTTATGCCTGCACCTTCAGTGTTTCATGCTGATAGGCGCATCAAGCAGAGGGAGTGGAAGAGGTTATGCCTGCACCTTCAGTGTTTCATGCTGATAGGCGCATCAAGCAGAGGGCGTGGAAGAGGTTATGCCTGCACCTTCAGTGTTTCATGCTGATAGGTGCATCAAGCAGACGGCGTGGAAGAGGTTATGCCTGCACCTTCAGCGTTTCATGCTGATAGGCACATCAAGCAGAGGGCGTGGAAGAGGTTATGCCTGCACCTTCAGTGTTTCATGCTGATAGGCGCATCAAGCAGAGGGAGTGGAAGAGGTTATGCCTGCACCTTCAGTGTTTCATGCTGATAGGCGCATCAAGCAGAGGGAGTGGAAGAGGTTATGCCTGCACCTTCAGTGTTTCATGCTGATAGGCGCATCAAGCAGAGGGAGTGGAAGAGGTTATGCCTGCACCTTCAGTGTTTCATGCTGATAGGCGCATCAAGCAGAGGGCGTGGAAGAGGTTATGCCTGCACCTTCAGTGTTTCATGCTGATAGGCGCATCAAGCAGAGGGAGTGGAAGAGGTTATGCCTGCACCTTCAGTGTTTCATGCTGATAGGCGCATCAAGCAGAGGGAGTGGAAGAGGTTATGCTTGCACCTTCAGTGTTTCATGCTGATAGGCGCATCAAGCAGAGGGAGTGGAAGAGGTTATGCCTGCACCTTCAGTGTTTCATGCTGATAGGCGCATCAAGCAGAGGGAGTGGAAGAGGTTATGCCTGCACCTTCAGTGTTTCATGCTGATAGGCGCATCAAGCAGAGGGAGTGGAAGAGGTTATGCTTGCACCTTCAGTGTTTCATGCTGATAGGCGCATCAAGCAGAGGGCGTGGAAGAGGTTATGCCTGCACCTTCAGTGTTTCATGCTGATAGGTGCATCAAGCAGAGGGCGTGGAAGAGGTTATGCCTGCACCTTCAGTGTTTCATGCTGATAGGCGCATCAAGCAGAGGGAGTGGAAGAGGTTATGCCTGCACCTTCAGTGTTTCATGCTGATAGGCGCATCAAGCAGAGGGAGTGGAAGAGGTTATGCCTGCACCTTCAGTGTTTCATGCTGATAGGCGCATCAAGCAGAGGGCGTGGAAGAGGTTATGCCTGCACCTTCAGTGTTTCATGCTGATAGGCGCATCAAGCAGAGGGAGTAAAAGAGGTTATGCCTGCACCTTCAGTGTTTCATGCTGATAGGCGCATCAAGCAGAGGGAGTGGAAGAGGTTATGCCTGCACCTTCAGTGTTTCATGCTGATAGGTGCATCAAGCAGAGGGAGTGGAAGAGGTTATGCCTGCACCTTCAGTGTTTCATGCTGATAGGCGCATCAAGCAGAGGGAGTGGAAGAGGTTATGCCTGCACCTTCAGTGTTTCATGCTGATAGGTGCATCAAGCAGAGGGAGTGGAAGAGGTTATGCCTGCACCTTCAGTGTTTCATGCTGATAGGTGCATCAAGCAGAGGGAGTGGAAGAGGTTATGCCTGCACCTTCAGTGTTTCATGCTGATAGGCGCATCAAGCAGAGGGAGTGGAAGAGGTTATGCCTGCACCTTCAGTGTTTCATGCTGATAGGCGCATCAAGCAGAGGGCGTGGAAGAGGTTATGCCTGCACCTTCAGTGTTTCATGCTGATAGGCGCATCAAGCAGAGGGAGTGGAAGAGGTTATGCCTGCACCTTCAGTGTTTCATGCTGATAGGCGCATCAAGCAGAGGGCGTGGAAGAGGTTATGCCTGCACCTTCAGTGTTTCATGCTGATAGGCGCATCAAGCAGAGGGCGTGGAAGAGGTTATGCCTGCACCTTCAGTGTTTCATGCTGATAGGTGCATCAAGCAGAGGGCGTGGAAGAGGTTATGCCTGCACCTTCAGTGTTTCATGCTGATAGGCGCATCAAGCAGAGGGCGTGGAAGAGGTTATGCCTGCACCTTCAGTGTTTCATGCTGAAAGACGCATCAAGCAGAGGGCGTGGAAGAGGTTATGCCTGCACCTTCAGTGTTTCATGCTGATAGGCGCATCAAGCAGAGGGCGTGGAAGAGGTTATGCCTGCACCTTCAGTGTTTCATGCTGATAGGCGCATCAAGCAGAGGGCGTGGAAGAGGTTATGCCTGCACCTTCAGTGTTTCATGCTGATAGGCGCATCAAGCAGAGGGCGTGGAAGAGGTTATGCCTGCACCTTCAGTGTTTCATGCTGATAGGTGCATCAAGCAGAGGGAGTGGAAGAGGTTATGCCTGCACCTTCAGTGTTTCATGCTGATAGGTGCATCAAGCAGAGGGAGTGGAAGAGGTTATGCCTGCACCTTCAGTGTTTCATGCTGATAGGCGCATCAAGCAGAGGGAGTGGAAGAGGTTATGCCTGCACCTTCAGTGTTTCATGCTGATAGGCGCATCAAGCAGAGGGAGTGGAAGAGGTTATGCCTGCACCTTCAGTGTTTCATGCTGATAGGCGCATCAAGCAGAGGGCGTGGAAGAGGTTATGCCTGCACCTTCAGTGTTTCATGCTGATAGGCGCATCAAGCAGAGGGCGTGGAAGAGGTTATGCCTGCACCTTCAGTGTTTCATGCTGATAGGTGCATCAAGCAGAGGGCGTGGAAGAGGTTATGCCTGCACCTTCAGTGTTTCATGCTGATAGGTGCATCAAGCAGAGGGAGTGGAAGAGGTTATGCCTGCACCTTCAGTGTTTCATGCTGATAGGCGCATCAAGCAGAGGGCGTGGAAGAGGTTATGCCTGCACCTTCAGTGTTTCATGCTGATAGGTGCATCAAGCAGAGGGCGTGGAAGAGGTTATGCCTGCACCTTCAGTGTTTCATGCTGATAGGCGCATCAAGCAGAGGGCGTGGAAGAGGTTATGCCTGCACCTTCAGTGTTTCATGCTGATAGGCGCATCAAGCAGAGGGCGTGGAAGAGGTTATGCCTGCACCTTCAGTGTTTCATGCTGATAGGCGCATCAAGCAGAGGGAGTGGAAGAGGTTATGCCTGCACCTTCAGTGTTTCATGCTGATAGGCGCATCAAGCAGAGGGAGTGGAAGAGGTTATGCCTGCACCTTCAGTGTTTCATGCTGATAGGTGCATCAAGCAGAGGGCGTGGAAGAGGTTATGCCTGCACCTTCAGCGTTTCATGCTGATAGGCACATCAAGCAGAGGGCGTGGAAGAGGTTATGCCTGCACCTTCAGTGTTTCATGCTGATAGGCGCATCAAGCAGAGGGAGTGGAAGAGGTTATGCCTGCACCTTCAGTGTTTCATGCTGATAGGCGCATCAAGCAGAGGGCGTGGAAGAGGTTATGCCTGCACCTTCAGTGTTTCATGCTGATAGGTGCATCAAGCAGAGGGAGTGGAAGAGGTTATGCCTGCACCTTCAGTGTTTCATGCTGATAGGCGCATCAAGCAGAGGGCGTGGAAGAGGTTATGCCTGCACCTTCAGTGTTTCATGCTGATAGGCGCATCAAGCAGAGGGAGTGGAAGAGGTTATGCCTGCACCTTCAGTGTTTCATGCTGATAGGCGCATCAAGCAGAGGGAGTGGAAGAGGTTATGCTTGCACCTTCAGTGTTTCATGCTGATAGGCGCATCAAGCAGAGGGAGTGGAAGAGGTTATGCCTGCACCTTCAGTGTTTCATGCTGATAGGCGCATCAAGCAGAGGGAGTGGAAGAGGTTATGCCTGCACCTTCAGTGTTTCATGCTGATAGGCGCATCAAGCAGAGGGAGTGGAAGAGGTTATGCTTGCACCTTCAGTGTTTCATGCTGATAGGCGCATCAAGCAGAGGGCGTGGAAGAGGTTATGCCTGCACCTTCAGTGTTTCATGCTGATAGGTGCATCAAGCAGAGGGCGTGGAAGAGGTTATGCCTGCACCTTCAGTGTTTCATGCTGATAGGCGCATCAAGCAGAGGGAGTGGAAGAGGTTATGCTTGCACCTTCAGTGTTTCATGCTGATAGGCGCATCAAGCAGAGGGAGTGGAAGAGGTTATGCTTGCACCTTCAGTGTTTCATGCTGATAGGCGCATCAAGCAGAGGGCGTGGAAGAGGTTATGCCTGCACCTTCAGTGTTTCATGCTGATAGGTGCATCAAGCAGAGGGCGTGGAAGAGGTTATGCCTGCACCTTCAGTGTTTCATGCTGATAGGCGCATCAAGCAGAGGGAGTGGAAGAGGTTATGCTTGCACCTTCAGTGTTTCATGCTGATAGGCGCATCAAGCAGAGGGAGTGGAAGAGGTAATGCCTGCACCTTCAGCGTTTCATGCTGATAGGCACATCAAGCAGAGGGCGTGGAAGAGGTTATGCCTGCACCTTCAGTGTTTCATGCTGATAGGCGCATCAAGCAGAGGGAGTGGAAGAGGTTATGCCTGCACCTTCAGTGTTTCATGCTGATAGGCGCATCAAGCAGAGGGAGTGGAAGAGGTTATGCCTGCACCTTCAGTGTTTCATGCTGATAGGCGCACCAAGCAGAGGGAGTGGAAGAGGTTATGCCTGCACCTTCAGTGTTTCATGCTGAAAGACGCATCAAGCAGAGGGAGTGGAAGAGGTTATGCCTGCACCTTCAGTGTTTCATGCTGATAGGCGCATCAAGCAGAGGGAGTGGAAGAGGTTATGCTTGCACCTTCAGTGTTTCATGCTGATAGGCGCATCAAGCAGAGGGCGTGGAAGAGGTTATGCCTGCACCTTCAGTGTTTCATGCTGATAGGTGCATCAAGCAGAGGGCGTGGAAGAGGTTATGCCTGCACCTTCAGTGTTTCATGCTGATAGGCGCATCAAGCAGAGGGAGTGGAAGAGGTTATGCTTGCACCTTCAGTGTTTCATGCTGATAGGCGCATCAAGCAGAGGGAGTGGAAGAGGTAATGCCTGCACCTTCAGCGTTTCATGCTGATAGGCACATCAAGCAGAGGGCGTGGAAGAGGTTATGCCTGCACCTTCAGTCTTTCATGCTGATAGGCGCATCAAGCAGAGGGAGTGGAAGAGGTTATGCCTGCACCTTCAGTGTTTCATGCTGATAGGCGCATCAAGCAGAGGGAGTGGAAGAGGTTATGCCTGCACCTTCAGTGTTTCATGCTGATAGGCGCACCAAGCAGAGGGCGTGGAAGAGGTTATGCCTGCACCTTCAGTGTTTCATGCTGAAAGACGCATCAAGCAGAGGGCGTGGAAGAGGTTATGCTTGCACCTTCAGTGTTTCATGCTGATAGGCGCATCAAGCAGAGGGCGTGGAAGAGGTTATGCCTGCACCTTCAGTGTTTCATGCTGATAGGTGCATCAAGCAGAGGGCGTGGAAGAGGTTATGCCTGCACCTTCAGTGTTTCATGCTGATAGGCGCATCAAGCAGAGGGAGTGGAAGAGGTTATGCTTGCACCTTCAGTGTTTCATGCTGATAGGCGCATCAAGCAGAGGGAGTGGAAGAGGTAATGCCTGCACCTTCAGCGTTTCATGCTGATAGGCACATCAAGCAGAGGGCGTGGAAGAGGTTATGCCTGCACCTTCAGTCTTTCATGCTGATAGGCGCATCAAGCAGAGGGAGTGGAAGAGGTTATGCCTGCACCTTCAGTGTTTCATGCTGATAGGCGCATCAAGCAGAGGGAGTGGAAGAGGTTATGCCTGCACCTTCAGTGTTTCATGCTGATAGGCGCACCAAGCAGAGGGCGTGGAAGAGGTTATGCCTGCACCTTCAGTGTTTCATGCTGAAAGACGCATCAAGCAGAGGGCGTGGAAGAGGTTATGCCTGCACCTTCAGTGTTTCATGCTGATAGGCGCATCAAGCAGAGGGAGTGGAAGAGGTTATGCTTGCACCTTCAGTGTTTCATGCTGATAGGCGCATCAAGCAGAGGGAGTGGAAGAGGTTATGCCTGCACCTTCAGTGTTTCATGCTGATAGGTGCATCAAGCAGAGGGCGTGGAAGAGGTTATGCCTGCACCTTCAGTGTTTCATGCTGATAGGCGCATCAAGCAGAGGGAGTGGAAGAGGTTATGCTTGCACCTTCAGTGTTTCATGCTGATAGGCGCATCAAGCAGAGGGAGTGGAAGAGGTAATGCCTGCACCTTCAGCGTTTCATGCTGATAGGCACATCAAGCAGAGGGCGTGGAAGAGGTTATGCCTGCACCTTCAGTGTTTCATGCTGATAGGCGCATCAAGCAGAGGGAGTGGAAGAGGTTATGCCTGCACCTTCAGTGTTTCATGCTGATAGGCGCATCAAGCAGAGGGAGTGGAAGAGGTTATGCCTGCACCTTCAGTGTTTCATGCTGATAGGCGCACCAAGCAGAGGGCGTGGAAGAGGTTATGCCTGCACCTTCAGTGTTTCATGCTGAAAGACGCATCAAGCAGAGGGCGTGGAAGAGGTTATGCCTGCACCTTCAGTGTTTCATGCTGATAGGCGCATCAAGCAGAGGGAGTGGAAGAGGTTATGCCTGCACCTTCAGTGTTTCATGCTGATAGGCGCATCAAGCAGAGGGCGTGGAAGAGGTTATGCCTGCACCTTCAGTGTTTCATGCTGATAGGCGCATCAAGCAGAGGGAGTGGAAGAGGTTATGCCTGCACCTTCAGTGTTTCATGCTGATAGGTGCATCAAGCAGAGGGCGTGGAAGAGGTTATGCCTGCACCTTCAGTGTTTCATGCTGATAGGCGCATCAAGCAGAGGGAGTGGAAGAGGTAATGCCTGCACCTTCAGCGTTTCATGCTGATAGGCACATCAAGCAGAGGGCGTGGAAGAGGTTATGCCTGCACCTTCAGTGTTTCATGCTGATAGGCGCATCAAGCAGAGGGAGTGGAAGAGGTTATGCCTGCACCTTCAGTGTTTCATGCTGATAGGCGCATCAAGCAGAGGGAGTGGAAGAGGTTATGCCTGCACCTTCAGTGTTTCATGCTGATAGGCGCACCAAGCAGAGGGAGTGGAAGAGGTTATGCCTGCACCTTCAGTGTTTCATGCTGAAAGACGCATCAAGCAGAGGGAGTGGAAGAGGTTATGCCTGCACCTTCAGTGTTTCATGCTGATAGGCGCATCAAGCAGAGGGAGTGGAAGAGGTTATGCTTGCACCTTCAGTGTTTCATGCTGATAGGCGCATCAAGCAGAGGGCGTGGAAGAGGTTATGCCTGCACCTTCAGTGTTTCATGCTGATAGGTGCATCAAGCAGAGGGCGTGGAAGAGGTTATGCCTGCACCTTCAGTGTTTCATGCTGATAGGCGCATCAAGCAGAGGGAGTGGAAGAGGTTATGCTTGCACCTTCAGTGTTTCATGCTGATAGGCGCATCAAGCAGAGGGAGTGGAAGAGGTAATGCCTGCACCTTCAGCGTTTCATGCTGATAGGCACATCAAGCAGAGGGCGTGGAAGAGGTTATGCCTGCACCTTCAGTGTTTCATGCTGATAGGCGCATCAAGCAGAGGGAGTGGAAGAGGTTATGCCTGCACCTTCAGTGTTTCATGCTGATAGGCGCATCAAGCAGAGGGAGTGGAAGAGGTTATGCCTGCACCTTCAGTGTTTCATGCTGATAGGCGCACCAAGCAGAGGGCGTGGAAGAGGTTATGCCTGCACCTTCAGCGTTTCATGCTGATAGGCACATCAAGCAGAGGGCGTGGAAGAGGTTATGCCTGCACCTTCAGTGTTTCATGCTGATAGGCGCATCAAGCAGAGGGAGTGGAAGAGGTTATGCCTGCACCTTCAGTGTTTCATGCTGATAGGCGCATCAAGCAGAGGGAGTGGAAGAGGTTATGCCTGCACCTTCAGTGTTTCATGCTGATAGGCGCACCAAGCAGAGGGAGTGGAAGAGGTTATGCCTGCACCTTCAGTGTTTCATGCTGAAAGACGCATCAAGCAGAGGGAGTGGAAGAGGTTATGCCTGCACCTTCAGTGTTTCATGCTGATAGGCGCATCAAGCAGAGGGAGTGGAAGAGGTTATGCTTGCACCTTCAGTGTTTCATGCTGATAGGCGCATCAAGCAGAGGGCGTGGAAGAGGTTATGCCTGCACCTTCAGTGTTTCATGCTGATAGGTGCATCAAGCAGAGGGCGTGGAAGAGGTTATGCCTGCACCTTCAGTGTTTCATGCTGATAGGCGCATCAAGCAGAGGGAGTGGAAGAGGTTATGCTTGCACCTTCAGTGTTTCATGCTGATAGGCGCATCAAGCAGAGGGAGTGGAAGAGGTAATGCCTGCACCTTCAGCGTTTCATGCTGATAGGCACATCAAGCAGAGGGCGTGGAAGAGGTTATGCCTGCACCTTCAGTGTTTCATGCTGATAGGCGCATCAAGCAGAGGGAGTGGAAGAGGTTATGCCTGCACCTTCAGTGTTTCATGCTGATAGGCGCACCAAGCAGAGGGCGTGGAAGAGGTTATGCCTGCACCTTCAGTGTTTCATGCTGAAAGACGCATCAAGCAGAGGGCGTGGAAGAGGTTATGCCTGCACCTTCAGTGTTTCATGCTGATAGGCGCATCAAGCAGAGGGAGTGGAAGAGGTTATGCCTGCACCTTCAGTGTTTCATGCTGATAGGCGCATCAAGCAGAGGGAGTGGAAGAGGTTATGCCTGCACCTTCAGTGTTTCATGCTGATAGGCGCATCAAGCAGAGGGAGTAAAAGAGGTTATGCCTGCACCTTCAGTGTTTCATGCTGATAGGCGCATCAAGCAGAGGGAGTGGAAGAGGTTATGCCTGCACCTTCAGTGTTTCATGCTGATAGGCGCATCAAGCAGAGGGCGTGGAAGAGGTTATGCCTGCACCTTCAGTGTTTCATGCTGATAGGTGCATCAAGCAGAGGGAGTGGAAGAGGTTATGCCTGCACCTTCAGTGTTTCATGCTGATAGGCGCATCAAGCAGAGGGCGTGGAAGAGGTTATGCCTGCACCTTCAGTGTTTCATGCTGATAGGTGCATCAAGCAGAGGGAGTGGAAGAGGTTATGCCTGCACCTTCAGTGTTTCATGCTGATAGGCGCATCAAGCAGAGGGAGTGGAAGAGGTTATGCTTGCACCTTTAGTGTTTCATGCTGATAGGCGCATCAAGCAGAGGGAGTGGAAGAGGTTATGCCTGCACCTTCAGCGTTTCATGCTGATAGGCACATCAAGCAGAGGGCGTGGAAGAGGTTATGCCTGCACCTTCAGTGTTTCATGCTGATAGGCGCATCAAGCAGAGGGAGTGGAAGAGGTTATGCCTGCACCTTCAGTGTTTCATGCTGATAGGCGCATCAAGCAGAGGGAGTGGAAGAGGTTATGCCTGCACCTTCAGTGTTTCATGCTGATAGGCGCATCAAGCAGAGGGAGTGGAAGAGGTTATGCCTGCACCTTCAGTGTTTCATGCTGATAGGCGCATCAAGCAGAGGGAGTGGAAGAGGTTATGCCTGCACCTTCAGTGTTTCATGCTGATAGGCGCATCAAGCAGAGGGAGTGGAAGAGGTTATGCCTGCACCTTCAGTGTTTCATGCTGATAGGCGCATCAAGCAGAGGGAGTGGAAGAGGTTATGCCTGCACCTTCAGTGTTTCATGCTGATAGGCGCATCAAGCAGAGGGCGTGGAAGAGGTTATGCCTGCACCTTCAGTGTTTCATGCTGATAGGCGCATCAAGCAGAGGGCGTGGAAGAGGTTATGCCTGCACCTTCAGTGTTTCATGCTGATAGGTGCATCAAGCAGAGGGCGTGGAAGAGGTTATGCCTGCACCTTCAGTGTTTCATGCTGATAGGTGCATCAAGCAGAGGGAGTGGAAGAGGTTATGCCTGCACCTTCAGTGTTTCATGCTGATAGGCGCATCAAGCAGAGGGCGTGGAAGAGGTTATGCCTGCACCTTCAGTGTTTCATGCTGATAGGCGCATCAAGCAGAGGGAGTGGAAGAGGTTATGCCTGCACCTTCAGTGTTTCATGCTGATAGGCGCATCAAGCAGAGGGAGTGGAAGAGGTTATGCTTGCACCTTCAGTGTTTCATGCTGATAGGCGCATCAAGCAGAGGGAGTGGAAGAGGTTATGCCTGCACCTTCAGTGTTTCATGCTGATAGGCGCATCAAGCAGAGGGCGTGGAAGAGGTTATGCCTGCACCTTCAGTGTTTCATGCTGATAGGCGCATCAAGCAGAGGGCGTGGAAGAGGTTATGCCTGCACCTTCAGTGTTTCATGCTGATAGGTGCATCAAGCAGAGGGAGTGGAAGAGGTTATGCCTGCACCTTCAGTGTTTCATGCTGATAGGCGCATCAAGCAGAGGGCGTGGAAGAGGTTATGCCTGCACCTTCAGTGTTTCATGCTGATAGGTGCATCAAGCAGAGGGCGTGGAAGAGGTTATGCCTGCACCTTCAGTGTTTCATGCTGATAGCCACATCAAGCAGAGGGCGTGGAAGAGGTTATGCCTGCACCTTCAGTGTTTCATGCTGATAGGTGCATCAAGCAGAGGGAGTGGAAGAGGTTATGCCTGCACCTTCAGTGTTTCATGCTGATAGGCGCATCAAGCAGAGGGAGTGGAAGAGGTTATGCCTGCACCTTCAGTGTTTCATGCTGATAGGCGCATCAAGCAGAGGGAGTGGAAGAGGTTATGCCTGCACCTTCAGTGTTTCATGCTGATAGGTGCATCAAGCAGAGGGAGTGGAAGAGGTTATGCCTGCACCTTCAGCGTTTCATGCTGATAGGCGCATCAAGCAGAGGGAGTGGAAGAGGTTATGCCTGCACCTTCAGTGTTTCATGCTGATAGGCGCATCAAGCAGAGGGCGTGGAAGAGGTTATGCCTGCACCTTCAGTGTTTCATGCTGATAGGCGCATCAAGCAGAGGGAGTGGAAGAGGTTATGCCTGCACCTTCAGTGTTTCATGCTGATAGGCGCATCAAGCAGAGGGAGTGGAAGAGGTTATGCCTGCACCTTCAGTGTTTCATGCTGATAGGCGCATCAAGCAGAGGGCGTGGAAGAGGTTATGCCTGCACCTTCAGTGTTTCATGCTGATAGGCGCATCAAGCAGAGGGAGTGGAAGAGGTTATGCCTGCACCTTCAGTGTTTCATGCTGATAGGTGCATCAAGCAGAGGGCGTGGAAGAGGTTATGCCTGCACCTTCAGTGTTTCATGCTGATAGGTGCATCAAGCAGAGGGAGTGGAAGAGGTTATGCCTGCACCTTCAGTGTTTCATGCTGATAGGCGCATCAAGCAGAGGGAGTGGAAGAGGTTATGCCTGCACCTTCAGTGTTTCATGCTGATAGGTGCATCAAGCAGAGGGAGTGGAAGAGGTTATGCCTGCACCTTCAGTGTTTCATGCTGATAGGTGCATCAAGCAGAGGGAGTGGAAGAGGTTATGCCTGCACCTTCAGTGTTTCATGCTGATAGGCGCATCAAGCAGAGGGAGTGGAAGAGGTTATGCCTGCACCTTCAGTGTTTCATGCTGATAGGCGCATCAAGCAGAGGGAGTGGAAGAGGTTATGCCTGCACCTTCAGTGTTTCATGCTGATAGGCGCATCAAGCAGAGGGCGTGGAAGAGGTTATGCCTGCACCTTCAGTGTTTCATGCTGAAAGGCGCATCAAGCAGAGGGAGTGGAAGAGGTTATGCCTGCACCTTCAGTGTTTCATGCTGATAGGTGCATCAAGCAGAGGGAGTGGAAGAGGTTATGCCTGCACCTTCAGTGCTTCATGCTGATAGGCGCATCAAGCAGAGGGAGTGGAAGAGGTTATGCCTGCACCTTCAGTGTTTCATGCTGATAGGCGCATCAAGCAGAGGGAGTGGAAGAGGTTATGCCTGCACCTTCAGTGTTTCATGCTGATAGGCGCATCAAGCAGAGGGAGTGGAAGAGGTTATGCCTGCACCTTCAGTGTTTCATGCTGATAGGCGCATCAAGCAGAGGGAGTGGAAGAGGTTATGCCTGCACCTTCAGTGTTTCATGCTGATAGGCGCATCAAGCAGAGGGCGTGGAAGAGGTTATGCCTGCACCTTCAGTGTTTCATGCTGATAGGTGCATCAAGCAGAGGGAGTGGAAGAGGTTATGCCTGCACCTTCAGTGTTTCATGCTGATAGGTGCATCAAGCAGAGGGCGTGGAAGAGGTTATGCCTGCACCTTCAGTGTTTCATGCTGATAGGCGCATCAAGCAGAGGGAGTGGAAGAGGTTATGCCTGCACCTTCAGTGTTTCATGCTGATAGGCGCATCAAGCAGAGGGAGTGGAAGAGGTTATGCCTGCACCTTCAGTGTTTCATGCTGATAGGCGCATCAAGCAGAGGGAGTGGAAGAGGTTATGCCTGCACCTTCAGTGTTTCATGCTGATAGGCGCATCAAGCAGAGGGAGTGGAAGAGGTTATGCCTGCACCTTCAGTGTTTCATGCTGATAGGCGCATCAAGCAGAGGGAGTGGAAGAGGTTATGCCTGCACCTTCAGTGTTTCATGCTGATAGGTGCATCAAGCAGAGGGAGTGGAAGAGGTTATGCCTGCACCTTCAGTGTTTCATGCTGATAGGTGCATCAAGCAGAGGGAGTGGAAGAGGTTATGCCTGCACCTTCAGTGTTTCATGCTGATAGGCGCATCAAGCAGAGGGAGTGGAAGAGGTTATGCCTGCACCTTCAGTGTTTCATGCTGATAGGCGCATCAAGCAGAGGGAGTGGAAGAGGTTATGCCTGCACCTTCAGTGTTTCATGCTGATAGGCGCATCAAGCAGAGGGCGTGGAAGAGGTTATGCCTGCACCTTCAGTGTTTCATGCTGAAAGGCGCATCAAGCAGAGGGAGTGGAAGAGGTTATGCCTGCACCTTCAGTGTTTCATGCTGATAGGTGCATCAAGCAGAGGGAGTGGAAGAGGTTATGCCTGCACCTTCAGTGCTTCATGCTGATAGGCGCATCAAGCAGAGGGAGTGGAAGAGGTTATGCCTGCACCTTCAGTGTTTCATGCTGATAGGCGCATCAAGCAGAGGGAGTGGAAGAGGTTATGCCTGCACCTTCAGTGCTTCATGCTGATAGGCGCATCAAGCAGAGGGAGTGGAAGAGGTTATGCCTGCACCTTCAGTGTTTCATGCTGATAGGCGCATCAAGCAGAGGGAGTGGAAGAGGTTATGCCTGCACCTTCAGTGTTTCATGCTGATAGGCGCATCAAGCAGAGGGAGTGGAAGAGGTTATGCCTGCACCTTCAGTGTTTCATGCTGATAGGCGCATCAAGCAGAGGGAGTGGAAGAGGTTATGCCTGCACCTTCAGTGTTTCATGCTGATAGGCGCATCAAGCAGAGGGCGTGGAAGAGGTTATGCCTGCACCTTCAGTGTTTCATGCTGATAGGTGCATCAAGCAGAGGGAGTGGAAGAGGTTATGCCTGCACCTTCAGTGTTTCATGCTGATAGGTGCATCAAGCAGAGGGCGTGGAAGAGGTTATGCCTGCACCTTCAGTGTTTCATGCTGATAGGCGCATCAAGCAGAGGGAGTGGAAGAGGTTATGCCTGCACCTTCAGTGTTTCATGCTGATAGGCGCATCAAGCAGAGGGAGTGGAAGAGGTTATGCCTGCACCTTCAGTGTTTCATGCTGATAGGCGCATCAAGCAGAGGGAGTGGAAGAGGTTATGCCTGCACCTTCAGTGTTTCATGCTGATAGGCGCATCAAGCAGAGGGAGTGGAAGAGGTTATGCCTGCACCTTCAGTGTTTCATGCTGATAGGCGCATCAAGCAGAGGGAGTGGAAGAGGTTATGCCTGCACCTTCAGTGTTTCATGCTGATAGGTGCATCAAGCAGAGGGAGTGGAAGAGGTTATGCCTGCACCTTCAGTGTTTCATGCTGATAGGTGCATCAAGCAGAGGGAGTGGAAGAGGTTATGCCTGCACCTTCAGTGTTTCATGCTGATAGGCGCATCAAGCAGAGGGAGTGGAAGAGGTTATGCCTGCACCTTCAGTGTTTCATGCTGATAGGCGCATCAAGCAGAGGGAGTGGAAGAGGTTATGCCTGCACCTTCAGTGTTTCATGCTGATAGGCGCATCAAGCAGAGGGCGTGGAAGAGGTTATGCCTGCACCTTCAGTGTTTCATGCTGAAAGGCGCATCAAGCAGAGGGAGTGGAAGAGGTTATGCCTGCACCTTCAGTGTTTCATGCTGATAGGTGCATCAAGCAGAGGGAGTGGAAGAGGTTATGCCTGCACCTTCAGTGCTTCATGCTGATAGGCGCATCAAGCAGAGGGAGTGGAAGAGGTTATGCCTGCACCTTCAGTGTTTCATGCTGATAGGCGCATCAAGCAGAGGGAGTGGAAGAGGTTATGCCTGCACCTTCAGTGTTTCATGCTGATAGGCGCATCAAGCAGAGGGAGTGGAAGAGGTTATGCCTGCACCTTCAGTGTTTCATGCTGATAGGCGCATCAAGCAGAGGGAGTGGAAGAGGTTATGCCTGCACCTTCAGTGTTTCATGCTGATAGGCACATCAAGCAGAGGGAGTGGAAGAGGTTATGCTTGCACCTTCAGTGTTTCATGCTGATAGGTGCATCAAGCAGAGGGAGTGGAAGAGGTTATGCCTGCACCTTCAGTGTTTCATGCTGATAGGCGCATCAAGCAGAGGGAGTGGAAGAGGTTATGCCTGCACCTTCAGTGTTTCATGCTGATAGGCGCATCAAGCAGAGGGAGTGGAAGAGGTTATGCCTGCACCTTGAGTGTTTCATGCTGATAGGCGCATCAAGCAGAGGGAGTGGAAGAGGTTATGCCTGCACCTTCAGTGTTTCATGCTGATAGGCGCATCAAGCAGAGGGCGTGGAAGAGGTTATGCCTGCACCTTCAGTGTTTCATGCTGATAGGTGCATCAAGCAGAGGGAGTGGAAGAGGTTATGCCTGCACCTTCAGTGTTTCATGCTGATAGGCGCATCAAGCAGAGGGAGTGGAAGAGGTTATGCCTGCACCTTCAGTGTTTCATGCTGATAGGCGCATCAAGCACAGGGCGTGGAAGAGGTTATGCCTGCACCTTCAGTGTTTCATGCTGATAGGCGCATCAAGCAGAGGGCGTGGAAGAGGTTATGCCTGCACCTTCAGTGTTTCATGCTGATAGGTGCATCAAGCAGAGGGAGTGGAAGAGGTTATGCCTGCACCTTCAGTGTTTCATGCTGATAGGCGCATCAAGCAGAGGGCGTGGAAGAGGTTATGCCTGCACCTTCAGTGTTTCATGCTGATAGGCGCATCAAGCAGAGGGAGTGGAAGAGGTTATGCCTGCACCTTCAGTGTTTCGTGCTGATAGGCGCATCAAGCAGAGGGCGTGGAAGAGGTTATGCCTGCACCTTCAGTGTTTCATGCTGATAGGCGCATCAAGCAGAGGGAGTGGAAGAGGTTATGCCTGCACCTTCAGTGTTTCATGCTGAGTGGCGCATCAAGCAGAGGGAGTGGAAGAGGTTATGCCTGCACCTTCAGTGTTTCATGCTGATAGGCGCATCAAGCAGAGGGCGTGGAAGAGGTTATGCCTGCACCTTCAGTGTTTCATGCTGATAGGCGCATCAAGCAGAGGGAGTGGAAGAGGTTATGCCTGCACCTTCAGTGTTTCATGCTGATAGGCGCATCAAGCAGAGGGAGTGGAAGAGGTTATGCCTGCACCTTCAGTGTTTCATGCTGATAGGCGCATCAAGCAAAGGGCGTGGAAGAGGTTATGCCTGCACCTTCAGTGTTTCATGCTGATAGGCGCATCAAGCAGAGGGAGTGGAAGAGGTTATGCCTGCACCTTCAGTGTTTCATGCTGATAGGTGCATCAAGCAGAGGGCGTGGAAGAGGTTATGCCTGCACCTTCAGTGTTTCATGCTGATAGGCGCATCAAGCAGAGGGAGTGGAAGAGGTTATGCCTGCACCTTCAGTGTTTCATGCTGATAGGCGCATCAAGCAGAGGGAGTGGAAGAGGTTATGCCTGCACCTTCAGTGTTTCATGCTGATAGGCGCATCAAGCAGAGGGAGTGGAAGAGGTTATGCCTGCACCTTCAGTGTTTCATGCTGATAGGCGCATCAAGCAGAGGGAGTGGAAGAGGTTATGCCTGCACCTTCAGTGTTTCATGCTGATAGGTGCATCAAGCAGAGGGCGTGGAAGAGGTTATGCCTGCACCTTCAGTGTTTCATGCTGATAGGCGCATCAAGCAGAGGGCGTGGAAGAGGTTATGCCTGCACCTTCAGTGTTTCATGCTGATAGGCGCATCAAGCAGAGGGAGTGGAAGAGGTTATGCCTGCACCTTCAGTGTTTCATGCTGATAGGCGCATCAAGCAGAGGGAGTGGAAGAGGTTATGCCTGCACCTTCAGTGTTTCATGCTGATAGGCGCATCAAGCAGAGGGAGTGGAAGAGGTTATGCCTGCACCTTCAGTGTTTCATGCTGATAGGCGCATCAAGCAGAGGGAGTGGAAGAGGTTATGCCTGCACCTTCAGTGTTTCATGCTGATAGGCGCATCAAGCACAGGGCGTGGAAGAGGTTATGCCTGCACCTTCAGTGTTTCATGCTGATAGGCGCATCAAGCAGAGGGCGTGGAAGAGGTTATGCCTGCACCTTCAGTGTTTCATGCTGATAGGTGCATCAAGCAGAGGGAGTGGAAGAGGTTATGCCTGCACCTTCAGTGTTTCATGCTGATAGGCGCATCAAGCAGAGGGCGTGGAAGAGGTTATGCCTGCACCTTCAGTGTTTCATGCTGATAGGCGCATCAAGCAGAGGGAGTGGAAGAGGTTATGCCTGCACCTTCAGTGTTTCGTGCTGATAGGCGCATCAAGCAGAGGGCGTGGAAGAGGTTATGCCTGCACCTTCAGTGTTTCATGCTGATAGGCGCATCAAGCAGAGGGAGTGGAAGAGGTTATGCCTGCACCTTCAGTGTTTCATGCTGAGTGGCGCATCAAGCAGAGGGCGTGGAAGAGGTTATGCCTGCACCTTCAGTGTTTCATGCTGATAGGCGCATCAAGCAGAGGGCGTGGAAGAGGTTATGCCTGCACCTTCAGTGTTTCATGCTGATAGGCGCATCAAGCAGAGGGAGTGGAAGAGGTTATGCCTGCACCTTCAGTGTTTCATGCTGATAGGCGCATCAAGCAGAGGGAGTGGAAGAGGTTATGCCTGCACCTTCAGTGTTTCATGCTGATAGGCGCATCAAGCAAAGGGCGTGGAAGAGGTTATGCCTGCACCTTCAGTGTTTCATGCTGATAGGCGCATCAAGCAGAGGGAGTGGAAGAGGTTATGCCTGCACCTTCAGTGTTTCATGCTGATAGGCACGTCAAGCAGAGGACAGAAGCAAGTGATAAGTAAGATGTGAGCTTGACAAATGAGGGTCGCGCCTAGGATGTGAACTTGTACCGGAGGGAGGGATATTTAATATTTGGCATGTATCCGACAAAACACCTCATTGCCAGCCACCCTCCATCCGGCATGCACATATCAACATAGCAATGCAAAATGCATACACCGTGGTTTGGCCCACGTCTCCTGGTGGTCCCAGCAAGGGATGTGGCCTTGTGCCTGCCCTGTCAATGCGTGCCTGCCTCTCACCTTGGAGTCACACTTGCTCCTGGAGTCACTCGCATTGACCTCCACGACCTCATACCCACATTCCCTGAGAAGCAGCAGACGCAGTGGAGCAGTGAAGGACACACAGGTACTGTTCTCAGGCCATGCCTCGGTACACCTTAACAGGGGCAGCTCCACAGTCCAGATGAAGCACCAAGTATGACACCACAGGGCGCAAGGCATGCACAAAGCTTTGCCCTCGAGGACCTGTCCCCTCCCTCCTTTTGCATGGAGGACCTGTCCCCTCCCTCCTTTTGCATGGAGGACCTGTCCCCTCCCTCCTTCTGCATGGAGGACCTGTCCCCTCCCTCCTTTGCCCTGGAGGACCTGTCCCCTCCCTCCTTTGCCCTGGAGGACCTGTCCCCTCCCTCCTTTTGCATGGAGGACCTGTCCCCTCCCTCCTTCTGCATGGAGGATCTGTCCCTTCCCCCTTTCTGCATGGAGAACCTGTCCCCTCCTGCCCCCGTCCTCCTCCCTGGCCCTCACACCTGGCTATAATATGTGCTGCACTGGTCTTTCCAATGCCCGGAGGTCCGCTCAGGAGGATGGCCTTCTTGCTGAGGTCTCGGGGTTTACTGCTCCCGGACCCTGCAGGCCATCACAGAGAAGGGGAGTGAACATGCCACAGATTAGGACCAAACCAGGTAGGGTGAGCATGCCTAGGCTGGTGCCCTGCTTAGGCTCAGGTGCGCTGAGAGGGGACGCCTGGCTTTCAATGTCCAAGGTCCTCCTGTTGTCCAAATGATATGTAGAGAGAGGAGGTCCATGTCCTTGATCAGTCCCTCCCTGCCCCATGACCAGCAGGCACCTGCTCCTTGCCCCACTCTGCCCCACAAGGACACATTCACTCCTGAGCGGGCCGTCCTTCCCCCACCTGGGAACGCGTGTGGCTCCTTGCCCTGCAGGTGCACCGCCTGCCACTGGTTGAGCCATCCCCTGAGTGTGGCCACCAGGGAGTTGTTCCCGGCGAGCTCTGTGGATGACTTGGGCTTGTGCTTGTCCACCCAAAGCAGGGACTCCACACCCGGGCCAGCTGCAGCACCAACAGGGCAGGGGAAGAAAATTGATGGAGGGACACACGAGGAGGAGATATAGGCACAGTCAAAAGCAGGGTGGAGAGCAACAACCAGCGAAGACAGCTGCCTGCCTGCGCGCTTTTCCACCATGCCATGCGTCTATCATCAGACAGATGCCATCAAAACCTTCCCCCTCCCCCCCTGTATCCCCCACATATCAGTCATTCCCCCCATCCCCCCTGTATCCCCCACATATCAGTCATTCCCCCCATCCCCCTGTATCCCCCACATATCAGTCATTCCCCCCATCCCCCTCCCCTGTATCCCCCACATATCAGTCATTCCCCCCATCCCCCTGTATCCCCCACATATCAGTCATTCCCCCCATCCCCCTGTATCCCCCACATATCAGTCATTCCCCCCATCCCCCTGTATCCCCCACATATCAGTCATTCCCCCATCCCCCCTGTATCCCCCACATATCAGTCATTCCCCCCATCCCCCTGTATCCCCCACATATCAGTCATTCCCCCCATCCCCCTGTATCCCCCACATATCAGTCATTCCTCCCATCCCCCTCCCCTGTATCCCCCACATATCAGTCATTCCCCCCATCCCCCTGTATCCCCCACATATCAGTCATTCCTCCCATCCCCCTCCCCTGTATCCCCCACATATCAGTCATTCCTCCCATCCCCCTCCCCTGTATCCCCCACATATCAGTCATTCCTCCCATCCCCCTCCCCTGTATCTCCCACATATCAGTCATTCCCCCCGTCCCCCTGTATCCCCCACATATCAGTCATTCCCCCCATCCCCCTGTATCCCCCACATATCAGTCATTCCTCCCATCCCCCTCCCCTGTATCCCCCACATATCAGTCATTCCTCCCATCCCCCTCCCCTGTATCCCCCACATATCAGTCATTCCTCCCATCCCCCTCCCCTGTATCCCCCACATATCAGTCATTCCCCCCGTCCCCCTGTATCCCCCACATATCAGTCATTCCCCCATCCCCCACATATCAGCCATTCCCCCCATCCCCCTGTATCCCCTACATATCAGTCATTCCCCCCATCCCCCCTGTATCCCCCACATATCAGTCATTCCCCCCATCCCCCTGTATCCCCCACATATCAATCATTCCCCCATCCCCCCTGTATCCCCCGCATATCAGTCATTCCCCCCATCCCCCTGTATCCCCCACATATCAGTCATTCCCCCCATCCCCCTGTATCCCCCACATATCAGTCATTCCTCCCATCCCCCTCCCCTGTATCCCCCACATATCAGTCATTCCCCCCATCCCCCTGTATCCCCCACATATCAGTCATTCCTCCCATCCCCCTCCCCTGTATCCCCCACATATCAGTCATTCCTCCCATCCCCCTCCCCTGTATCCCCCACATATCAGTCATTCCTCCCATCCCCCTCCCCTGTATCTCCCACATATCAGTCATTCCCCCCATCCCACCCCTGTATCCCCCACATATCAGTCATTCCCCCCATCCCCCCCCTGTATCCCCCACATATCAGCCATTCTCCCCACCCCCCCCCCCCCCCCCTGTATCCCCCACATATCAGTCATTCCCCCCATCCCCCTGTATCCCCCACATATCAGTCATTCCCCCCATCCCCCTGTATCCCCCACATATCAGCCATTCCCCCCATCCCCCTGTATCCCCCACATATCAGCCATTCTCCCCATCCCCCTCCCCTGTATCCCCCACATATCAGTCATTCCCCCCCTCCCCCCCTGTATCTCCCACATATCAGTCATTCCCCCCACCCCCCTGTATCCCCCACATATCAGTCATTCCCCCCATCCCCCCCCTGTATCCCCCACATATCAGCCATTCTCCCCATCCCCCCCCCTGTATCTCCCACATATCAGCCATTCTCCCCATCCCCCCCCCCCTGTATCCCCCACATATCAGTCATTCCCCCCATCCCCCTGTATCCCCACATATCAGTCATTCCCCCCATCCCCCTGTATCTCCCCCGTTTCTATTAGATACCTCCCCCCTTCATCTCCCTTCACACATCAGTCACTCACCTGTCCCCCCGCACACCAGTCCCTCCCCCCACCTGTTCCTGCTACCCTTCCGCTGGCAGCCGAGGACCCGGATGCGGGCTGCACCAGCACAGCCCTGCCAGTTGAAGACGGTGCCCCTTTCGCCAAGACGCCTGCCACCCCGCTTCCGTTGCCGAAGAAGGTGCCTCCTGTCAGGGCGGAGAGCGCAGGCACTGGCGAGGCGGCGGCGTTTGTGTGTGCCTCCGCCAAAGGCGACCTGGTGGCAGCGGCTGCCCTAGCTCCTGACGAGGCGCCGGTCCCTGCAGCCACCTGCTCCTGCACCTCCTCCTTGGGTATGAAGGGGATGGAGGCCTGGATGAGGCTGAACAGACCATCCTCGTCAATGATCTTGATGCCCTTCTCCTTAGCCTGCGATATAATGGAGGAAGCAGGGGAGCTTGGAGGACTGGACTACCTTTGCGGGGCTGCTAGGCGGCCACGGCCGTGGTGATGGGGACAACCCCGTGAGTGGCTGCGTCTGGTGACCCAGGGTATGCTGCACCCGGACCCCCCAGCTGCAGCCAGGACAAAGCTGAAGTGTAGTGGGTTGTACTGCACACAGGCAGTGCCAGACCTGCACACTGCACACAGGCAGTGCCAGACCTCACGTCAGGCACCATGGGTTGTTGCTTTGGAGGCTTGCAGTCCCTTTCCGCCCCATCGGGTCGTCCCTGTTTGTTTCAAAGGTTGCGACGTCCAGCTGAGTGAGCCAGGGGGGATTATACTGATAGAACAAATAAAGCATGAAAACAAGCTGCGTGGTCACTTTCATACCTGACCAACACCATGGCTGAGTTATGCACCCCACTTGCTTGTTTCACCTGCTGCCCCAGGGGCCCGCCGAGCTGGAGGGCCTGCTGGGGTCAGCTTCCGCCCCAGCCCCAGCTCGCACCTTACTGTTTTTTGACCTCCCACAGTCAGAGCCTGCCAGAAGAAAACTAGTCTTTCCGCTCACAGCACTCGTCACTCGCCCGCCATGACGCTGTAGCAAGAAGCAGCAGTGAAAGGGGGTCAGAGAGCGAGGGTGTGCGGTGAACCACATCCAAAGTTTGCCATAAAAAATAGCCTGCGTCATGGTCCATCATTTTAACATCACGGTGCATGTTGACTTGATTGGACGTCACATGGCCTTGAAGAACCGTGTTACAACTAGAAGGCAGGTGTCCAGCATGGCTAGGCTCTCTGGGCATGCCTCCGTTCAGTCCATGGCGGAATCATGTTTGCCCCTGCCAGGAGGTGTCAGGCCTCCAGGAGGTCCCCAGCCCCTTGTGCAAGCCACCCTGCCAGGAGGTGTCAGGCCTCCAGGAGGTCCCCAGCCCCTTGTGCAAGCCACCCTGCCAGGAGGTGTCAGGCCTCCAGGAGGTCCCCAGCCCCTTGTGCCAGCCACCCTGCCAGGAGGTGTCAGGCCTCCAGGAGGTCCCAGCCCCTTGTGCAAGCCACCCTGCCAGGAGGTGTCAGGCCTCCAGGAGGTCCCAGCCCCTTGTGCAAGCCACCCTGCCAGGCCATGCAACTCACTTTGATGACATCTTCTGCCTCTGGCCGGTACAGGCTCTCCAGGACGCCTGTGACCACAAACGTCTTGCCAGACAAGCAGTCGGGGTGGCCAATGGGCACATCCTGATAAGACAGGTGCAAGCAGTTGGCTGTGATAGTGGAAGTTTCAGCAGACCGTCACCTGGATGAGCAAACTTGCATTTCAAAAGGTCTCCAACATGAGCTGCAGGGTGTTGTATGGCACAAAGTCCATTGCGTTATCTGATGTTGCATTCCAGCTGCACCCGTCTCTCACCCACCTTCTCTCCATGCATGGGTGGTGGGACCCCATCATTGCCTGCCCCATCAGTGCCCTCGGCCGGCAAAGAGAACTTGACCTCGCTCTCCGCCGGGAGGTGCTTCACAGCCTCGTCCACAGCTGCCATTGCGAGCTTGGCTGATGGGTCCTGGGCTGGTGCAGGAGAAGGAGCAGCCTTCTTGGCACCACTGCCAGCCGGGGCGCGAGGCCTGGCGGCAGCACCACCACTAGGAGTGGAGGCGGGTGGGGCTGGTGATGCGGTAGCTGCTGCCGCCTTTCCTGCTGCCTGCAAGGTGACGGAGCAAGGGTGCACTATCATGATAACTGGACAGCATCCATCCATAGTCAACGGTGAACTCAGTCAAAACTACCGGGGGATCCTGATTCAGTCTCCTTATTCAGTATTTCATAAAAAAAACATCCATGCACGATTGCAGCGCCGCATCCACCCTCGAGTAGGCTATACCACAACCTAACTGGCATTGCCAGAATGATTCTGAATGCAATCTCTGCTGTGCAATATGTCAAACGTAGGCAACACACACAAACTTGATGAAGCCTTTGTCAGGTTCCGTGCCTAGAACCCCCCCCACTTTACATGAGGGCCATGGTCTCTCACCAGGGAAGCGGGGATACGACGCTTGGCCGACGGCAGCGGGGAAGCAGCAGCAGACGGGGGCGCCTCACCCTCCGACCTCACACGCTTCTTCAGAACATCCGCAGAGGCTTTGCCCTTGTCAATAGGTGGTGGTGCCTTCCTCCCCCCGCTCTTCTTTTTGCCCTCTTCCTCCTCGCTGCTGTCTTCGTCAATCACAACGCAGTCCTCCATGTCATCATCATCCTCATCATCACCGTTGCCCTCCACAACAAAGTCGTCATCATCACCATCATCATCATCATCGGAGATCACTGCATGCCTTTTCTTGACAGCAACTGGCCTTGCCTTTTGCGTGCTGGCAGCAGGTTTTGCTGGCTGCAAGCTTGCAGCTGGCTTCGCTGGTTGTGAGCTTGCAGCTGGTTTTGCTTGTTGTGAGCTGGCAGCTGGCTTTGCTTGTTGAGAGCTGCCAGATGCTTTTGCCGTGTCTGTCTTCTTTGCCAAGCTGTAGGGGGGTAGGGCAAAAGGTTTGTATTGGGATAGGTTAGCAAACAGCCGTAGCAAGGCAACTATGCCGGATTAGCATAAATTTCCCAAACACAATTTTCCTCCTTTGCATGCACATCAATCAGGAATCAGATCATGAAGTAACTAGGGCTAATCTGAGAAGCTTGCTGTCACTTCCACTTGTCCAATAGATCATGTTCACTTGCCTGGCTGAAGGCGTCTTGGCAGGGGCAACATCACCCTGTGAAGCCTGCTTAGGGCGTTTTGTTACCGGGGACGCACTAGGCGTGCCTCCCTGTGCGCATGTGGGGTATTTTCCCTTCAATAGAGATGTAAGGAGGGTCGCGGAGAGTATTGATCATCATGTGAAACAATGCAGCCTGAGGGCCATGGGACGGCTTATGCCTGTGCATGCGCGGTTCTGGGCATGGACAAGTTTTTACCTTCGCTTTAACAGGAGCAGCATCTAAGGCTGGCGCTGTGCTTCCTGCAGACAAGGACAGCAATGCAGAAGTGTGGAATCCCCAGACAGGCTAGGTCACCAGGACTACAGGAAGACGTCCTGGCCAGACCGTACCCTCTGGCTTTGGGGCAGCAGGCTTGGCCCCGAAGAAGCTCCTGATGTCCCCAGACTTCTTGCTCTGAATGCATGCAAGAAGAAAGCATGTTCGTCGACTGTCCGGTCGAAATACCGCGAACGTTCTTTAGCACATCCGTCAGTCTTAATAGCACCTGCAGCTCAGCAACGAATCCATTGTCCAGGATCCTCCTCGAGACTTTCGATGGAAGAAAACTATTTTCAAAAAGACCCTACTTGAGAAGCCTCACCATATTTGGAGCATGCGCTCAGATAAATAGCCAAGTATGACTTGTTTCGAACAATACGAATGGCAATGCAGCTGCTGAAAACCTGCATTGACGATCTGGGACATGGAATGCTTTGCCCGATTTGAAATGTGTGGGGCGTTGGTTGGTTACCGATCCGTGTGAGCAATACTGTCTCGTTAGTATCGCTGCCTGCCTTGCTGCCAAATGGAGGGGGGCAGCGGCGACGTTATTCAAGTAGTAGTCCGAACACTGACTGGGGTCGCTGTGAATTGTCCAGTGGATGCAAGGGCAACTGTCGGAAAGTTGCGCCGATGTCTGCAAGATCAAGGCCAAGCGCAGTTGAAGAACTGCAAGCTTTTTTGCAATGGCACGAAACTCAATGATTCTGAGCTGCTTCCCAGATCCGTCACACAAGGGGGGGGCTTCCTGGTGGCCGTGCCCTCCTCCCTTCAGGGCAGGCAGACACGCCATGTGAAATCTGTTCAAAAGCATGAGAGCAACCTGGCTCATTCAAAGGAGGCTGGCACTTGTGCACAGCCTGCATCTCCACCACCTGCTCCTCATGCACCCCCAGGTGTGGTACATACAGGACAGAGCATGCAGCATGTGGGTCACTGCGGACAGCTCTCCAGCAGTAAGCCTAATCTTTGTGAAATATTCAAAGGGCTTCTATAACATTCATGCATCCTTGCTTGCTCCGGGTGTGCAGCTTGCTCACCTGACTTGCCTGGAGGAGTGAAGCTGGACACCCTCCTCTCGGGCTACACCCTCCGGCCATCGCCTGCTAAGCCCAAGCCTGGAGGCAGGAACCAATTGTCTATAGGAGCAGACAGAGGAGCAGACAGAGGAGCAGACAGAGGAGGATCTGGTGGAGTAGGGGAGGGAGGAGGAGGAGGAGGAGGAGGAGGAAGAGCTGTGCACCTGTCATGCTTGACCCCTCCCTCCCCTCCCGCATGTGGCGGTGCGACCCTCCCTCCTGCATATGGGGGTGCGGATGCTGCTGGGAGTGCAGGCGTCATGGCAAATCTCCAAGATGAAAGCATTTTGTTGTTTAAGCACAGCAATGCGCGTGAGCCTGGCTCAGGGGCAGTGGCTCATAGCCGGCAGGGTAGCTTGAAGGTTGTGGCTGAAGGCGTGCAGTGTAGGGAGGATGGCAGTGATGCCCTGGCGAGAGAAGATGCCTCTCAGCAGGCAGCCCTTCCTGTCCCGATGAGAACCTGCCAGCCGGCCCTGGCTGAGACTGGAGCGGCGGCGGGAGACGCAGCACCTCGTGGTCGGGGGGTGACACGTGCCAGTAAGCGCCTGAAAGGCTCGCAGCAGCTCCCACACTCAGACCTTGGTGGGGGCACGAGCATAGGCATGGCACCTGCACCTGCCCTAGTCTTGACTGCAGATGCTGTTGAGCCTGTCAGCTGCCCTGCGGAAGCCGTCTGTGAGAAAGGCGGTAGGAGGGCAGCTCCAGCAAAGGTTTCTGGGCGGAAAAGGAAAGTCAAGGCAGTGGAAGTGGACGAGCAGACCGACAGTGCCGCTCAGCCCTCTCCCAGCATTGCCCAGCTGCGCGTGCAGGAGCAGACCATGTCCCTGCTCCCTCTGCCCTCAGAGCTGCAACGCCTCAAGCAGGCCCTGCTGGCGCTGGCACATGTGCACAACTTCCTCATGCGCCAGCATGTGCAGACCACGTGGCATGCCCTGTCCTCGGTGCTGAGTCAGCAGCATGACCTGGTTATGGAGCCCAGCAGCACCCAGGAGGGCGCCTCCTCCTCCTACCCGGGTTGTGGGCTGCAGCTGTGCGATGTATGCTGCCTGTCGGCCCTGGCGCCCGGCGTTGTGGTCCTGCGAGACAGGAGTCGGCCGCACGATGACACGGTGCTAGGGCTCCTGGGTCAGGCACCACAGTCTGCAGCAGATGGCCGGGGAGGTGCAGAGGACGCAGCCGCGGCGTCAGTAATGCGGGCAGCCAGCAGAGCGGCGGCGGAGCATGACCTAATCTGCAGCGGCAGCGGGTCTATCGAAGCAGACATCGTGAGCCGGAGTGGGTGGTCAGTATTCATGGCTGAGCAGGTGGCTGGGGCGAATCTGGGCGGAGGCGGAGGAGGTGGCGGTGTTGGCGGTGTGGAGGGAGGCGGCAGTGTCATGGTGGACTGCAGCGCGTCCTTGGTGGTGGACCTGGTAGACCCTAGCAGGTGGGGAGCGGGAGGGCGTAGCTGGGGAGAGAGGCGGGGAGGGAAGAAGGGGGGATCAGCTAGGACACACCTCACCTTACGGGATAGAGGGGGACTATAAAGTTGAGTGCACAGCTGCAGTGTGCTGACAGCTCCATGATCAAAGGTTGTGTGGAAAGTATATTGGCTGCATGCTCTGTTGCTGAGCTCATGCTCTTGTCCTTAGGGTATTTTTCTCGGGAGTCCTCTTTAAACCATGCTGGCAAGGCTCATGTCATCACACGTTATCCTGTGTGGCCTGCAGGACCTTGACGCCAGGCATTCATCAGCTCAATAACAGTCAAGGTACGACTGTGTTGTGAGAGATCGGATGTTTCGCTAACCCTTGTGTCCCTCAGCTACACAGCAGGCAGGATCACTGAACACATTGATGGACAACAGTCTCATTTGCATTTACCGGCCGCCTGGATCCCCTCCTGCCCACTTCCCGCAGGCAGCACAAGTGCCGCTGGCCTGCTGTCACGAACTGGGGCTGTGGGCATCAGCAAGGTGGACCGATGTAGTGCTGCCTTCACGCGGAGTGCTGTGGCCGTCCTTCTCCACTTGCAAAAGGAGTTCCTGCAGCAGCAGCAGCAGCAGCAGGGGACAAGTCAGTATGGCGTGAGGGCACATTAGACGCCGGATCTGATTGTGATCTTGTACAAGTCTGGATGTGAAAATGGCCGCCCGGCCACCTGGATCTGCCTGTAGCAAGTCCCCTCCACAGTCCATGCACATCTGTACCTTGGTTTCGTGTCGCCCTAACCAGCTCTCCTGCTTCAGCTTTCTCCTGGACTCAGGTCATTTACTGAAGGTCCACCTGCATGTATTTGGTCTGCAGGGCCCTTCACTGCATCTGAAACCTCTGCCTCAGATCCCTGCCCAGACTTGTCCGTCAAGGGCTACAGGGTTCAGCCGCCCAGCGATCCAGGGCCTGCTGATCCTGAGAATGGCGCTTGCCACAGCGATGATTGGGACACACTGCAGCGTGGTACATGGCACCCTCTCTTTCCCCTTGAGTCTGTCACCTTGGCTGTGGCCTTGAAAGCGGTGGAGCAGCTGCGGTCAGAGCTTGCATTAATCCACACAGCTGGCAGTGATGACCAGGAGGGTGCCGGGCCCAGCCAGCAAGCCAATGGAAATGTGGAAGGGCAACAGCAGCAGCAGCCCAGGCAGCGGAATGGTGCGCCCCGGCCCCCGTGCATGCTCAAAGACCGCGGGCAGTGCTCCAGCACTGAGCCTATGAGCCCTATGGAGCTGTTGCAGCATTTGAAGCACCTGGGCTGGTACAATGGACAGGTAGGAGGGACCCTCAGCCTACTGGGGGACAATGCTTAAAGGTCAACAGATGGTGTAGCCCATGGTGGCATTTCCCTTCTGAACATCATTGCTGTGTTAATGTGTTTCCTTGACTTGCCCCTTGTCCCATATGGCCCCCAGGTGGTGCACGAGAGGGCGCTTGCTGCTCGTGCCGCCCGCTATGCTCAGCCCCGCTCCCCGTTAGGCCCGGCGGTTCAGCGGGCACTGCAGGCCCGGGGTGCGACCCGCATGTTCTCCCACCAGGCAGAAGCCATCGATAGCATCATGCAGGGGAAGCAGCATACTGTCATCGCCACCTCAACTGCAAGTGGGAAGTGAGTCCCGGAAATAGAGGAGGGGTGCAGCTGAGGGTGACGACAAGTCAGGGGATGGGGGGTGAGGTGTCGGGGATGAGGGGGGATAGTCTGGGGTGAGGAAGACCCTCCTGAGGTGGAGCGGCTCGAGGTTGTGACACCTGCAGACTGTCCCTGTGGTTATATCCTGCTGTCTGAATCGGGAATGTCTATTTAGCCCCTGCAAGTGTCCCCTACAATACCACCTGGACAGTGGCCACTCCTGAACCTGTCCCTCCTCTTCCGCCTCACTTCACCCCCACCACTCACCCGCACCTCTATGTCCAGGAGCCTGTGCTTCCTCGTCCCCATCCTCGCGGCCCTGGAGGCGGACCCCTGCGCCACCGCCCTGCTCCTGTTCCCCACCAAGGCCTTGGCTCAGGACCAGCGGACCAGTCTCAAGGGCATGCTCAGTGCAGCGTTTGGACCAGAGGCGGAGGCAATTGTGGAGGTGGGGAGGTGGGCAGTGTGTGTGTGGGGGGGGGGGGGGGCAGTGGGGGGGGGGGGGGGGGGGGAGGGGTATATAAGTACGATGTTCCCCTAGAGCGCTCCCTTCATGTCAGTGGAGGGAGGGAGGCGCCTGGAGGCCTGTCAGTAGGAAGCCTCAAACGGGAAAGACGGGAGATGGCCAGGTGCAGGATGGCAGGGAGATGAGGGGTATCTGTGACAGGGTCTGTGCACCCAATGGATTTTTGAAAAAGGGCCAGGTGGACAAAAGGGGAGGGGAGGTGTGAGGATGATGCACCTGCCTGGCCTCCCCCGGTGGCCTAGGCGGCGCTGCAATCAGCAGCTGTTGGATGTTGGGCGACACAATATAATACGACATCTCTATCTGAACGTGTTCCTTCATTTGCGTTCCTGGTTTGCCCTCCCCTCAATCTGTGCCATGTGATGTGATCATGGTTCTGCAGACGTATGATGGGGACACCAGTATGTCCTCGCGTCAGGAGATCCGCTCCCGCTGCCGGCTGCTTGTGACCAACCCCGACATGCTCCACGTCAGCATCCTGCCCATGCACAGCCAGTTCAGCGCACTGCTCACCCAGCTCAAGTACGTGGTCCTTGATGAGGTGAGTGGGGCATGGGGGCGCCTGGCCTGCGCATCTAGGCTGGGACTGTTCATAGCTATATTGCATCCATGGGGCAGACCACTCATGAGTTGAGGACGAGAAGGTAGAGGCTGCTCCAACCAGTGTGGGGTCCAATTCTTGAAGAGGCAGAGGCTAGAGTGGCTACTGGCTAGGTCATGGCTTAGGTTACGGGCCACTTGCCTCTCGCCTGACCAACAGGGTCACTCGTATTACTCCCCTCTCTGCACCCTTTGACGGCATGGCCCCTCACCTGACCAACAAGGTCACTCGTATTACTCCCCTCTCTGCACCCGTTGACGACATGGCCCCTCACCTGACCAACAGGGTCACTCCTATTACTCCCCTCTCTGCACCCGTTGACGACATGGCCCCTCACCTGACCAACAGGGTCACTCGTATTACTCCCCTCTCTGCACCCTTTGACGACATGGCCCCTCACCTGACCAACAGGGTCACTCCTATTACGGCGCCTTTGGTGCACACACCTCCATGGTCATCCGCCGCCTACGCCGTATGTGCCACCACTACGGATCTGACCCGGTTTTCATCGTGGCTTCGGCCACCATTGCCAACCCCCAGCAGCATGCACAGCTCCTCTTGGGTGTCCCGCATGTGCACCTGGTGGGCGAGGATGGATCGCCTCATGGGCCCCAGACCTATGTGTGCTGGAACCCGCCCCTTAGTGAGGCAACTCCCCTGGCCAGCTCCACACAGACCAAGGCCGCCTCCAAGCAGGGCAAGCAATCAGGAGCCCAGTGGAGTGGCCCTGGAGGGAGAGCAGGGGGAGGGCAGAATGTGGTTCGCCGCCGCAGGGTGCTGCCAGGAGAGGCGACCAAGGCGGCCTGTGAGCGGGAGGCAGGGCCTGTAGAAGGAGAGCCCGATGCGGCTTCGGAGCTGCCAGGCGGACGCTCCCATCCAGATCTGGCTGGACAAGTTTCCCCTGAGGAGCTTCGTCTGGCACGGGTGGCGCTTGCGTCCGTGCAAGTGACCGGCAGTGCCCCTCTGTCCGGCAGCCATGCCAGCCAGGGTCACCCTGGAGATGAGTGCTGGCTCTACACCTCTAGCGGAAGCAGGAAGCTCTCAGCTGCGCCTCAGGCAAAGGGCCCCAGCGAGGTACAGCTGCAGCAGGGCAGCCTGAGACAGATCAGACGGGAGGCCTTGCTGCGGCTGCCAAAGTTTGGTGACTTCAAGCGCCAGTCGTCATCCTTTGCGTATGTTGGTACGCCGCGGGACCAGCGTCGAAGCAGCCCCATAGTGGAGGTGTCCCTGCTACTGGCAGAGTGTATTCAACACGGGCTGCGGACCATCGCCTTCTGCAAGTCGCGCAAGCTGTGTGAGCTTGTGACCACGTACACACGCGAGACGCTCAAGGCGGTGGCGCCACAGCTGGCCCACTTGTTCAAGGTGCGGGCCGCAGCTGCAGGGTTCACTCCAGGTGTTGTTGGCTTGCTGAGGAAGGGCAGGGGCAGATGTAAAAGGGGGAGGGGCAGAATGGAGTGTCCTGATAACATTGCCATCCAGTGCTGAATCAATACGATACCGCCTTCCCGGTCTATGCTTTATGGCTGTATGATATGTCTCCGCAGCTTGGGACGCACTGGGCCTGGTATTGATCTTCGAAGCAGCTCAAGATATTCTCCTCTCATAAATCCCCCCCCCTCCCACCTGATCCTGTAGAGAGGGGGAGTGGGGCCAGCATAGCCCACATCCCCTCCTTTGTCACCACCCCTGTCCTGCTGTCCATCCCCCCCTGTCACAACCCCTCTTGGCTGCCCGCTGAACCCCTCTTGTCTATTTGCTGTCAGCGGGCAGGTCACAGGAGACATGGTGCCCCCCAGGTCATGGGGGAGATGCCGTTGCCCCTGCTGCTCCCCCCCTCCTGACATGCCCAGGTGTACCGAGGAGGGTACAGCCCTGCGGAGCGTCGCTCTGTCGAGGCCGACCTGTTCTCCGGGCGTCTATTAGCCGTAGTTGCCACCAACGCCCTGGAGCTAGGCGTGGACGTGGGCAGCCTGGATGTGACCTTGCACCTGGGGTTTCAGGTGGGGGGGGGGACGGCCACCAGGGCGGGCTGGGGGGGAGAGGATGTAGGCTGAAGGGTCTAGAGGTCGGCATGCACGGACCTCAAGAGATATAGCCAAGCCTTGACAGTCACCTTCATGCTTGGATGGGCTGGCTATGCGGACTTCACGGCCTGGCCATGTCCGAAGATTCTTCCCTCTGCCATGAGCATAAGCCGCAGTTTCATGATGATGATTGGGCATGGGATCTGTCCTGGAGGTTCGATGGGCATGCCCATTTGATGCAGGGCGTGCCCACTTAGCGGCCCCTTCCCTGCGCCCACCCTATCTTGTCCATATCTGAGCTCTCCTGGTTGCCCTCTCCCTCCCTCCCGTTGCTGCAGGGTTCCATTGCCTCCATGCGGCAGCAGGCCGGGAGGGCGGGCCGGAGGGAGCAGCCGTCCATGGCTGTCTATGTTGCGTTTGACGGCCCGCTTGACCAGCACTTTATGCGACACCCGGACGACCTATTCAGCAGGAGTATTGAGAGTGCGCAGGTGCGGGATTTATCTACCTAGCACATGCCTCTCTGGATCACCTGCCCAGCTTGCATGGTTCCTGATCTCGCGGCTGGACCCGCCTTGATGAGGGTGGTTGGCTGCTTCAACTGGCACTGGTTCAGCAACCCTTTGCCCCCCCAGGCCCTCACACACCACAGGGACATTGCTTTCCGGGCAGAGTTTTGTTCCAGCCATACTTTGCCTCTCCTCTCCCCCCCACACCCCTGTATTTCCTCTTCCTCCTCCTGCAGCTTGACCCCAACAACGAGGCCGTGGTGCATCAGCATGTGATGTGTGCTGCTGCCGAGCTCCCTCTGTCTCTGGCGGCCGGTGGGCTGGATGCGCTGCTGTTG